>CAWUFW010002535.1:1800000-2173530 GCA_963921515.1 Calotriton arnoldi
GGTTGCGGTCGTTTGGGCTGTTTCCGCTGCGAAACCGACCGCCGAGGACGGGTTTGGGCCTTCTCCGCAGGCGAACGGCAATTTCTCGGGTCTCCTTTCCGCCGCGGTTGGATTTTTACCGCCGAGGATCCTAATCTAGCCGTCGGTTTTCCCGCGGTAGCGGCGGGCGGTGTTTTCCCGCTACCATGGCGGTCGGTTGTTTTTCCGTCCGCCATCGTAATGACCTCCAAAGTAAGTATTTACCAACCAATCTTAAACAAATAGATTAAACAACAACACAAAGTCAAAACCAATACCAAACCCCTTACCCACCCCCTATAAAAAATATAGAAACAAATAATAAAACAAATGTACTTTTTTTTCGGACAAAGAAAATACAGAAAGAACATTCCACAACTAAAGAGTAAACGTCATCAAACTGAAATACATAAAGACCAACTTTGTAAGTATAATGTAAATAAATGTTTATTTGCTTAAATTAAAATACATAGAACAACATATTTAATAACAATAATATATATTTTTCATAGATTAACCTACATCAAAATGACTGAAGGAGCCGAATTTATAACAAGCCAGAAAGGGAAAATGTTACTATGCTATATGGGATACACTTACACACAAGAAAAACAATTTGGATTGAAAGTTAACTGGAAATGCTGCAAATACTACTCTTATAAATGTTACGGGTGTGCTACAACTAGGGAAACAACAGTACTGTATACTAGAGAACATAACCACCCACCAAACGTGACAGAAATAGAAGTCAGATCTGCATTAGAAACAATAAAGGAAGCTAGTACAAGTTCTAAAAACCTACAAGTGTAATTTTAAAAGAGCAGCTTCCCAAAATTCCTAAAACTGCTACTACACAAATGCCATCTGTAGCTTCACTAAAGAGAACTATAGCACGTCCTAAAAAAATTACTACTACTTCCACCCCAATTCCTAGAACATATAGTGAAGTTATTATAAGTCCTGAACAAAGTATCACTTTAAACAAAGAACCATTTGTCATTTTTGATAATAAAAGCAATGACAAAAGATTAATAATTTTTGGAACTGCAACTAATCTATTAAAACTACAAGAATGTCAATACTGGATGATGGATGGGACTTTTACTATATGTCCCAAGCCCTTTTCCAACTGTATACAATACATGGGCTACATCAGAATTGCAATATACCATTAATTTACGCATTATTACCAAACAAACAGAACTCTACATACATGGAACTATTAAATACAATAAAACAAAAAACTAATGACTTTTCTCCACAAAAAATAATCCTAGATTTTGAACAGTCAATGATTAATACTATATTAAAAACACCCCCCCATACCTGCATCCAAGGCTGTTACTATCATTTTAATCAGGGCTTATGGAGACACATGCAAAAATCAGCACTAAGCATTGAATATGCAACTAATTCTTCTTTTGCATATCAAATAAAAAAATTAACAGCACTAGCTTATGTACCTGAGACAGACGTCACAGAACATTACAACATCTTAATAGACAGCACCTTCTACAAACAAATTGAAGCAAAACTAAGGGGTCCATTACGATGTCGGGCGGAAGCACAACCGCCGTGCTGTCGGAGGCAAAAACCGCTAGTTACCGTCCGCCAGCAACGGCCCACAAACGCCCGCAAAATTAGGATGTGAAAAGTCAGGCAAACACCGTCCGCAAGCCTGCGGCGCCGCCCACCATCAAAGTGCGCCCGTCTACGTAGCGGCGCGAGCCAATGGAGACACACAGTCCGACGAAATAACCTACCGCCCGGCGTACAAATTACGATGCCACAACCAAACAGCCCCACCGGCAAAGAGACACCGCACGAGATACCAAGGCGGAAACCCGACTGTTCAGTACGGAGACTAAAAAGGCGGCCCACCCAGAGATGAATCCTGCACTCCAGGCCATCCACATGCTCTAAGAGATGCACCACCTAGGAGTGAACGAACCACGACGACGCAGGTAGACAGACAGACAACAAGGGTACGAAAACACTGCACACAGTGCAAGGGCGGGAAAACTGTACATGGCCCCCCCAGACACCCCTGTGTGGACATGACACATCCACCACTATACCCACACATGTCCCACCTGTCAAAAATAAACAACTCGCAACATCCTTGGCACCCACTACCCGGGACCAGGAAGTGACGTCCCCGTCACGGCACCGCAGCGCAGCGGCGATGACGCAGGTACACATGCGCACAACGCAGAGGCCAATGACAGCGCCATGCATGGGCTGCACACAAACACCACAGGGTCACAACTACACACCCCACACACCAGCCCCACCCTGAAGGCACGTGGCCTTCCTACATCAGTCATGTCCCCAACCGACAACTCACAGTTGTCAACCTGATGTAACACAAGTGTCCCGAACAGGGGAGTAATGTGATGGCAAAATAGGACACACCCTTGTGTGCAAAACATGGCGAAGCACACAGCGGCTGCTACATAACAGCGCAGAATATGTACCTCGTCCGCAAAAGGCACGCCAGTCTCATCCAAAAATACCCATACCATCCTGCTCGCAATATCAAGCCATGCAATGTACAAAATTGAAAAACCCTGCTGCCTGACAACAGGTGTTTCCAATTACTACACCCACACAGAAGCCCCAATGTATAGCGGAAACGCAGTGTCCCGCCCACACACGGGAGAGCAGATAGCACTGAATGGCCTTCCATTCCTACTCTGAAATCACCTTGCAACAATTTATGCAGGAGAATGGAGCCATTGTACCAACAAGAAGCCAAACAGAGCCATGCAGAGTAAACCGTACACTGGCAGATAGCGCCCACCATGAAAGAAAGTTAATAACACAAAAAAAATTATACCACTCCTCCATGTGGGTCAAATGCAAGTAATCTGGAAGGAGTCAGACACCACTGGCCTTGACCATTCATTGAAGCATGTGGGATGAGGGCCTGTGTCCTCCGCACAAGCTATAACCCAAGTCCTGCCTCCGTACAACCATTCCAGAATTCCCAGCATCGTCGGAGGTTGCACTCTGCTGACTGCACAGGCAGCCAGAGCACGCCATCACATCACCCTGTAGCAAAATGGCTGTTGCACCACTGCTTCCCAACTACGCCGGACAGATGCAGCTGTACATTGAGAGCTTGCTACAGATAGTGGGATGTGAAAATCTGGCTATGCTGAACATAAGTTACCGAGTAACTTACCGCATTGCAATGTTCAGCTGCGTCATCCCCGTTTTCTACTGTCGGAGGTGTCCGTTCCACTGTCCTGTGGATTTATGTCTCTCCAACCCGGCATGTCCAAAGGCGGACTTGGTACACTTGTTTGCACCCCTGGACGCCCACGACAGGATCTGTTCAGTGTATGGGGGCATGGCGTATGTGGCTGCAATCGGACACACACTGCAATGGGACCAGTGTGCCTCCACACAACATATTCTGGATCACATTTTCATCGAATGTCATCCAACATGTCCCATCAGGCTTCTACAAGGGACAACTTACGATGAACACGTTGCTAGCCACCATCCGCTTCATTGGATGGCATTCATGTTTACCACCAATGCCATGGATGCCCTGCTGGAAGGTATCGCATACCTGACAACTTGTCAATTCATACCCCCAATTGAACAATGATGTTCAACACCGTACCTATGCTTGGCTTTCGCACGGAGTGGGCAGTTAGCTGTACAACAACTAAACCATACAATCTGCAACAAACACCTCACCATCAACTCCACTACCATGACATCGGACCTTTTCGGGACATGCACTCTGTTCCTCACCATATCCCGTGTCTCTGCATGAACAGGGGGAGGCAGAGGTATGGGACTTGTGTACAGTAACCACATGGCCAATACTGCATGAACAACTATGCCATAATATGTATTCTGCGCATCTGACCACATGCACCTGTCAGTGCACACTTATCTGTCTGCTGTATTACGTGAGAACCTTCACCTCACCATCGTCTGTACTTCCGTGCCCGGACTTTTGCATGGACAACAAATGCAACCCCCTACAACATGGCCCTAGTCATTGTGTCATGTTCAGTAGCCACCACATTGCAACAACTAGTGAGATGCTGCTGCATGCATGTAGGCTCATGCTCTGATGTCACCTCTGACGCAGGTGTGTCGGAGTTACTATTGTAGTAAACCTGTACCATGGAACTGAGATGTACTGTGCCTATGATGTCAAGCTGTCTGGTAGGCAAAATGAATACTGTCTGTGTCAAAGACTAGAGCTCATCAGTAATTAGCAAATGTACTTTAGCATAGCAAGGGCAAGGCAGTTGTAACTCTGAAGCATTCATTCCACAGTCAACAACTAATCACATCTACCCGTACCCCCTTTTGTATGTGTAATCATGCTAAGTATATCCTCCACATGCATTTTGCTGCCAGTAGTGTCCACTATACTGCATCACAGAGGAAGTAAGTCCAAATACATGCCTCGAAGCAAATATGTGACTCTGTAGAATTATTTTACGAAGACAAGTACGAATGAGAGAGGATGAGAGTGTGTGAAGTACACGAGAGTCGTGAGATGACCATGTAGTCTAGTGTCATTGGATGTCAATGCATGAGAGTTGCCGCAACAGTGGACCTAGTGAAATACTACAGCTCGTGGGCCTGGACTTGTCAGACTCTGACGTGGCCCAACAGATCATCACATTAACACTGACGTCCTGGGCACTACAAAGCACAGTCCTACATATGTGTATAATTACCTTCACAGTCTGACATCACACTCATCAAGCAAAAGTAGGAGCCACGCAAAAGCATGCTACAGCAATGCATGACAAAACACACATACGATATCAGTGTGGGTGGGCAGGACTGCACAGTGAGTAAGAACTGCAGAAATTCACATACATGCTCAATTGAACAAGGCACAATCTTGACAGTCACACACCCTGCAGACACACTATGTCCGAAGCATATCAAGTAGGAGTCATCCTGAACTGCAAGGACACACCCACACACTGCGCAACATACAACACACACATGTGAACACATTCGCAGACCTGAACACGGATACAAACATCCACCGTGGGCCTGGGTAACACGTGTGTAGTCGATATTGCCAGAGCGCACACACACACACTAACACTACCCCAAAGTCACACCACTCACACCACACACACCTACACCTCCCAAATGCACACATTGAAAGTAAGCCATGTGCCCAGGCCCAATGTTCATCACAAGACTAACATACACCTACACTGCTGGCCACACAGCAAGTAATCTCACACATACCCGCATACTCTGCACATGCTACCTGTCATCCTGTGGCTAGACTCACACCCTGTGCTTTGCTTGCACGCAAACATGACACGGATACATTCTCCCAGAAATACCACCAAATACATGCAGACAATCCGTGTAACAAAAATACTTATTCATCACACACACAAGTAGCAGAGTCTGAAAGAAGTGAAGTCCCTGCCACGTGTACAACACATTGGAATGTGAGACCAGACATTGCAATTGTTGAGGTACCAGTAACCATACACGGCATGTGCCTGACTTAACCATGCACACACAGCAACAACTGCAATAATCAACTACACAGACACAACCGACTACAGGAACAACAGCATCCAGTCACAGATTACATAGACATGCGGCAAAATTGTTCAACACCAGGGACAGTGGCCAGTCCGATGTGCAGAGTAGTGACATGAAAAGCTGCGTATGCAATGTGTGTGAGTGTACCCTGACATGGCCACCAACACTGCCATGGCAGTCACAATAGCCATCACAGCCACCACTGTGTCACAGGTAGATGTGTGAGTGTGCCTACCATTCAAACAGGATGGCAGTTCGACTCGGTGCTGTCTGTGTGCTACGGGACAGTTGGAGGTCCGCCCTTGAGAGAGAAGCACAACTGTGGAAGACACACATGTGTCATGTGAAGCGGGAGTTCCGCTTGGCCCAGGTGGGTGGGTGGCACGGGTAGGTGCACACATGCATTGTTGAAACAGACTGTGTGGGGAGGATTCCGGAGGGCTATATTTCCACTGTGTTGGGTATTTGGAAAGCCCACCTGTATGGGGATGAATGTGAACTTGTGTGGGCACAACAGGCGGGCACACGATCAATGCTGCATCAGGTGTAGACGTTAGCCCTCCCTCTGGGGACATGCTGGATACTGCTGTGCATCTGCCAGGCCCTTGCCATGGCACTCACATCCCCTGTCCACCAGGTGTACCCCCTACATTGTCCGCCTGCACAGACTACCCAGGGCAAGGGATGGCAGTGGAGCTTGGTGGGTGGGAGGTCATGGCGCCCTTCTCCTGGTCACATCTCGCAGGCAACACATTCTCAGTGAGCAGCAGGGCACAAGTCCTAAATATGTAGTGGGGGACGCAGACGTCACGACAGGAAGTGACGTCACGAAAGGTGGCTTGCACCATCAGACTTATTGCCTCCCTTCGCCCACCCCTTACATGCGATTGCAACAGAGAAGCCAGCGCGTGCACAAGCAGCTCCGAGCTCGCCCCAGAGAGGCCAAAGAGTGAATGTGTGGGTCCATTTGCTCCAGTTATCGGGCTCGCGGTAAAATCAGTGGTGGGACGCCGTCCACCCGCGTGGTACCCTGACTCGAGACCTGGTGTGCAGGCAAAGTGTCCTATTGGCTTTGCGATATGTGTGAGTTGCATGACACTCGTTGGCGGGGGATGGCTCGGAGGCCCGTCACCCTGAGGCCCATGTCTCACCACATGGGTCCCTTGTCAATGGCAGCGGTTGTAATGACTATGCGCGCAGGGGTGGGTCTACCTTTCGTCTGGGATTGTGTCTGCGGCCTGGCCCGCTAGGGCAGCCACAGCCTCTGTGTGTTGCATGTGGTGTATCCGGACTCCGGAGGCTGTCATGCATTGTCACTGTTGTCCAGGTTTCGAGTCGGGGTACCACGCGGGTGGACGGCGTCCCCCCACTTATATTACCACGAGACAGATAACTGGGGCAAATGTACCCACACATTCACTCTTTAGCCTCTCTGGGGCGAGATCGGAGCTGCTTGTGCACGCGCTGGCTTCTCCGATGCAATCGCATATAAGGGGTGAGCGAGGGAGGCAATGAGTCTGACGGTGCAAGCCACCTTCCGTGATGTCACTTCCTGTCGTGACGTCAGCGTCCCCCACTTCTTATTTTAGGACTCGTGCCCTGCTGTTGTCAGATGTGCCACTGCCCAGGGGGTGGAGAAAGGGTCAGGAATGTCAGCCTGAGATTGGCCCAGTTGAAGGCCCACCTTGACTGGGGGGGACAACCATTGGACAGTCTGGTGTATCCCACCCATGCGTACATGTGGGCCCTCCATGAACTATGTCACCTGCGGCAAAGTGATGTCATGGGCAATGACGTTATTGAGGAGAGCTGTCTGCCCCACGCAGAGATGGCGCATAAGCTCAACAGACCCAGCACTGAGGGCAGCAGGGGTCACATGTGCAGGGGCAGCTGTGCCTGGTGTGAAGGAATCTCTACCCTTCATCCCTGTGCCGACACGTGTTGCACCAGTGGAAGTAGATGGGAGGGCAGGCATTGGCCTCCGCGTGGCTGAAGAGGAGCCAGAGTCCACGTCCCCTGTGTTAGCAAACATGGATGCATCACCTCTGTCCTCAGATGACTCAGAAATTGCCGTCTCGGCCTGTGATTCATCCAGCACACGTCTGGCCCCTCCGAGGCGCTGGTCACATCTGTCACACTCAGCACCTGTGCAGCTGCTACATCCGATGCCACACCACTGTTGACCGTCCCCTGTCCCTCAGCACCCACGGGAGATGCCACATGAGAGAGAGCGAGGTGGCCTCACTCATCTGTCATCAATTAAACAGACATGTGCAAGGGAAGCAGCACAGAACATCCACAAATCCACATGTTGCACGATACCTGTGCAATTGCATACAGCCACCACAATCAACACGTAATGGCTGGCGTACAGTAAATGAAGCCGCTAATAAGTGGCACATGTGTTGTGCACATAGCACTACACCCGGCCTGTGTCACCCTGCGACCATAGCCCCAAATCGCGGTGTGCACACCCACTGTCCTGATGGTGGCAAGGATGACCACTACGTAATTAAGCCAAAGACATACCTGCATGGAGCAGAATGGGAAACCACTCACACAGACTGCAACATGACAGGCCACAATGGCCATGAGCCCATGCCATCCACCTGTCGTTCACACGAGCACAACTGCTGTTGCACAGTGTGCCGGATGTGTAAGTACCAGAGATATGAGGTGAGGCATCGCACACATATGACCGAACGAAATCAGAGTAGGCACAGTGCCTCAAACATACTTGTGAATTGCCAATCCAGCCTACTACAGGTTGTTCCTGAGGGCTACGACTCTGAGTGCATTGAGAATGCAGAGTGCTCAAATTACATCTTGACCCTCAGGAATTGCATATGCATGTCAGATGCACACAGGACAGAGTACACTTACAACACACTGCATCACACAACAAACATCACATTAACCAGATTATGGGTAGGCTGTGGACACATGCTGCCTCTCACCGCAAAAGACACCATCCCACAATACTGTACACTTGATTGCTGCTGATGCCCCTACAAACATGCATCCGGCACAGGCTGTGTGACTGTCAAGATGCAGACCATTACTGGTGAAATGCAGCGCCGTGCTGACCTGACAATACGAGGGGGCATCCCCCAATTCGTTATTGCCACGTAGTAGCTCATCCGGCAGATGACGTCACACCCTTTGTGGAATTGGCTGCACTGTCGGTCACACATACACTAAGGGCCTGATTCACAGAACTAACTTACGTCAAAAACGTAAACGTAAACGTAAAGTTAGTACTTTTTAGGTATTCCCAGAATACACTTACTCATTTTGGTATTCACAGAATGAACTTACTCATTTTGGTATTCACAGAATAGTACTAACTTTACGTTTACGTTTTTGACGTAAGTTAGTTCTGTGAATCAGGCCCAGAGGCATCAACTTGGATGCAATGGCTCATCACAAGCCCTTGGGCTGGAGGACTTCAAACTGCAGGGATGGTACACAAGAGCCTTGGAATGTCACTCATACACTTCTCAACATCACCCACATCCACCAATCACAGTGGCATGCTGCTGACTCATCCCAAATACTCAGAGACGTGCAACAGAGCCAGGAAGTAATCGGACATGGCCTAACAGCATGTGTACACCACACGTGAATGCATGCTGCTGGGAGTGTGTACACAGTACCTGTCCATCCCATTCACATGCAGGTTGCTAGCACATTGAGCAATGTGTAGTCTGCCCACATCTACTGTCCATTGTCAGGTGGACCAACACATAGATCACAAGGCAACACATCTTTGTGGGTGGACTCACTGTGTCCAACACTGCGCAGCCCTCAACGTACTCGCCCTGTGGATGGCTCACCCCACAATGGAGGTCACATTCAGTGCCACTATCTCTCACACACATCCCTATCACAAGGCATGGTGTGTCCAACCGACAGGGCTGAGTTTGTGCATTTCAGGAGAGTCCTGAACAAAAGACACATGTAACCCACTGTACAGTCAGTGTTGTCTCCTTCTAGGATTGTGCGGTCAATGTGCAGCCCAGGTCTGCTGCGACTGAGAAGGCCAGCAGGGACCCAGCCAGCCATTCACACAAGCAATGACTGCCCTGAGTCCTGCATTGCCAAGTGGCTGCGTGACTGGATGTGTGACATGGAAATGCCATGTACCACCACTCGTGAGGGACATGCATGGGAAAGCGCCAGAGAGCCTACATACCCCTTACACCTGTAGTTAGCATGGTAAGCAGTGCATGTTGGAACCCCACAGGCTCAGAATCATAGTGCTGTGGATCAACGACATGTGTGTCCCCCACATGCACTCCCACACACACTGTAGTTGTCTTACACACACAACATTTGCTATGAATAGCCTTGGGCAGTGTGTGTGGAGCTCGGAATCCATGATCTCCAGCTCCTCGCTGGTGAGTGGACCTGGACATATCTTCAGAGTCGTCGACATGTAGGTGAACATGTGGCAGCAGCGGCAGGTGTTGTTGAGGGATGCCAGGCAGCAGTCCCTGGAAGCTGTGGTAATGCCGGTCTCCCTCCCACACTCATATAGCCCAGTGAAGGGTGCTTTCTATGCCCTTGGACGCATCCCCCACGTTGTTGGTGCAATTGATTGTACCCATGTTGGCCTTGTTGCACCACAGGCCATGGAGCACATCTATAGGAACCGGAAACATTTCCACTCCCTGAATGTGCAAGTGGTGTGCCTGGCGGACATGATCATCACACACGTGTGTGCGAAGTTTCCCGGTTCCACCCATGACTCGCACATCATGCGCCACAGCATCCTCCCACGAATGATGTCCAATCTTCAACCGGACCGTGCATGGATTGTTGGAGAGTATGCATACTCGTGTAGCGTGCTGGGTGTGACATGCTGTCTTGTATCCTGTTGGAATTGCAATGATTCTCTGTGTTTCTCACACCCAGGTGACTCGGCATATCCTAACGGGCCTTGGCTGCTGAGCCCACTACGTAATCCCAGGACACCAGCTGATGTCAGATACAATGAGGCACATGGGAGGACCAGAAGTGTGGTGGAGCGGACTTTTGGACTCCTGAAGTCCAGATTCAGATGCCTGGACCGCACCGGGGGTGCACTGGCATACTCCCCACAGAAGGTGTGCCAGATAGTTGTGGCATGCTGCATGCTGCACAATCTCGCTATTCGCAGGCAGATCCCCCTGATAGTGGATGACGGTGATCAGCCAGGGCCCCCGCCTGCAGACCAGGCCGTGTCCAGTGACGAGGACAGTGGAGAGGAGGAAGCAGTGAATGAGCGTCAGCAGCTCATCGCCCGCTACTTCACTTGACGGTGAGTGACCATGTACGTCGGCTGATGTTGCTGTAGTTGTGTAGGTGTATGTGTGCATTGTCACGGCGGCCTATTGTTCACTGAGTGCTGTGTGGCAATGGTCCATGTCCAGGGTAGTATGCCACTGACAGTGGCTGTGGCATTGTGCCCTGTTGCTCTGTGAGATGTGTGTACATTGCTTGAACTTGATGACAAGTTGTTAAAAGTAAGTAATACCAGGGAGACGACAACACAAGTACTGTGTGATGAGTGTGTGACACACACATTCAATGGACTCTTGTTCTGTTTTTCACCCCTAGGTCCCTACAGCCTCTCCTGGCCTATCGACATACCACACTCCTGATGCATTACTGATCATGGTGACGGTTGCACATCCTTGATTAAAAACAGAGCAGATACAACAGAATGTGATCCAGGTGTATTTATTTTGAACAGTGACATGTGATTGTGGGCAAGGTGATGACAAAAGTGGTGCATGCTGGAACGATGAGTTGACGGACATGTCCGCGTGATGGCCAAGGTGTACCCATGTTGTTCTGGGTCCACAGTCCGACAGACACATGCCAGTCACATGGCAGTGTGGGGTAGGATAGTAGTCCAAGTGAATGCAGTAGATGGCCACCGTGGCTGGCTGTCTCACTGGCGTTTGGAGCATGCAAAGTCATCTCTGGACACCTGTTTCCTCTTCGGACGCCCCCTTCCACGTTTGAGAGGGGGGGTTGTGTTTGTGGGCTGCTGGTGGTGGCTGAGGATTGCCCACTCGCTGTGGGCGCAGGGGAACTTGATGTTGCACGGACCTGCGCCCCAGCAGGTGGTGGCGGAGGTGGTGTGGTTGGCCTTGATTGGGCCCTCACCGCCACCACTAGCTGGCCCATGAGGTCGACAAGTTTGCCCATACGGGTCACGAATTGGCCCATATGGGCGTCCATGGACCTCAACACCCCAAGGACTTCCCGCGTATCGGCAGATGACCGGGCCCATTGTCCCTGGGCCTCTTCATAGGCCCCAAGGACTCTGGCGATTTGCGGCAGGGCTTGACTCCCAGGCTCTGATGGCGTTGGCCTGACCCTGCTCCTCCCACCTGAACTGCTGCCACCGACCTGCCCACTCGCCACAGTGGTCACCCGGGGCCTCGTTGTGGCTCCCAGGGTCGATGTCGACGTGCGTGCAGCCCCTTGCGTAGGGTGAGTGGTCAGGGAGGCCCTGGTGGTGGTGGTGGTGGTGGTTGTGGCGGTGGTGGTGGCCGCAATGACCATGGCAGCAGGGGCCTGGGACTGGTCACCAGCCCTGGGAGATGGGTTGGTGGGTAGGAGGGGTCCTGGGGAGCGGTTGAGCCCTGCCACACCAGATGTGCCTGGTCGGGAGTCCTCGTCCGAAGAGGTGTCCAGGTCTTCCACATCCGTGAGTCTGGGTGGAGGGCTTGTGGACTGGCTGTGATGACTGCTGTCTCCCTCTCCAGCATCATGCTGTTCGTCACCTGTGGCGCGGAGACGAAAGGTTATTGTGTTGCACCTTGCAAGGTTTGTGTTAGATGTCTGACATTCACAGTTGGTGCACAGTTGTGCACTGATTTCCCAGATGCGTGTGTATGGCTCTACAATGTGTGTGCGTGATCAAGGCAATGGAATGGTGTGATGGGTGCACATGGCATGGGACGGATTTGGATAGCCAATCGGTGTGTTTTGCAGTACCCCTACATTTTGTGGCTTTGGTGGAAACGGGGTACAGCCCCCTCAACGCTTTTGAGGTGAAATATGGTTTTGGGGTTCAAATGGAACGCTTAGAAACGCAGATGGCAAAACGGGTACAGCCCCCTCAACGCTTTTGAGGTGAAATATGGTTTTGGGGTTCAAATGGAACGCTTAGAAACGCAGATGGCAAAAGGGGTACAGCCTCCTCAACGCTTTTGAGGTGAAATATGGTTTTGGGGTTCAAATGGAACGCTTAGGAACGCAGATGGCAAAAGGGCTACAGCCCCCTCAACGCTTTTGAGGTGAAATATGGTTTTGGGGTTCAAATGGAACGCTTAGGAACGCAGATGGCAAAAGGGGTACAGCCCCCTCAATGCTTTTGAGGTGAAATATGGTTTTGGGGTACATACTGTGACATATGGGTGCAGGAGGGGACATGTGTTTTGGCCACACGACACTGCAGAGACAAAGGTGTGTGTATGTCTGACATACCAAGCATATCTGCTCACTGTTATCATTTAGGGACATTACACTGCAAGCATTGTAGTGAGTGAGTAATGGTTGTGTGCCACACAACGTATTGCAGATGGGACAATTCCTTGGTGTGCGTGCTACCCTCAGCCATGTGCAGCAATGCAGTGCTCTTGGGGTGTTGACTATATTAGGTATGTTGTAAATCACAGTGTGACGTGCGCTTCAGACACTACAGACACATTATTGGTCATCGGCAGGAATCTTTGCTGAACTACTGTATATGGGACAACTGATTAGATGATATACCTTTCATGACACTGGGGCTGAAAAGATGTGATGGATGAGATATTGAATGTGCATTGTGTAGCTGTGTGGTTCATGGGTCCAGTGGTGTATGTGACATTACTGTGGTTCCACTCAGTTACATTGAGACAAGATAGACTTACATGGGTGATGTTGTACGATGTCAACGGAACAAACAGACACGACTACATGGACAAGACTTCGATGGTGTTGCTGATGTGTGTGATGACTGGCACAGTGCACGGCATGTGGGTCAGTACTCCAGTGAGACTTGTGCATGCAGACGTGACTCCTTAAGTGTTAGTGTATTTGTGATGGCTCATGTGGGCTATGACTCTAATTCATGTCCGTGTGCACATTAGTCACATGATTATGACAGGGAGCAGTGCTACCTGTTCCTCTGATAGGTGACATGTCCCAAATGTTAGTCGTAGTACAGTCCTCATGCCTACAGACACCCGCCCTGTACAGTAGTCTACCTACTTGTTGGTTTGGAGGGAGCAATGCAATGGCTGTCACATGGTTATGAGAGGGAGGGGTGCTCCATCTTGCTGGTCTGTGGGAGTGGGGGCCGTGTTGTGAGTTGTGGTGAACACCCACAGACACCCCTCCATGTAGGGAAACATATCTGGCTGTCGGGTGGAGTTGTGCACTGCAATGGCTGACACATGGGTGTGGGGTGTGCTCCATCTTGCTGCGCTGTAGGACTAGGGGCCTGGTGGTGGTTGAACTTCTGCAGTCCCCCCTCCGATACTCGGAGTTTGTGGTAAGGCTACTTACCTGTTACTTGTTGGTTAGTGCAGCTATGGCTGACACATGAGTGTGGGTGTGGGGAGTGCTCCTTCCGGCGCATCTGGGGTACAAGGGGACCTGGTGGGAGTTGAGGTGCTGGCTGACTGTACACATGCCCCCATGGTTTTGTTTGTTGGTACCTTTGGGCTGAGTGTGTGGGAGTGTCTGTTGCATGTGCGAGAGATGTCTTGTGTATTGTGTACTGGACATGGGGGTATTTGGCCCTCGGTGCTATGGCATTCTGATAGTGCATGACAGTACATAGCGGTGTGCTGGTATACATTTGTTTGTACTTACCAGCCTCCACTCCCCCTGGTATTCCGGTGAGACTCTCCGGATGCAGAATGCCTCGCACCTTCTCCTCCCACGCCTTGAAGGTCTTGAATAGCGCAGGATTTCCGCCGCCAGTCCTGTCAGCCAGCTCACGATTCTTGGCCTCCTTCTTCCTGACCACGCTTTTCAGGTCATGCCACCTCTTTGTGATTTCACCCCGGTTGCGTGGCACGTTCCCAACTGCATTCACCTGGTCTACGATCCTGCTCCATATTCTGTTTCTGGTGGCTACTGGTGTCTGTTAGACCTGGTTCCCATAGATTTGTGGGTGCACCTTGATGATCTCATCAACCATGACCGTCAACTCAGTGGCAGTGTACTTTGGCATTCTTTGTGTTGCCATGGTGTGTGGTTTGCTATTTGTGGAGCTGGTGTGGTGGTTGTGTGGTGTGTGGTGTGTGATGTGCAGGGGGTTCGTGGTGCCGTTGTTTCAGTGGTGATGGTGGTGGTGGTAGTGGTGGTGATGTGTGTGATGTGTGCGTGCGTGTGGTGTGTTGCTTTCCTTTGTGTCTCTCTGGGTTGTCTGATGGCGTCTTCGCTTTGTCGTAGTGCAAGGGATTGTGGTCTGTGAGGAGGCTGCTTTTGTACTGACCTATGTGGGTGTGTCATGAGGGTCTGTCGTTTTCAGGTGTGTTGTGTCTGTTGTCCCGGGATTTGTAGTTTTTTAGTTTTGGCAGGGGGCATGTGTCATTGGGATGTGTTCTGTGTTTGGGTATTTTGGCGTAGTTTGCTGTGTGGACTTGTTGGCCATGTTGTGTGTATTTCTTTGTTCCGCAAATGATTTCCATGCATGGACGTGGCCGCCAGGCTTTCCGCCATGTCAGTTATTCATCGCTGTTGTTAACCGTGGCGGGCGGGGAATATGTGGATTTTCCGCGCTCATGTCGGGGAGATCATAATTTCACGGTCGTTGTCTCGGTCGTCAGAGCGGGCGGATTTGGGTTTTCGGGCGGGATTGCTCCATGGCGGACGGTTAATCTTCTACTCGGACATGGACGGGCGGAATTTTGTGTGTTTTTACCGCCGCGGGCGGAGGTTGCTTCGCGACTTCATAATTGCTCGGTCGGTATTCCCATGTTGCAGGCGGGCGGTTTTCTCATGCTATCGTAGAGGGCAGATTTTTTAACGCCGGTTATCGTAATGGGCCCCTAAGTCCACTATTAGACTATTTTGAGGATACATGGGTCGGCAGACTACACAGATCTGGCCACAGAAGAAACCCTGTGGGGTCGATTCCGATCTCGGCCGGAAGCGCACCTAACAGTATTCGTCCGGAAAAAAAACCAGCCGAGTGCGTGTTTCCCGACCGATTCGAACACTCGTCCGAACGAACAAGTACGATGCTCATAACAACCCAGATTCCGAGCGAGCCGTACTTACCCAATTCAGCTCCTGTTCCCCGCCCGAGCCGGATCCGTAAACGCCGAATCGAGTCATACGGAAGCAAATACACAGCACCTTCCGGCCGGACGAGTACGATGCGCACTCCGTACGCGCCGAACCCGTCGCTACGTCCGGGACGTTTGAGCATCCGGGCGAGCCGTACATAAGCTCCGTTTCGCGCCACAAGACGATCCACGGCTACGAGACGAACAAGCCTGCTACGAGTACGAGTCGAAGACACGAGAAACACGAACGAGACGACCCAAGCATGAATCCCATTGCGCAGGTCCTACCTATACTCTACATCTATTACCGGGACCGGCACGGACGCGTACGGCGCAGACGGTACGTCAAACACCAACAACACAAACAAACGACACGTACCCGAAATATGTCACACACACATAGGGATGCACAAATGACGTTCACTAGCAACAGCAGAACCATAGGGGTGGGATGGCCATCACCAATGCCATACACACCCATAGGGGGATGGATGCCTACCACTAACACCACCCTACCACCACCCCTACTCATGGGGGGCTGGGTGCCTGCCACTACCACCACCCCTACTCAGGGGGGGATGGATGCCTGCCACTACCACCACCCCTACTCAGGGGGGGCTGGATGCCTGCCACTACCACCACCCCTACTCATGGGGGGCTGGATGCCTGCCACTACCACCACCCCTACTCAGGGGGGGCTGGATGCCTGCCACTACCACCACCCCTACTCAGGGGGGGCTGGATGCCTGCCACTACCACCACCCCTACTCATGGGGGCCTGGATGCCTGTCGCTACTACCATCCCCACCCTTAGGGGGATGGATGCCTACCACTACCACCACCCCTACTCAGGGGGGCCTGGATGCCTGTCACTACTACCATCCCCACTCATAGGGGGATGGATGCCTACCACTACCACCACCCCTACTCAGGGGGGACTGGATGCCTGCCACTACCACCACCCCTACTCATGGGGGCCTGGATGCCTGTCACTACTACCATCCCCACCCTTAGGGGGATGGATGCCTACCACTACCACCACCCCTACTCAGGGGGGGCTGGATGCCTGCCACTACCACCACCCCTACTCATGGGGGCCTGGATGCCTGTCACTACTACCATCCACACCCTTAGGGGGATGGATGCCTACCACTACCACCACCCCTACTCAGGGGGCCCTGGATGCCTACCACTACCACCACCCCTACTCAGGGGGGGCTGGATGCCTGCCACTACCACCACCCCTACTCAGGGGGGGCTGGATGCCTGCCACTACCACCACCCCTACTCAGGGGGGCCTGGATGCCTACCACTACCACCACCCCTACTCAGGGGGGGCTGGATGCCTGCCACTACCACCACCCCTACTCAGGGGGGGCTGGATGCCTGCCACTACCACCACCCCTACTCATGGGGGCCTGGATGCCTGTCACTACTACCATCCTCACCCTTAGGGGGATGGATGCCTACCACTACCACCACCCCTACTCAGGGGGGGCTGGATGCCTGCCACTACCACCACCCCTACTCAGGGGGGCCTGGATGCCTGTCACTACTACCATCCCCACTCATAGGGGGATGGATGCCTACCACTACCTCCACCCCTACTCATAGTACGGGTAATGCATGACACAACCAGCATACTCCCACATAAGGAATGTCTGAAAATTACATCCCCCCAACACCATGACAAGCGTGTGTAGTTTGTGTCAAATGCCTACAACACTGAACATGACATTGAACATACAATGTGACCCCCTAGCACATGTGTCACACATAAATGTGTGTGGCCTCCACAATGCAAGCCGACCATGGCTACTGTGGCAATGGGGTCGAACATCCCATCACCACAGCGACCAAAAGGTAAGTGTGGGGTCCATAGCTGATGCACATTTTGAACAGTGTGGCAATGGGGCCTAAAGCCCCATCACCACAGTGACCAAAAGGTGAGTGTGGGGTCCATAGCTGATGCACATGTTGAACAGTGTGGCAATGGGGCCCAAAGCCCCATCACCACAGTGACCAAAAGGTGAGTGTGGGGTCCATAGCTGATGCACATTTTGAACAGTGTGGCAATAGGGCCCAAAGCCCCATCACCACCGTGACCAAAAGGTAAGTGTGGGGTCCATAGCTGATGCACATTTTGAACAGTGTGGCAATGGGGCCCAAAGCCCCATCACCACAGTGACCAAAAGGTAGGTGTGGGGTCCATAGCTGATGCACATTTTGAACAGTGTGGCAATGGGGCCCAAAGTCCCATCACCACAGTGACCAAAAGGTAGGTGTGGGGTCCATAGCTGATGCACATTTTGAACAGTGTGGCAATGGGGCCCAAAGCCCCATCACCACAGTGACCAAAAGGTAAGTGTGGGGTCCATAGCTGATGCACATTTTGAACAGTGTGGCAATGGGGCCCAAAGCCCCATCACCACAGTGACCAAAAGGTAAATGTGGGGTCTATAGCTGATGCACCTTTTGAACAGTGTGGCAATGGGGCCCAAAGCCCCATTACCACAGTGACCAAAAGGTAGGTGTGGGGTCCATAGCTGATGCACATTTTGAACAGTGTGGCAATGGGGCCCAAAGCCCCATCACCACAGTGACCAAAAGGTAAGTGTGGGGTCCATAGCTGATGCACATTTTGAACAATGTGGCAATGTGGCCCAAAGCCCCATCACCACAGTGACCAAAAGGGAAGTGTGGGGTCCATAGCTGATGCACATTTTGAACAGTGTGGCAATGGGGCCCAAAGCCCCATCACCACAGTGATCAAAAGGTAAGTGTAGTCATGGTAAAAGCTGCCAAAGCCAAACTGCATGGATGATTCCTGGTCACACAACAACAAACACATCAGTGGCATAGTAGTGCTTGTGTCCCATAGCAACATAGATTGGGTGAGGCAAACAGTGCAGTGGCAATAAAACATCGTTTTGGACATGTGCATACAAACATCACCCATGGGGGCTCACATTGTCAACATTCACAAATAACACAATGACAGAAGTGACCATCATAATGCAGACCCACATATCTGCACCAATGGACACACAAATGTAGATATCCTGTGGAGACTGTAGATGTCAGGTGAACAAATACCATACCATGGCAGCAATGGGACATACAAACCATGATTATTGTGCTGACTGATGACCTAGGAGTCCCAGGGACAGCAGGGGAAAGCCACCAAACAACATACAGCCAATGGCACACTCAAGATATGCCAATGCAGTGGTGCAAATGCACAAACACAAACAGGCAGACTCCCACTGCATATCAAACACAACAGGTGATGGGGTGAGTGCCAGTGTCCCCAGGCAACCACACAACACATGAGGAGGCCTGAATTCCAATTACACAGATGTGTATACAGTGCCATACAAAGTAACTCATGGATCGGATTCCCCTATGTGGGCAAACAGGCATTGTTAGATGAGAGGGAGCCCAAATTACACATGTCACACAAGCTTGTAGGAACAGCAACTAACACAGCAAGAGACAGACCCACCACAGCACTACCCCCAGGGACCCCACATTGTGGTGACACTAGCCTGCATGATAATCCCACTGTGATGACAAAGGTAGATGTCATTCACACTGTGAACCACAGCCATGTGTCCTGAGCAACAAACTACCATCACACCTACACAAGCACAAATCAATCAGCACGGCCTGCCAGCCAAGGCCAATATGGAGGTAGGGGTCTAGCCGTGCAACAACTCACATTTGCACACACTCAACACCACACACCTTGATCTCCACCAATGTGCAGCAGTGAAGCTCACATGGACTGGTGACATTGCACATGCACCCATGACAATCCCAGGGGTGGTGGTGGGAACTAAGGTGCAGAAACCCATCACACATGGCCAGTCAACAAGACTCGTGAATGTCTGACACACTGCACACTACGCGGTACATGGGCATGACATGAAATCCACCACAATCAATGGGATCCCGGCCATAGTCACACACCAATGAAGAAGCCAAGGTGACACACAAAGAACACACGTACACAACTTCCAACATTGCAGCTCTGACCCTGAGGAGTGGCAGCAGTCACACACACAACGTGTCACAATCACTGAAAGCTACCACAAACTGTAAATTACATGACTTGTGTAACCAACAAGTGCCAAGGGGAATCCTGAATGTGTCCCATCTGCGTTTGCCCACATCCCCAGCCCTGACAACAAAGACAACCTGGGATGACAACCTGATGAACATTAGTTTGCCATGCACCCACATCCCGGAGAAACCAGGTCCAAGATGCTGGATGAACACAGAACAACTAAGCAAGCATCAGAAACAGGAACATCCGTAGGGACACTGCCTGTGTAGGAAAAGGGAAGGGAACACGCACAGACATGCTTACACAACACACAACACGGGCCCAGGCAATGTCATGGGATTACACACTGCCATGAGGGCACTCCACTCCTGTGGAAGGTCCGCTGTGCCAAACCTTGTCTGTGCACGACTCAAACATGTCAGCAGAACACTCGGTCAGTGAGTCAACAACTACAACACACTGAAGGCTCTGCTCACATCAGCCTGGGTACGGGAGTGTCACGTCAGTCATCTGCATACACCCAAAACACGTGTCAAGCAAGGTGCACTGTATACACTGATGAGTCCTTCAACATTGGTGTGCTAAACTGCATGTCCAGTGGAGATGGGCACACAGTCAGGGAAATAGAAACATTGAACAGTGGTAAGCCCACCAGATGTGCATCACTGTAAGACAAAGATGTTAATTTACAAATGCAAAACGTACATCCCTGTGTCATATGCTGAACATCACACCCTCAGACTGCAGCAGAGGATGCTATAGATCCAGACTACAACAGGACACATATCCCATGGACCACATGGAGTCCATCACAGCAACACTTCATTTTCCTGATCTGAACACTATTACAACTGCAAATGCATGATGATACTCATCTACATCATGTACATCAAAAGAAAAACCACAAGTAAACAAAAAGAGGCTTTATTCAGCAAATGTCAATCAAAAATCAGAAGTCCAAATTAAACTAAGGCCAATGGCCAGTCCAAATACACAGTCCCAACAGGGTGATATGTGCAACTTGTCACCCATTGCTTGCCTGCACTGGTACGGACAGGGGACATCCCCCTTGGAGGGGCATACAAGGGGCAGGCCAGGCACTGCAGGGACAGGATCAGGGGATGCCAGAGTGAGGCAGTGAAGGGGTGATGGGTGCAGGAGTGTCACCGGCAACTGCAGTGGAGGTGTCTGACTCAGGGGGGGGCCGGCACCACTGTAGGGCACAAGTCAGATGGTGTTGGTGCTGCAACCACTGCAGTGGGCTGGTCTGATGGAGTGGACTGGGTCCCCACTGCAGTGCCCGAGTCAGACTGGGTGGTTGTGGACTCCACTGCAGTGCATGCCTCCAAGGGACTGGAAGGGGGGCAGATGAGGTGGGCAGGACAGAGGGGGGACCCGGTCACCACACCAGTGGCACAAACAGGCAGAGCGTCTGGGTTGGGGGTGGAAGAGCAAGTGGCAGGGGGAGGGCCTAAGCAGTTTGGGGATGCGGTATCGGTGTGTGGGGGAACCTGGGGCAGGGTGTGGCGGTGGAACCTGTGGAGTGGTGGCCTGGGGGATGGAGGAGAGAGACTGGGTGGTGGAGCTGCGTGGTGGTGGTGGGGTCTTGCCCTTCCTGGTCCGGGGGGACTTCCGAATGGGGTCCTCAGTCTGCCTGCGCCTGGGGGAGGGTGTCCGGGGGCGAGGGGCACTCCCCTCTGTGTGGGTGGACTTCCTCTTCCCCCGGTATGCCGGATCTGCAGGATGGGAGGGGAAGAGGCCGAGGTCACAGAGGAAGAGCTGCTGTGTAGGTGGGGTTGCAGGTGAGGCAAGGGAAGGGGTCTTGGAGGGAGAGGATTTGGAGGACTGCGGAGTGACTGTGGATGCCTGTGTGTGTGTCTGTTCCCCATCCCCTGTGTGTGTGGTATCTGTCCCCTGAGGATGCTTGTGTGCACGTCTTGCCTTTCATTTGGGTGTGTCTGTGTTGCTCGTGTCTGTGTGTTTGGGTGATTGTGCAGGTGTGCATGTGCTTTGGACAGGTAGGGTGCCAGGAAGTGTGGATGGGGCAGAGATAGGAGGGGGGAGGGACTGTTGTAGAAGGGACACTGCTGCCGTCAGGGAGGAGTCTATGGACTTATTGCTCCTCTGTAGGGCAGACATACCCACCGAGATGCCCTCCATGAACGACACCAGCTGTGTCAACAGAGTGGTGTGTGCATGGAGGACACTAAGCATTGCTGTCTGCCCTACATGGAGCTGCCGAAGTAGGTACACAGACTCCTCACTCAGGGCAGCAGGGGACACAGGGGCAGGGGGTGCGGTGCCTGGCACAAAGGAGACACGCTCCCGAACACGGGAGCCTCCACGGACCTCTGGAATTGGAGCCAATGGGAGGGCGGTGCTGGTGGTGGTGGTGGCGGGGCCAGACAGACTAGCTGGGGTGTGGTGGCTGCTGACACCCCCCTCCACAAGGGAGTCATCCTCTGAGCTGCTATGGTCCTCAGCTGAGGTGGATGGTGCTGAGGACTCCTCGGTGTGGCTCCCCTCGCCCTCCGTGCCACTGGGTCCCTCCGAACACTCGTCGGATGCTGACCCAGTCTGGCTCCGCAGCTCCTCCTGGTCCGTGGAGCTGTCCCCTCCTGTGGCCGTGGATGTATCTGCAAACAATTAGGGAAACAGACAAACATCAGTCACCTGCACTGACCACACACACCACAGTAAGTACAGCACTTACAGAGCCAGCCCTGGCATCCTTAGTTGAACATTTCCAAAACTCCTCACACAGATTCGGAGAAGCCAATTGTCAGTCTGATGGTCAACCATGGGACTCACACCCCTCCTGCCCTTGCACCCATCTGTCTGGTGCCTGTCTGATGGTAAGACCCCAGTGTGGACACATGAACCACCTACACAGTTGTTGGACATTGCAGGGAACACGGTGAAGTATGTGAACATGCACACATCACATCTCTTGCCACTGAGTCAGTGCAGGTGTCCGGAGAAAGGGATGGCCAGAGTCTAAATAGAAATGCATGTGATGCATACCAGCACCAGACACCATGATGCACCCATGTCCGGATAGTCCATGCCACAATGGGGTGCATGTTGCACATGTCACTCCCCTGCAGGATCACTCTTAGGAAGTTTAATGCCATGACACAGGCATGCGTGCAAAGTCATACATCACTGTCTCCATTCACATGGCCATGGCAGCCAGCCAACAACAGTCTGCACTGTGTCACAATCCTAGGACATGGGGAATGCAAGTTATGTAACTGACAAGTGCACATGTCCATCCCCCACACACCACTTCATCTGAACTAGTATTTGTCCACGTCATGCCAATTGGACATATGGGGGACATGAAACACAACTCTCAGAACCTGAGCACCTCACAGTGTGCTGTGAATGAATAACAGCTGCCTGAAAGTCACAGTCGCATACACCTGTGTGCACAGTCAAGTGATCAAACACCTATAAGTCACAGAAGTATCATCTCTCATGGTCACATCTCAGATGGCATGCTGAGCCCTAACCGATAAACAACCCAGTAGTCCTGACAACGAAGCCACAGCACAATGACACAGAGGCAGACACCTGAGGGAACATGTCACTGATCACAACATGTCAGATGATACACGGGAGTGGGAGTGGGAGTACAGAGTGTATTGTATGCCCTGGAGTAGGCATGACTGTCCAGCTCCACCTGTAAGAGGGATGAGTCCTGGACAGTAGGCAGGTGTCTAAGCATGTGTGACACACTTGATATACATACTCCTGAGGCCCAAACATTCTTCCCACCCGCAGCATGGGGGTGTGCCAAATTCCCCAGGGACATGTGGTGAATCAGATCAGCAAGTGGACCACATATCAAAGTTACACCCAGATTACATGTCAGAACTTGGGCATTGTGTAAGCAATTGACCCACCCATGAATCCCACAACATTGTCACGGGAACAAATGCTGTCCCCCACCTTGAGCAAAGCAAAATGCAATGACACAGTCCCCAAGTGACACAATTTCCTGACTGTAAGGGCAAAACATATGTGTATCAGATGAGGAGTGGGCATGTCACAACTTGAGGGACATGGGTCCTGGACCACAAGACTGATGTACTGTGGAAGATTAACCAGGCCAGAGGAGGGCACATAGCATGTCAGACAAAGTGCACAGTGCAGTCATGGACTCACCCCCTCCTTGCTGCTGTCTGGCCTTCAGCTGCCCATCCAGGTCAGGGAAGACCACCGCCAGGATCCTGAGCATGTGGGGGGTCAGGGTCCGGTGTCCGCCCCTCCTGCGAGGAGGCGACAGCTTCAGCTGGACCCTTGCGATTCTCCGGGTCCAGCCTCGAAGGTCCTGCCACCTCTTCTGGCAGTTGCAGATCCGGCGCTTGTAGTCCCCCACGGATCTTACTGCCCGGGCGATGTTCAGCCAGATTTCCTGCTTCTGGTGGGCATCAACCTGTGAGGATGACAAAGTGAAAATGCCATTACTACACATGCAACATATACGTGCATCACACAGTTGGATATACATGTCTCAATCACTGGGGCATATGATGTACACAGGCAGTGCAATGATGGCTATGAACAGTTTGCCAGCAGTTACTACATGGTATCATTGCATGGGAAGTAAACCTTGTTGGAATGCACTGTTACTGCACTGTACCTGTTCAGTGCATGTAACTACACACTTTGGGGGTGAGAACTACTCAGGGAGCATGCTAGCCAGTGGTGTGCACACTGTAAGTCCTGCTAGTCAGACAACATGCAAAATTAGTAAGGCAGTGGACAGCACACTCACCTGCTCCCCTGGTTTCCCATACAGCTTGCTGTACTGTGGAAGGAGGCTGTCCAGCAGGGCCTGGTTCTCCTCAAGGCTGAAGGCTGGGGCTCTCTCCACAGTACGTGCCATTGCAGTAGCCAGAGGATGCAGAGACAGCAGCAGTGTTGGTGGCAGATGTCGTCCTGGAGCATGTAGTGCAGGCAAGTGAGCTCTCAGGGGAACAGCCAGCATTATATGTGTGCTGCAGAGGCAGATACTGTCCCATGTGTCCAAAGTGATAGGTCCAAGTCGTTTGCATCTTCTGAATCTGACCAATCCATGGAATAGCAGCACTAATACACGCCCACAGCATCCTTCAAAACTTCAACTTCATGACACCCATGATTTTGCAACATTGTTGTGGCTGGCCAACTGAATTCACTGCATCAGACTCGTTGAAGCTTCGAAAATGCGTCCGTTGCCATGCCAGGCCCCAGCCAATGCGTGCGCACCGTTCGGTCCATTGCTGTACAACGCGTATGTCGGGATACAATGCGTACCCGCTCCCAACAGATGCAATGGGCCGCCCGGGCACACCGATCGGTCCATTGCTGTACAACGCGTACCCGCTCCCAACAGATGCAATGGGGCGGCCGGGCACACCGTTCGGTCCATTGCTGTACAACGCGTATGTCGGGATACAATGCGTACCCGCTCCCAACAGATGCAATGGGCCGGCCGGGCACATCGATCGGTCCATTGCTGTACAACGCGTACCAGCTCCCAACAGATGCAATGGGCCGGCCGGGCACACCGTTCGGTCCATTGCTGTACAACGCGTATGTCGGGATACAACGCGTACCCGCTCGCAACAGATGCAATGGGCCGGCCGGGCACACCGATCTGTCCATTGCTGTACAACGCGTACCCGCTTCCAACAGATGCAATGGGCCGGCCGGGCACACCGATCGGTCCATTGCTGTACAACGCGTACCCGCTCACAACAGATGCAATGGGCCGGCCGGACACACCGATCGGTCCATTGCTGTACAACGCATACCCGCCCACAACAGATGCAATGTGCCGGCCGGGCACACCGATCGGTCCATTGCTGTACAACGCGTACCCGCTCACAACAGATGCAATGGGCCGGCCGGGCACACCGATCGGTCCATTGCTGTACAACGCGTACCCGCTCCCAACAGATGCAATGGGCCGGCTGGGCACACCGATCGGTCTATTGCTGTACAACACGTACCCGCCCACAACAGATGCAATGGGCCGGCCGGGCACACCGATCGGTCCATTGCTGTACAACGCGTCCCTGTACAGGTCACTCGCATATGTCACCATGCTTGTCACTGGTGAACATATGCCAGCCACATATACCTGCCAGAGACTCAGGGGCACACCTACAACACCACACCCAGTCCACACTTTTTCCTAAGGCATGTAAGGCTGCATTACCTTTTCTGTGTATGGGGGTAAACATGTGGTTTCTGTGGTGGCCCTTGTGGGCAACCACGCCCAGGCTGTGCATGTGTTCATGGGGACAGGGTCCTTTGTGTGTTGTGCACATGACCACTGTGATGTGCAACAGTTCATTTCGGAGCATGTGGCATGGTCACATTTCCAGGTTGTGTATGTGTATGACATGTCGCATACCCCCAGGGTCCCATGGGGGAAGGCATGTACGTCACAGGGTGACCCATTGCCACAATAGTGATGGCACTCCACAGTCTGGGTGCATGTTGTGTTTCCGATGTCTCTGATTCCATGTGCATGATGGGAGACAGTCTCCACATCAACGTTGTTTGTGCATGGACTTTGATGTTGTGCGTCACTGGCGTCCATGTCTGTCCTGCGGAGGCGACAGGGGCCACTACCTGTGGGAGTCATGTTTCATTTTCTGACGTGTACATGATACGCCATGTCATGCCAGTGTCCATGTGGCAAGACAGGGTCACTGGGAATCTACCTGTCAATGAGCTGTGATGCCTGTGGCGCATCTGTCCAGACATGTCACTGTGGTGTGTGTGTGGAACGTGACAGCAGTAAATGGGTACTGTGACACAGCCTAATGGTTTCCCATAGCACAAAGTGGAACCTGTTGTCCACACATGTTGTACTGAGAAGTTAGATGATGGCCATGTAGGTGCCAGTTATGTCCGAACAGAACGGCACACACATCAAGTACTTCTGTCTCGTAATGATGTATCATGTGAAATTGAGTATGGTGAATGGCACATATGTGGGGTGACTGACAATCTTTCTTTCTTCAACCTATGCACTGCAGGGCTCCAGCTGTCCATAGACCATTCCCTGACCTGGCAACGATGGTGGAACGTGACAGCATCCGACGGTACCGCTTCACCAGGCAGCTGATTGAGGATTTGGCAGTACGCTTGGCACCACATTTGCAACCGGGCCGGCCGTACCCTACAGCGCTGACCCCCAAGGTGAAGGTGATGGCAGCCCTACACTTCTTTGCCACCGGTACCTTTCAACACACAGTGGCGACTGCCAGTGGGATGTCACAGACTATGTTCAGCCGTGTGCTACGCGATGTTTTGGAGGCAATGTTGAGATGCATGAACCAGTACATCTATTTCCCTACACGTCAACAACTCACTGACGTCAAGAGTGACTTCTATGCCCTGGGGAGGATGCCACATGTCATTGGCTCCATTGATGGGACACATGTGGCTTTGGTACCACCACAGGCACATGAGCAGGCATACCGGAACCGGAAACATTACCATTCGATCAATGCTCTGGTGGTATGTCTTGCAGATATGAGCATCACACATGTGTGTGCCCGTTTCCCTGGTTCAGCACACGATGCCTACGTGATGAGGAGTAGTTGCATCCCGAGGATGATGGCACAGATGCAGAACCAGCGTGCCTGGCTTGTCGGTGTGTACTGACTTTGTACCATTGTGTGTGTTCTGCTCTGTTGTATTCCGCCCACTTTTCCAACTCAGCTAATGTGCAATTGTCTGTCCGTAGGTGACTCCGGATACCCCAACATGCCGTGGTTGCTGACAACCCTCAGGAACCCTGTGACACCAGCACAGATGCGCTACAATGAGGCACATGGTCGGACCAGGAGAGTGATCGAGCGGACACTTGGTCTCCTGAAGAGCCGCTTCCGCTGCCTGGACAAGACAGGAGGGGCCCTCCCATATGCCCCAGCAAAGGTGTGCAAGATTGTCATCGTCTGCTGCATGCTACACAACCTGGCAGTGCGGAAGGAGTTGCCTCTCATCCTGGATGACGATGACCAATGTCCGCCACCTGTGGAGGATCCTGGCCTGGACCACGATGCCAGTAATGATGATGATGATGATGGTGATGTCCGCACACAGCTCATCACCAACTTCTTCAGCTGAATGTGAGTATCCAGGGAGATGTAATGTGAATGATGTGAGTTTGCATGATATGTGTGGGTGGTGCTCTGGTGCTGTTTGAGTGTGGCCATGTGCTACTTGACTGGATGCGTGCAGCAATGTGTCCTTACAGGTAGTCTGTACTCCCCAACAGCTTTGACATGCTAACTTGGTTTTGTGTAGTTGTCTTGTGACATGTATTGGGCATGAGAATTGCAGTTCTGTCCTGTTCTTCAGTGGGTTTAACTGTGTGTCATGTCTGTCCTTCACAGGGTGCTTACTGAGTACTTTGGTCAACTTGGATCCCCCGACACCATGCTCCAGCTTTCAGGTTGGCAGCAGTCGTTTCCCTACAGGTGATGTGCCACACACCCCTGGACTTCATATCTTCTGCACTTGTTGACTGTGTGGCCACTGCCACGTGGGAATACCTTGCATTTGTAGTGGAAACAACATGTTGCAAATGTGTAATAAACCTGTGCTTCACTTTGGGATGTGCGTTGTCTGTGGTCACACATCTGACTGACATTTGCTTACTGCACCTGTGGGCTAGTTGACACAGACTCTGAATAGGTGTGGTGTCTGTGCATTCCACAGTATTTCCTGGCAACATCACTGTAGGCGATGAGTCCGATGGCCCTGGTGTCTCTGTGTTGTGTAGCCCTAGTGGTGTGTCTCCCTCATATGTGTCACGTCACCATGACTCACATGACGGTGTTGTACTTGCTGTAGCAGTTAGCATACACAGTGTAATTTAGCAGATCATCATCCCCATAACAGTATCCACATTGGAATAACAACAGAGGCAAGTATGGTGTACTAGTGATTTTATTTTAAAAAATGTGTGTGTGTATAGTGCACAGGATGGTGGGTGCTGTACATTGGGATTGTGATCCAAAGTTCCCAGATGAGTTGCAAGTCTTGGCAGCAGAAATGTCCTGAGTGAAGTCCACAGTCATATGATACATTAGTCCAACTTGAACTCCCCATGTCATGTGGGAGAGTTGTGTTGCATTCGACAGGGTGAACAGTTTGCACACAAAGGAGAAATTCCGGAACAGGTGTTGGCTTCCTGGGGGATGTACGTGGCCATCAACCTCTCAGTTTTCCTTCCTCGGACGACCCCTCTTCTTTGGGGGGGACCCTCACGTGCAGGCTGCTGCGATGCAGGGGAGTCTCCGCCAGAGTCCTCCTCCCTCCCTGTGGCAGTGTCAGTTGTTGCAGCACCAGATGTTGTAGGCACACAGGGAGGTGTGGCCATGTTGGTGCTAATCTGGCGGAGGCATGTCAATATGTCCCTATGCACCGCTGTGAGTTCTTGCAATGTGTCCCACTTGGACTCCATGCGAGACATGTGTGTCTCCACACGGGACATGTGGGAGTCCAAGCGGGCATGATGGGCAGCCTGCTGCTGTTGTATGTCCTTGAGGATCCCCACTACCTGTCTGACCTCTCCGGTGCTATTCTGGTACGCATCAGCAATGCGTGCCAGTTGTGGGTCATCATGCAGTCCAGACCCCTCTGCAAACAGCAACCTATGTCTACCACCCCTCCCACCACCCCTGGCGACACGTGCAGGACCTGCGGTAGCACGCACAGGTGACCCGAGGCCCCCTTGGGGGTTGTTAGTGGTGTTGTTGTCCGTTGCTCCACGGTGGGCCTGGGGCCCTGTGCTGTTGTCATCGGTGGTCCTTGGTCTGTCCGTGTCGGCGGGGGTGGTCTGTGTGTTGGCAGTTGTTGGAGGGGTGGGTGCAGGGGGTGCAGATGTTGGTCCTGCTGGTGCTGCATGATGACTCACACCGGAGGGCCCAGGTAGGTCTTCGCCATCCGAGGAGGGCAGAGGCTGTTCCACACCAGTGAGCTCAGTGTCCCCCGGAGCCTGGGACATGGACTCCTCCTCGCCTGCTGCTGTGTCCCCATCATCACCTGTATTTGGAAGAGACACACATTGTATGTTATGTTTCTACAGGCATCAATGGTTCACACACCTGACAGTTGTGACTGTACCTCTGTATGCGGGCCTGTACATTGCATTGTCCTAAGTTGTCACAGTAAGAGGTTGATATTGGTGTAGCACATTGTCCTGCATACCTGGGGCATTTCAATGTGAATGTTGAGGTGTGTGCATGGCCAGCATTGGTTGTATTTGGTGGATATCCGGCCATCCTTCTCCACCTAGCCCAGTTATCCCACCATGAAGCATGCCACCCTTGCAGTGGGTTCAGGTTGACTCTCAGGATGTCATTCAGTGGTGTCCTGCTGTTCATTGTTGCACAGTTCCCAGCAGGGCCTTGTGCTCCCCACAGCAGTACCCAGTGTCAGCCATCTTGTCAGTCGTTTTCCACTCCCTGTGATATGAGCAGGGTTCAGAGTGGTGTTGATGGGACAATTGTGAGGGTGAGCAATATCTGTGACTACAACTCCCATCATGCTATTGCCTACACCACCCCCTTCCCAGCATGCCCATACTTCCTTCCTTTGGACTCTGATTCCCTGTGGGGTAGTGTGCCTGTGCTGACAGGAAGGCTGACAGTGTTGTCCTGGCGTTTGTTTGGCTACAAGTCCCAAGAGTGTCCCTGTGCTTCACACAGCATTACCCAGGGTGGTGGTTCTTTGTGGGATCTTCATTTGGAGTGTGAGGCATTGCATTCTCCCAGGTGGGTTATGTGGAGTTTGTGTTGAGGGGGTGTGTGAGGAGAGCTGCTTGTAACTATGGTCAGTGCTGTCAGTCCTCCTTCCCACCCAGCCAGATATCCCACCATGCAACGTGCTTGCATTGCAGGGAGTGTAAGTTGGCTTTCAGGATGTCAGGCAGTGGTGTTCTGCTGTTTGTTGTTGCACAGTTCCCAGCAGGGCCTTGTGCTCCCCACAGCAGTACCCAGTGTCAGCCATCTTGTCAGTCCTTATCCACTCCCTGTGCTGTGAGCATGGTTCAGAGTGGTGTTGATGGGCCAATTGTGAGGGTGAGCAATATCTGTGACTACAACTCCCATCATGCTATTGCCTACACCCCCTTCCCAGCATGCCCGTACTTCCTTCCTTTTGAGTGGACTTCACTGTGTGTGAGTGTGACAGCAATGGCAAGATGGCTGACAGTGTGGTCCTGTTGTTTGTTGTTGCACAGTTCCCAGCAGGGCCTTGTGCTCCCCACAGCTGAGGCCAGTGTCAGACATCTTTGAGGTGGCTTTTCACTCCCTGTGAGGTGTGCATGCTTCAGTGTGAGCTTGCTGGGCCATGTGGGTGGGGGATGTTGACCTGTGACTGCCACTCCCATCATACTATTGCCAACACCCCCCCTTCCCAGCATGCCCATGCTTCCTTCCTTTTGACTCTGCTTCCCTGTGGGGTAGTGTGCCTGTGCTGACAGGAAGGCTGACAGTGTTGTCCTGGCGTTTGTTTGGCTACAAGTCCCAAGAGTGTCCCTGTGCTTCACACAGCATTACCCAGGGTGGTGGTTCTTTGTGGGATCTTCATTTGGAGTGTGAGGCATTGCATTCTCCCAGGTGGGTTATGTGGAGTTTGTGTTGAGGGGGGTGTGAGGAGAGCTGCTTGTGACTATGGTCAGTGCTGTCAGTCCTCCTTCCCACCCAGCCAGATATCCCACCATGCAACGTGCTTGCATTGCAGGGAGTGCAAGTTGGCTTTCAGGATGTCAGGCAGTGGTGTTCTGCTGTTTGTTGTTGCACAGTTCCCAGCAGGGCCTTGTGCTCCCCACAGCAGTACCCAGTGTCAGCCATCTTGTCAGTCCTTATCCACTCCCTGTGATGTGAGCATGGTTCAGAGTGGTGTTGATTGGCCAATTGTGAGGGTGAGCAATATCTGTGACTACAACTCCCATCATGCTACTGCCTACACCCCCCTTCCCAGCATGCCCATACTTCCTTCCTTTTGAGTGGACTTCACTGTGTGTGAGTGTGACAGCAATGGCAAGATGGCTGACAGTGTGGTCCTGTTGTTTGTTGGTGCACAGTTCCCAGCAGGGCCTTGTGCTCCCCACAGCAGTACCCAGTGTCAGCCATCGTGTCAGTCCTTATCCACTCCCTGTGATGTGAGCATGGTTCAGAGTGGTGTTGATGGGCCAATTGTGAGGGTGAGCAATATCTGTGACTACAACTCCCATCATGCTATTGCCTACGCCCCACTTCCCAGCATGCCCATACTTCCTTCCTTTTGAGTGGACTTCACTGTGTGTGAGTGTGACAGCAATAGCAAGATGGCTGAAAGTGTGGTCCCTTTGTTTGTTGGTGCACAGTTCCCAGCAGGGCCTTGTGCTCCCCACAGCAGTACCCAGTGTCAGCCATCTTGTCAGTCCTTTTCCACTCCCTGTGTTGTGAGCATGGTTCAGAGTGGTGTTGATGGGCCAAATGTGAGGCTGCCCATTATCTGTTACTACGACTCCCATCATGCTCTTGGCTACACTGACTTCACCAGCATACACAGGATTCCTTCCTTTCAGTGAGCTTCCCTGTGAGGTGGTGTTCTAGTGGTGGCAAAATATCTGACAGTGTTTGTTGGTTAGATTTGTGCCACTGCCTAGCTCTATTTGTTGTTGGGTTTGTACATGTCATGACACAGTTACATATCACTATGACATGGCATGTATTGTGTTTATCTGACTAACATACACATCTTGGGATGATTATCTTTTGGTTGCTGTGGATTTGCTAGGGGTGCATGGTTTGACTATCCCCTTGACAGTGATGTGTGTGTATTGTCACACAATATTGTGTATATTTGTTGTGTACTCACCAGGCTCTGGGATGTTTGTTAGTCCATATACGCTCACTGGTGGTAGGATGGCCCGCACCTTCTCCTCCCAGGGCCTGAGGTATAGTGGTTTGGCAGGAGGGCCACTGCCGATGTGCTGGCTCAGGATGTAATCCTTCTTCAGTAGGTCCCTGAGCCTCCTGCGCACATCATACCACCTGTTCTGGATGTCTTCCTTTGTGCGCAAACATGGTGATTGTGCATTGACCCTGTAGACGATCCTCGCCCACATCTTGGTTTTCTGCGCCATGGGGGTCTGTTGGACCAATGTGCCAAACAACTGTGGCTCTACCCTCAGGATCTCATCTACCATGACTTCCAATTCACTATCTAGGAACTTTGGATTCTTCTTTGGGGGCATGGTGATGGGTGGTGGTGGTGATTGATGTGTGTGTGTGTGCAAGTGAGGGTGTGTGAGTAGGTTTTGCTGGGTGTGTGTGAGGGTGCTATTTGTTGAGGTGCTAATGGTGTGTGGCTTTTGTGTTGGATGAGCTGTGTGTGTGTCTGTGTTTGCTGTCTGATGGTGTTCTGTGCTGGCAGGTCAGTGGAATTTGCAAAGGATCATGGTAGGGATTTGTGGCCTTTATGTAGGTGGAGTTGGGGGTGTGTCCTTGTTCCATTTTCCCCCCCCTGTATTTATTGGCTTTGTCATTGCTTGTTTGGTCCTCTTTTTTTGTATTTTTTCATTTGTAATTATTGTGCATGTAGGAGACGTTCTTCTGACCGAGTAGGACGTTGCAGTTGTCTCGTGCGCGCCTCTCCGAGTCGTTCCCGCTGTGTTTCAGCTAGGTTTCATATGCGGCGTACGTGTCGGTCGCGGAGTATTGTGTTTGTTCGGCTGGCTTTTGTATGCGTGTCGGTCGTACGGCTTGGGCTCCGTGCGAATCGGTCTGATTTTGCACCCATTGCATCGTACTGCGTGGGTCGGAGTTCGCGGGTACGTTTCGTTCGGGTTCATTCCTGGTGCGTGTCGGTCGGTTCTATTCGCGTGGTTTCCCGGCCGGATAGCTTGTTTCCGTCCGGGTCGGTCGTTCGGCTTGAGTTCCGTACGAGTCGGTCGTTATTCACATGCATTTCATCGTACTACCCGGGTCGGACGGCGCCGGTACGTGTTGGTTGGACTATATTCCTGTACCGAGTCGGTCGGTACGTTTTCCGGCCCGAATCGGAATCGGCCCCTGAATTCTTAATACCCTGGTGGAACGTATACAGAAGCACATTAAATGGGGAATCCAAAACTAATAACGCAGTCGAAGGATTACATAATGCCTTCCTTCAATCAACAGGCAGAACAAAACCAACACTAGAAAAATGTATATCATGCCTACAAAAAGAACAGAGTTATCAAAAGTTCCGAATGGAACAATCCATAACTCAATTAACTCCAAAAACATCAAAACAAACTAAACAAATGCATAAATATCTAGAACAACAAGTAAAATTGTACCCTAGTACAAAGGGCCTGGAATACCTAAACATAATATCCAAAACTCTTCTTTAAAGCATTAATACAAATAACTTACAAATTACTCATCTTTCAAACATACCATAAAAGTAAAATTTATTTATTTTATCACAAAAATAATTACTGTGTGTAACATATTTTTAATTTTTTAATAAAATATATTAACACACATTAATAATATTTGTTAAAATAAAATACAACAATAATAATAAAAAACATTACCCACCCACAATAAATAATAATAAATAAACTTACCAGGTTTATTCCAAATGCTGTAAAATCCATTTTCTGCTAACACAATCCAAATATAAAAAAACAGTTTCCCCAAAAAAATGGAAAAATACAACTGTAGCAAAAATTAATAATCCATGTAGCAAAGGTCCATAGGAAAACCATAAAAAACCCAAAAATGTATAAAATAGTAAAAAACGCTCCAGGAAAACCGAAAAATTTAAAGAAGTGTAACAAATATATTAGTCAATAAAACTAACAAACACTTCTTTAAAAAAAAAACGACTCCTTCCGATACGAAGAACTTCTGAAAATAAAAAGTGTCAAAACAAAAGCACATACATTCCCACCCACATAAAAGAACACATAAACACTTACTAACAATACTACTAGCTTTAAATTTGATGAAAATATACATTGAACACCGTAATCCTAACTGTCTAAACAGGCCTACACAACGTTAACAATACGTAAATACACCATACGTAACTATAACACATAACATTTCCGAATATAACTAATAAACATCTAACTACACTAAACAGTATCTAACTAGGTTCAAAATATATTTAAAACTTAGTTAAAACAAAGAAAACAAACCTTACCTTTAGCGACGTGAAGTGTCTCCCAACCGCGAGCTTCTCTTCAACCAAAATGACACAAAACGACATAACCCGGTTACAAAATAGAACGCCCAAAACCTAATAAAAAGTTTAACCATAGAAAATGTAATTCATTTAATGCAGTAAAATGTTACTTTACATGGAAAAAATGTACAACTATTTAAATAAAATAGTACAATTTATTTTGATTTAATAAAAAATTGTGACATAATAGACCTAATTAGTAAAATTATAAAAATAAATATTATAATAAATATAATATTTATTATTATAATTACAGAAAAAAAATACAATAAAACAATGTATAAAATTTTTTTATAAATGTTTTTTATGCATTATACAAATACATTTCTGTTAAAAACTTGTTTTAAGTTAAAAACATTGTAAAAATTAATTAATATTAATATTTTTAATATTAATATTAATTAAAAAATGTAATATGTATGTAACAAAAATAGAAAAATGTTAAACATTTATATTATATGTAAACAGTTTGCACTTTCTTTGTATAAATATATACAATACCTATTACTGTATTAAATATAATTAAAAACACAAAATTCTACTGTTTTGTTAAAAATATTGTAAATAAACATAACATATTTTCTGAAATATATGCACAAATATGTTTCTATTGAATTATAATGTAATAAAATATTTGACTGTATTATCCTACTCAAATTAATAGACAATAACAAATTATAACTACAGTAAAATTGTTATGTTTTCTAATTATTGTGATTTTACTTATATTATCAATATTTTACATATATAAAATACAATTTTTTTTGACAAACATTATAATAAATAAATATTGTCAATTTATTAACTACCATTACCCATTTTTTTAATGCAAAATTATCTTATATATTTTTCTAGTAATACATTTTAATATATTAATAAACATATTACATAAAAATTGAATATTATTTATTATCCTACACTATACTTAATTAAAAAACTATTACAACTCCAATATATAATAATGAAATACAATTACTGTACACTAACATATTTTTATATACTATTCCTACCCCAATATAAATTAATTTCAGCATATGCTGCACAGTGAACATAATTAATTTACTATAACCACTCCAATGCACATTAAATAAAGTAAATGTTGGACACTAAAATTAAATAGTTCTATATTCCAGATTCAATGTAAATTAATTAGGGTAAATGCTGAACACTAACAAAAATAATTTACTATTCCCACTACAGTCTATAATAAATTAGGGTAGGTGCTGGACAGTAAACATAAATAATTTACTATTCCCACTCCAGTCTATAATAAATTGGGGTAGGTGCTGGACAGTAAACATAAATAATTTACTATTCCCACTCCAGTCTATATTAAATTGGGGTAGGTGCTGGACACTAAACATAAATAATTTACTATTCCCACTCCAGTCTATATTAAATTGAAGTAGGTGCTGGACAGTAACATGAACAAATTACTATTCCCACTCCAGTATATAATAAATTAGGGTAGGTGCTGGACACTAAACATAAATAATTTACTATTCCCACTCCAGTATATATTAAATTTTGGTAGGTGCTGGACAGTAAACAAAATTAATTTACTATTCCCACTCCAGTATATATTAAATTTTGGTAGGTGCTGGACAGTAAACAAAATTAATTTACTATTCCCACTCCAGTATATATTAAATTTTGGTAGGTGCTGGACACTAAACAAAATTAATTTATTATTCCCACTCCAGTATATATTAAATTTTGGTAGGTGCTGGACAGTAAAAAAAATTAATTTACTATTCCCACTCCAGTATATATTAAATTTTTGTAGGTGCTGGACACTAAACAAAATTAATTTACTATTCCCACTCCAGTATATATTAAATTTTGGTAGGTGCTGGACAGTAAACATAAATCATTTACTATTCCCACTCCAGTCTATATTAAATTAGGGTAGGTGCTGGACACTAAACATAAATAATTTACTATTCCCACTCCAGTCTATATTAAATTGGGGTAGGTGCTGGACAGTAACATGAACAAATTACTATTCCCACTACAGTCTATAATAAATTATAGTAGGTGCTGGACACTAAGGTGCCGATTCCGATCTCGGCCGGTAGGGCTCCGAATCGGATTCGGCTTTACCGGATCCGATTCGGAGCCCTATTTCCCGACCGATTCGTACGCGCGTCCGGGCGAGCGAGTACGATGCGTATTCGCCGACCGACTCGTCCGGGCGTCCCGACCGCTCCGACTGACTCGTTCCCGGGTCTAACCGCACCGACCGACTCGCTCGGACTCGACTCGCACCGCGCAATGGAGACGTTCCCCGGTCGGGTAAGTACGATGCGCGCCGCGAGCAGTCCGACCGAGCCGTGCACTCCGGCTCGAAAGAGCAGTCGGAGCCGCACTTTGGGGTCCGTGTCGGACCCCCTGTACGCGTAGCCGCGCGAGTCGCACACAGGGGGACCCATGGGTCCCCCTACCTGTGCGTGTACGGCGCGAATCGCTTTGCCGCGTACACGCTGTAGGGGGCGCACTTGTCCGCATCGCACCCATTGAGTCAATGGGAGCCCGCGTACGCGTTGTACGACAGGCTCCCATTGACTTCAATGGGAGTCCGACCGACTCGAGTCCGATGGCATACGTGCGCATCGTACTCGTTCGGTCGGACTGCACGGGTCCGATTCGGTCGGAAATCTCTCCGGGTCTGGCTCGGTCAGAGAGATTTCCGGCCTGAATCAAAATCGGCCCCTAAGGGGCCGATTCCGATTCCGGCCGGAAATCTCTCCGCCCGAGCCGGACCCGGAGAGAATTCCGACCGAATCGGACCCTAGCAGTCCGACCGGACGAGTACGATGCATTCGCATGCTATCGGTCTCGATTCGGTCGGACTCCCATTGTAGTCAATGGGAGCCGGTCGTACAACGCGTACGCGGGCTCCCATTGACTCAATGGGTGCGAGGCGAACAAGGGCGCCCCTACAGCGGTTACGCGTCCATGCGCATCGTGGCGTACATGCACAGGTAGGGGGGAGCCATGGGTCCCCCCTGTGTGCGACTCGCGCGCCTACGCGTACAGGGGGGTCCGACGCGGACCCCCAAAGTCCGGCTCCGACAGCTCTTTCGAGCCGGACGGCGCGAGTCAGTCGGACTGCTCGCGGCGCGCATCGTACTTACCCGGCCGGGAAACGTCTCCATAGCGCGGTGCGAGTCGTGTCCGTGCGAGTCTGTCGGAGCGTGTTGAAGCCGCGTACGAGTCGGTCGGCGATTTCGCGGGAGCTTGCATCGTACTCGCTCGGCCGGACCCGCGTACGGTTCGGTCGGGAAACAGGGCTCCGAATCGTATCCGGTAAATCCGAATCCGATTCGGAGCCCTACCGGCCGAGATCGGAATCGGCCCCTAAACCTAAATAATTTACTATTCCCACTCCAGTCTATATAAAATTGGGGTAGGTGCTGGACAGTAAACATAAATATTTAACTATTTCCACTCCAATATAAATTTAAATAAACTATATACTGATCACTAAACATTATCAATTACATCCCCCAAAAATAATTTTTTTAAATAACTCCCCAACATTATCCCCTATAACCCCAAAAACACACTCCTAAAAATAAATTTCAAATTTATAATTCTATGAACTTATTTATTTTTCTATAAAATATAAATGTTTCAATTTTTTTAATAATATTAAATTAAAAAAATATATTTTTAAAACACTCCCCATCCTTATCCCCTAAAAACCCAACATCCCACTCCTAAAAATATTTATCAAATTTAGATTTCAATATTATATTTTATTTTAAGAATTAATTCTAAATTTATTAAAAATGTTGATAATATTTAATTTAAAATATATATTTTTAAAACACTCCCCACCCTTATCCCATATAAACCCAACAAGCCACTCCTAAAAATAATTTTCAAATTTAAATTTCCATATATAATTTTTTTTTTTAAATAAATTATAAATTAAAAAAAATATTAATAATATTTAATTTAAAATATATATTTTTAACATACTCCCCACCATCATCCCCTATAAACCAAACATCCCACTCTTAAAAATATTTTTTAATTTACATTTCAATATTATTATTTTTTTTTAATTAATTCTAAATTTATTAAAAAGTTTCATAATATTTATTTTTAAATATATATTTTTAAATCACTACCCACCCTTATCCCCTATAAAACCAACAACACACTCCTAAAATTAATTTTCAATTTAAAATTTAAATATAAATATATTTTTTAATAAATAAATTCACAATTATTGTAATTTTTTTTATAATATTTAATATAAAATATATATTTATAAAACACTCCCCACCCTTATCCCCTATAAACCCAACATCCCGCTCCTAAAATTAATTATCAAATTTAAATTTAAATATAAATTTTCTTTTTTTAGAAATAAATTAAAATTATTTCAAAAAAATTAATAATATTTAATTTAAAATATATATTTATAAAACACTCCCCACCCTTATCCCCTATAAACCCAACATCCCGCTCCTAAAATTAATTATCAAATTTAAATTTAAATTATATATAAAAGTTTTTTTTAAATTAAATTATTTAAAATATGAAAAACATAATTTTAATCATTCCAAATAACATGTTAAAACACTTAGGGGCCCATTACGATAACCGGCATTAAAAAATCCGCCATCTACTATAGCCTGAGAAAACCGCCCGCCTGCACCATGGCAATACCGACCGAGCAATTATGAAGTCGCGAAGCAAACTCCGCCCGTGGCGGTAAAAACACACAAAATTCCGCCCGTCCATGTCCGAGTAGAAGATTATCCGTCCGCCACGGACGCAATCCCGCCCGAAAACCCAAATCCGCCCGCTCTGACGACCGAGACAACGACCGTGAAATTATGATCTCCCCGACATGAGCGCGGAAAATCCACATATTCCCCGCTAGCCACGGTCAACAACAGTGATGAATAACTGACACGGCGGAAGGCCTGGCGGCCACGTCCGTGCACGGAAATCTTTGCGGAACAAAGAAATACACACAACATGGCCAACAAGTCCACACAGCAAACTAGGCCAAAATACCCAAACACAGAACACATCCCAAAGACACATCCCCCTGGCAAAACTAAAAAACTACAAATCCCAGGACACCAGTCACAACACACCTGAAAACGACAGCCCATCATGACACACCCACATAGGTAAGTACAAAAGCAGCCCCTTCACAGACCACAATCCCTTGCACTACTACAAAGCGAAGACGCCATCAGAGAACCCAGAGAGCCACAAAGGAAAGCAGCACACCACACGCACGCACACATCACACTCATCACCAACACCACCACCACCATCACCACTGAAACAACGGCACCATGAACCCCCTGCACATCACACACCACACACCACACACCCACCACACCAGCACCACAAATAGCAAACCACACACCATGGCAACACAAAGAATGCCTAAGTACACTGCCACTGAGTTGACGGTCATGGTCGACGAGATCATCAAGGTGCACCCACAAATCTATGGGAACCAGGTCCAACAGACACCAGTAGCCACCAGAAACAGAATGTGGAGCAGGATCGTAGACTAGGTGAATGCAGTTGGGAACGTGCCACGCAACCGGGGTGAAATCACAAAGAGGTGGCACGACCTGAAAAGCTTGGTCAGGAAGAAGGGGACCAAGAATCGTGAGCTGGCTGACAGGACTGGCGGCGGAAATCCCACGCTATTCAAGACCTTCAAGGCATGGGAGGAGAAGGTGCGAGGCATTCTACATCCGGAGAGTCTCACCAGAATACCAGGGGGAGTGGAGGCTGGTAAGTACAAACAAATGTATACCAGCACACCGCTATGTACTGTCATGCACTACCAGAATGCCATAGCTCCGAGGGCCAAACACCCCCATGTCCAGTACACAATCCACAAGACATCTCTCACACATGCAACAGACACTCCCACACACTCAGCCCAAAGGTACCAACAAACAAAACCATGGGGGCATGTGTACAGTCAGCCAGCACCACAACTCCCACCAGGTCCCCTTGTACCCCAGATGCGCCGGAAGGAGCACTCCCCACACCCACACTCATGTGTCAGCCATAGCTGCACTAACCAACAAGTAACAGGTAAGTAGCCTTACCACAAAGTCCGAGTATCGGAGGGGGGACTGCAGAAGTACAACCCCCACCAGGCCCCTAGTCCTACAGCCCAGCAAGATGGAGCACTCCCCACACCCATGTGTCAGCCATTGCAGTGCACACCTTCACCCGACAGGTAGATATGTTTCCCTACATGGAGTGGTGTCTGCGGGTGGTAAGCCTTCACCACAACTCACAACACGACCCCCACTCCCACAGACCAGCAAGATGGAGCACCCCTCCCTCTCATAACCATGTGGTAGCCATTGCATTGCTCCCTCCAAACCAACAAGTAGGTAGACTACTGTACAGGGCGGGGTGTCTGTAGGCATGAGGACTGTACTACGACTAACATTTGGGACATGTCACGTAGCAGAGGAACAGGTAGCACTGCTCCCTGTCATAATCATGTGACTAATGTGCACACGGACATGAATTACAGAGTCATAGCCCACATGAGTCATCTCAAATACAGTAACACGTAAGGAGTCACGTCTGCATGCACAAGTCTCACTGGAGTACTGACCCACATGGCGTGTACTGTGCCAGTCATCACACACATCAGCAACACCATCGAAGTCTTGTCCATGTAGGCGTGTCTGCTTTTTCCGTTGACATCGTACAACATCACCCATGTAAGTCTATCTTGTCTCAATGTAACAGAGTGGAACCCCAGTAATGTCACATACACCACTGGACCCATGAACCACACTGCTACACAATGCACATTCAATATCTCATCCATCTCATCTTTCAGCCCCAGTGTCATGAAAGGTATATCATCTAAACAGTTGTCCCATATACAGTAGTTCAGCAAAGATTCCTGCCGATGACCAATAATGTGTCTGCAGTGTCTGAAGCGCACGTCACACTGTGATTTACAACATACCTAATATAGTCAACACCCCAAGAGCACTGCATTGCTGCACATGGCCGAGGGTAGCACGCACACCAAGGAATTGTCCCATCTGCAATACCTTGTGTGGCACACAACCATTACTCACTCACTACAATGCTTGCAGTGTAATGTCCCTAAATGATAACAGTGAGCAGATATGCTGGGTATGTCAGACATACACACACCTTTGTCTCTGCAGTGTTGTGTGGCAAAAACACATGTCCCCTTCTGCACCCATATGTCACAGTATGTACCACAAAACCATATTTCACCTCAAAAGCGTTGATGGGGCTGTACCCCTCTTGCCATCTGCGTTTCTAAGCGTTTCATTTGAACCCCAAAACCATATTTCACCTCAAAAGCGTTGATGGGGCTGTACCCCTCTTGCCATCTGCATTTCTAAGCGTTTCATTTGTACCCCAAAACCATATTTCACCTCAAAAGCGTTGATGGGGCTGTACCACTTTTGCCATCTGCGTTTCTAAGCGTTTCATTTGAACCCCAAAACCATATTTTACCTCAAAAGCGTTGATGGGGCTGTACCCCTTTTGCCATCTGCATTTCTAAGCGTTTCATTTGAACCCCAAAAACATATTTCATCTCCAAAGCATTCATGGGGCTGTACCCCGTTTCCACCAAATCCACAAAATGTAGGGGTACTGCAACACACACCGATTGGCTAACCAAATCCGTCCCATGCCATATGCACCCATCACACTATTCCATTGCCTTGATCACGCACACACATTGTAGAGCCATACACATGCATCTGGGAAATCAGTGCACAACTGTGCACCAACTGTGAATGTCAGACATCTAACACAAACCTTGCAAGGTGCAACACAATAACCTTTCATCTCCGCCCCACAGGTGACGAACAGCATGATGCTGGAGAGGGAGACAGCAGCCATCACAGCCAGTCCACAAGCCCTCCACCCGGACTCACGGATGTGGAAGACCTGGACACCTCTTCGGACGAGGACTCCCGACCAGGCACATCTGGTGTGGCAGGGCGCAACCGCTCCCCAGGACCCCTCCTACCCACCAACCCATCTCCCAGGGCTGGTGACCAGTCCCAGGCCCCTGCTGCCACGCTCATTGCGACCACCACCACCGCCGCAAGCACCACCACCACCACCACCACCACCACGGCCTCCCTGACCACTCACCCTGCGCAAGGGGTGGTACGCACGTGGACATCGACCCTGGGAGCCACAACAAGGCCCCGGGTGACCAATGTGGCGAGTGGGCAGGTCGGTGGCAGCAGTTCAGGTGGGAGGAGCAGGGTCAGGCCAACGCCATCAGAGCCTGGGAGCCAAGCCCTGCTGCAAATCGCCAGAGTCCTTGGGGCCTATGAAGAGGCCCAGGGACAATGGGCCCGGTCAGCTGCCGATACGCGGGAAGTCCTTGGGGTGTTGAGGTCCATGGACGCTCATATGGGCCAATTCGTGACCCGTATGGGCAAACTTGTTGACCTCATGGGCCAGCTAGTGGTGGCGGTGAGGGCCCAATCAAGGCCAACCACACCACCTCCGCCACCACCTGCTGGGGCGCAGGGTCATGCAACATCCAGTTCCCCTGCGTCCACAGCGAGTGGGCAATCCCCAGTCACCACCAGCAGCCCACAAACACAACCCCCCCCTCTCTAACGTGGAAGGGGTTGTCCGAAGAGGAAACAGGTGTCCAGAGATGACTTTGCACGCTCCAAACGCCAGTGAGTCAGCCAGCCACGGTGGCCATCTACTGCATTCACTTGGACTACTATCCTACCCCACACTGCCATGTGAATGGCATGTGTCTGTCGGACTGTGGACCCAGAACAACATGGGTACACCTTGACCATCACGCGGACATGTCCATCAACTCATTGTTTCAGCATGCACCACTTTTGTGATCACCTTGCCCACAATCACGTCACCGCTTAAAATAAATACACCTGGATCACATTCTGTTTCATCTGCTCTGTGTTTAATCAAGGATGTGCAACTGTCACCATGATCAGAAATGCATCTGGAGTGTGGTATGTCGATAGGCCAGGAGAGGCTGTAGGGACCTAGGGGTGAAAAACAGAACAAGAGTCCATTGAATGTGTGTGTCACACACTCATCACACAGTACTCGTCATCAAGTTTAAGCAATGTACACACAGATCACAGAGCAACAGGGCACAATGCTACAGCCACTGTCAGTGGCATACTACCCTGGACATGGACCATTGCCACACAGCACTCAGTGAACAATAGGCCGCCGTGACAATGCACACATACACCTACACAACTACAGCAACATCATCCGTCGCACATGGTCACTCACCGTCAAGTGAAGTAGCGGGTGATGAGCTGCTGACGCTCATTCACTGCTTCCTCCTCTCCACTGTCCTCGTCACCGGACACGGCTTGGTCTGCAGGCGGGGGCCCTGGCTGATCACCGTCATCCACTATCAGGGGGATCTGCCTGCGAATCGTGAGATTGTGCAGCATGCAGCATGCCACCACTATCTGGCACACCTTCTGTGGGGAGTATGCCAGTGCACCCCCGGTGCGGTCCAGGCATCTGAATCTGGACTTCAGGAGTCCAAAAGTCCGCTCCACCACATGTCTGGTCCTCCCATGTGCCTCATTGTATCTGACAACAGCTGGTGTCCTGGGATTACGTAGTGGGCTCAGCAGCCAAGGCCCGTTAGGATATGCAGAGTCACCTGGGTGTGAGAAACACAGAGAATCATTGCAATTCCAACAGGATACAAGACAGCATATCACACCCAGCATGCTACACGAGTATGCATACTCACCAACAATCCATGCACGGTCCGGTTGAAGATTGGTCATCATTCGTGGGAGGATGCTGTGGCGCATGATGTGCGAGTCATGGGCGGATCCGGGAAACTTCGCACACACCTGTGTGATAATCATGTCTGCCAGGCACACCACTTGCACATTCAGGGAGTGGAAATGTTTCCGGTTCCTATAGATGTGCTCCATGACCTGTGGTGCAACAAGGCCAACATGGGTGCAATCAATTGCACCAACAACGTGGGGGATGCGTCCAAGGGCATAGAAAGCACCCTTCACTGCCAGCAAATCACGAGCCCTGGGGAATCGGATGTACCGGTTCCTGTACATCATCATAGCTGACAGGACATCCCGTAGCACCATGCTGAACATTTTTTTTAAATTTTATTTTAAAGGTTTTATATAGCGCTGGCTAGACCCGGAGGTATCAGAGCGCTTTACATGAGTATCAGACCATAGTTGTAGGTTACATCATTATAAAGGTTACACAGTTATTAGAGCATGGCAACATAGTTACATGTAAGGTCGAGACAAACAATAAGGACGTATATGTAAGGGAAAAAAGCAGGTAGGAGAGAGATTCAGGGGAGGGGGTAGGATTAGGGGAAGTAGAAAGAGAATGAAGGAGGGAAGGAGGAGGGGAGGGTGAGAGACACAGCCTGGAAGGAGGAGGGGGAGGGTGATGGGGACACAAACCGGTAGACGAGTCAAAGCTGCGTCCAAAGTCCAGAAAGCTGTGATCCCAGGGGAAGTGGTATTATTTCCCCATCTCTGTTGCGAGAGGTTCCCTTTATACAGTGGACTCTCTCAGAGGGGTCTCTGAGACTCCAAGGCCTACAAACTGGATCCTTCCCCAAAAAGGGGAGAGGGAGTGCTTTGGCAAGGGGTGCCATACCATGCCTCAACTGTAAGTGGCTCCCTTGGCGCTGTGGACTCTCTCAGAGGGATCACTGAGACTCCAGAGAATACTTATTGGATCTTTCCCCAACAAGGGGAGAAGGAGTGCTTAGTCAAAGGGCACAAGGGACAGGGGGCAAGGCGGCATCGCAGGCAAGGGGAGAGATTCAGGGGAGAAGGGATAGGAGCAGAGGGAGTAGACAAAGAATGAGCGAGGGAGATAGTACATTGCATAAGAACATTTTTACATAGTTACATCTGTTATAGTTACAGTTAACAGTAAATGCTAGGAAGGAAAACGCTTAACAGGATAAAAAGATATTAGAGCATAGCATAACCAGGACACACGTCATAGGAGTGGTGGAGGGTAGAGGGGAAAGGAAAGCAGGAGAGAGGCAAGCGGACAGGGTTGGGTAGATCAGAAGGGGGAAGGTACTCAGGGAAAGCAGGCAGTAGAAGTAGATTGAAGAGAAGAGACAGATAGAGCCGTGAAAATCAATGTCCGATGTCCGGTTGGGTAGGTGACGGCCAATGGGGTGAACCAGAGCCCGACCCCGCTTTAGCTGCATAGGACAGCTCCACCGGGCAGGATGGTGATCAGGGTTTATTTAAAGAACGTCAACTTCAAATGGGGAGTAGGAGAGATGAGAGCCGCAGTCAGATCAGAACCCAGGTGTGGGTGGGGGGTTAATGTTTTGATGTTATCAAGGCGCAGTCCAATCGGGGGCTCAACGTCCGGTGGTGGCAGCCGCCTGAGAACCGGTGAAGGCTGCGGGCAGAACGGAGTTAACCCCTTCGATGCGCGTGACGAGCTCAGCTCGTCATGCTGCGCGGTAGCGCTGTGCGCATGATGAGCTGAGCTCGTCACGACCACACCCGCGATCGGAATGGCCAGCACACGAGCGGAATTACGATCGCGGGCAAGGGGTTAAAAAGGCGAAGGCACCATCTTAAGGTCAGGCGTTGTCCAGGCCCGTCCTAAAAGATGATACCCAGGTCACAAAATGCCCCCAGAATAGAGCGCCATCACAAGGGGGTATCAGCTCATGGGCTGGGACATCCCACCTCCACTGCCCACCGTGTGTTGGAAAGATCCGGTGGCGAAAAAATGCAGTGCAGCCATCACCTTAGCCGTGGGGGTGAATGCTGTAGGATACACCCTGCGAGGACGAAGGTGGGCTTCCAACATTGCACATAGGTGATGCAGGGTGGGTCGGTCCAGACGAAATTTCCGTATAACCTCCACATCCTCCACCATGTCTGCCAGCAATTGGTAGGGGCGATGTATGTTTGGTCTCCTCCTAGGACAGATGGAAGTGGACACATGTCAATGCAACACACCACATGGCATTTTCACATACACAAAACTAAAATTACTGACAAAGCAATAGAATCACAGAACATCTGACAAGTAGGGACAGCAGAGCTACAATACTCTTACACAGGTCCCCTTACCAATAGCAATGACCACTGACACAAACCATTGCCATGAGCATGCACATGGGGATTTAGGCCATAATAGCTTGAAAGGCATGATGATGATTTCAGACTGCATATGTGTGAAGCGGCAACACCACGGCAATATACCTAGCTGCTGTGCCTGACACAGCTTCCGAGGCTGGGTGAGTATGGCACACACCAACAACACAATGTACACAGGCTGAGCGGCCCAAACAAGTGGGTCCTGTTGCACAACGGGATATGAGACAGTCAATGATGTCCCTAGTTCACCCAATGTACAGCACTGTACGTATCACACCTCCAACACACATTGACAGGTGTACACATTGACAACTCCATGACAACACAGCTGTGTGAATGCAAATACACATCACAAGTGACACGTAACGTTGCACGTGCCAAGTGGGAGATGTACATTGAGAAATATGGCATGTGTGTGCATATGCACATCCCATGCTCCCATGCTAATGTGTACATGATGATGTGCCAACAGACATGTGGGGGCTGAGCACTGGCCGTCAATGCCTATGCACACAGCATGAAGTGGCCCTGTCTGGTGTGGACATGCTCCAACACACAAATCATGGCCACACCTGCAAATGCATGGCGCACATTAAACTGTGGATTCCACATGGCACCAGCGGACTGTACCCGCCATGGACCAAGCCCTTGAGGCCAACTCTAATGGCCCTCGTGGTTGCATCCTGCATGTTCGACTATAGAGGTAAGCGTACCGGGACAGCTCAGAGCAGGCCATTGTGTGCATTTGAAGTAGGCAGACATGGTACACCAATTGCAGCAGCTTGGACCCATTGAAACAGCCCCAGGGGGCTTCATGAGTGTGGGGGGGAGACCGGCATTACCACAGCTTCCAGGGACTGCTGCCTGGCATCCCACAACAACACCTGCTGCTGCTGCCACATGTCCACCTTCATGTCGACGACTCTGAAGATATGTCCATGTACACTCACCAGCGAGGAGTTGGAGATCCTGGATTCCGAGCTCCACGCACACTACCCAAGGCTATTTCTTGCAAAAGTTGTGTGTGTAAGACAACTACAGTGTGTGTGGGAGTGCATGTGGGGGACACACATGTCGTTGATCCACAGCACTATGAGTCTGAGCCTGTGGGGTTCCAACATGCACTGCTTACCATGCTTACTACAGGTGGAAGGGGTATGTAGGCTCTCTGGTGCTTTCCCATGCATGTCCCTCCCGAGTGGTGGTACATGGCATTTTCATGTCAGACATCCAGTGACGCAGCCACTTGGCAATGCAGGACTCAGGGCAGTTATTGCTTGTGTGAATGGCTGGCTGGGTCCCTGCTGGCCTTCTCAGTCTCAGCAGACCTGGGCTGAACATTGACCGCCCAATCCTAGAAGGAAACAACACTGACTGTACAGTGGGTTACATGTGTCTTTTGTTCACAACTCTCCGGAAACGCGCAAACTCAGCCCTTGCGATTGAACACTCCAGGCCTTGTGATAGGGATGTGTGTGAGAGATAGTGGCACTGAATGTGACCTCCATTGCGGGGTGAGCCATTCACAGGGCGAGTACGTTGAGGGCTGCGCAGTGTTGGACACAGTGAGTCCACCCACAAAGATGTGTTGCCTTGTGATCTACGTTTTGGTCCACCTGACAATGGACAGTAGATGTGGGCAGACTACACATTGCTCAATGTGCTGGCATCCTGCAAGTGAATGGGATGGACAGGTACTGTGTACACACTCCCACCAGCATGCATTCACGTGTGGTGAACACATGCTGTTAGGCCATGTCCGATTACTTCTTGGCTCTGTCACACATCTCTGAGTATTTTGGATGGGTCAGCATCATACCATTGTGATTGGTGGATGTGGGTGATGATGAGAAGTGTATGAGTGATATACCAACCCTCCTGTGTACCATCCCTGCAGTTGGAAGTCCTCCAGCCCAAGGCCTTGTGATGAGCCATTACTTCCAAGTTGATGCCTCTGTGTATGTGCAACCGACAGTGCAGCCAATTCCACAAAGGGTGTGACGTCATCTGCCGGATGAGCGACAACGTGGCGAAAACGAATTGGGGGATGCCCCCTCGTATTGTCAGGTTAGCACGGCGCTGCATTTCACCACTAATGGTCTGCATCTTGACAGTCACACAGCCTGTGCCGGATGCACGTTTGTAGGGGCATCAGCAGCAAGCAAGTGTACAGTATTGTGGGATGGTGTCTTTTGCTGTGAGAGGCAGCATGTGTCCACAGCCTACACATAATCTGGGTAATGTGATGTTTGTTGTGTGATGCAGTGGGTTGTAAGTGTACTCTGTGCTGGGTGCATCTGACATGCATATGCGATTCCTGAGGGTCAAGATGTAATTTGAGCACTCTGCATTGTCAATGCATTCAGAGTTGTAGCCCTCAGGAACAACCTGTAGTAGGCTGGAGTGGCAATTCACATGTATGTTTGAGGCACTGTGCCTACTCTGATTTCGTTCTGACATATGTGTGCGATGCCTCACCTCATATTAATGGTACTTACACATCCGGCACACTGTGCAACAGTAGTTGTGCTCGTGCGAACGACAGGTGGATGGCATGGGCTCATGACCATTGTGGACTATCATGTTGCAGTCTGTGTGAGTAGTGTCCCATTCTGCTCCATGCAGGTATGTCCTTGGCCTAATTACGTAGTGGTCATCCTTGCCACCATCAGGACAGTGGGTGTGCACACAGCGATTTGTGGCTATGGTTGCAGGGTGACACAGGCCGGGTGTTGTGCTATGTGCACAACACATGTGCCACTTATTAGCGGCTTCATTTTCTGTACACCAGCCATTACGTGTTGATTGTGGTGGCTGTATACAATTGCACAGGTATCGTGCAACATGTGGATTTGGGAATGTTCTGTGCTGCTTCCCTTGCACATGTCTGTTTAATTGATGCCAAATGAGTGAGGCCACCTCGCTCTCTCTCATGTGGCATCTCCCGTGGGTGCTGAGGGACAGGGGACGGTCAACAGTGGTGAGGCATCGGATGAAGCAGCTGCACAGGAGCTGAGTGAGACAGATGTGACCAGCGCCTCGGAGGGGCCAGACGTGTGCTGGATGAATCACAGGCCGAGACGGCAATTTCGGCGTCATCTGAGGACAGAGGTGATGCATCCATGTTTGCTAACACAGGGGACGTGGACTCTGGCTCCTCTTCAGCCACGCGGAGGCCAATGCCCGCCCTCCCATCTACTTCCACTGGTGCAACACGTGTCGGCACAAGGATGAAGGATAGGGTGTCCTTCACACCAGGCACAGCTGCCCCTGCACATGTGACCCCTGCTGCCCTCAGTGCTGGGTCTGTTGAGCTTGTGCGGCATCTCTGCGTGGGGCAGACAGCTCTCCTCAATTACTTCATTGCCCATGACATCACCTTGCCGCAGGTGACATAGTTCATGTAGAGCCTACATGTACGCGTGGGTGGGCTACACCAGACTGTCCAATGGTTGTCCTCCCCAGTCAAGGTGGTCCTTCAACTGGGCCAATCTCAGGCTGACATTCCTGACCCTTTCTCCACCCAGCTGGAAAGTGGCACATCTGACAATAGCAGGGCACGAGTCCTAAAAAAAGAAGTGGGGGGACGCTGACGTCACGACAGGAAGTGACATCACGAAAGGTGGCTTGCACCGTCAGACTCATTGCCTCCCCTCGCTCACCCCTTATATGCGATTGCATCGGAGAAGCCAGCGCTTGCACAAGCAGCTCCGATCTCGCCCCAGAGAGGCCAAAGAGTGAAAGTGTGGCTCCATTTGCTCCAGTTATCGAGCTCGCGGTAAAATAAGTGGGGGGACGCCGTCCACCCGCGTGGTACCCCGACTCGAGCCCTGGACAACAGTGACAATGCATGACAGTCTCCGGAGTCCGGATACACCACATGCAACACACAGAAGCTGTAGCTGCCCTAGCGGGCCAGGCCGCAAACACCATCCCAGACGAAAGGTAGACCCACCCCGGCGCGCATAGTCATTACATCCGCTGCCATTGACAAGGGACCCATAGAGTGAGATATGGTCCTCAGGGTGACGGGCCTCCGAGCCATCCCCTGCCAATGAGTGTCATGCAACTCACACATATCGCAAAGCCAATAGAACACTTTGCCTGCACACCAGGGCTCGAGTCGGGGTACCACGCGGGTGGACGGCGTCCCCCCACTTATTTTACCGTGAGCTCGATGACTGGAGCAAAGGGAGCCACACATTCACTCTTTGGCCTCCCTGGGGCGAGATTGGAGCTGCTGCTCACGGGCTGGCTTCTCTGATGCAATCGCATCTAAGGGGTGAGCGAGGGGCGGCAATGAGTCTGATGGTGCAAGCCACCTTTCGTGACGTCACTTCTTGTCGTGACGTCAGCGTCCCCCCACTTCTTATTTAGGACTTGTGCCCTGCTGCACACTGAGAATGTGTCGCCTGCGAGATGTGACCAGGAGAAGGGCGCCATGACCTCCCACCCACCAAGCTCCACTGCCATCCTGTGCCCTGGGTAGCCTGTGCAGGTGGACAATGTAGGGGGTACACCTGGAGGACAGGGGATGTAAGTGCCTTGGCAAGGGCCTGGCAGACGCACAGCAGTATCCAGCATGTCCCCAGAGGGAGGGCTGACGTCTACACATGATGCAGCATTGATTGTGTGCCCGCCTGTTGTGCCCACACGAGTTCACATTCATCCCCAGACATGTAGGCTTTCCAAATACCCAACACAGTGGAAATCTACCCCTCCGGAATCCTCACCACACAGTCTGTTACAACACTGCATGAGTGCACCTACCCGTGCCACCCACCCACCTGGGCCAAGCAGCCCTCCCGCTTCGCATGCCACATGTGTGTCTTCCACAGTTGTGCTTCTCTCTCAGGGGCGGACCTCCAGCTGTCCCGTAGCACACAGACAGCACTGAGTCGGACTGGCATCCTGTTTGAATGGTAGGCACCCTCACACAACTACCTGTGACACAGTGGTGGCTGTAATGGCTATTGTGACTGCCATGGCAGTGTTGCTGGCCATGGCAGGGAACACTCACACACATTGCATACGCAGCTTTTTCGTATCACTACTCTGCACATCGGACTGGCCACTGTCCCTGGTGTTGAACATTATTGCCGCCTGTCTATGTAATCTGTGACTGGATGCTGTTGTTCCTGTAGTCGGTTGTGTCTGTGTAGTTGCTGATTGCAGTTGTTACTGTGTGTGCATAGTTAAGTGAGGCACATGCCGTGTATGGTGCCTCAACAATTGCAATGTCTGGTCTCACATTCCAATGTATTTTACACGTGGCAGGGACTTCACTTCTTTCAGACTCTGCTACTTGTGTGTGTGATGAAGAAGTATTTTTGTGACACGGATTGTCTGCATGTATTTGGTGGTATTTCTGCGAAAATGTATGCGTGTCATGTTTGCGGGCAAGCAAAGCACAGGGTGTGAGTCTTGCCACAGGATGACAGGTAGCATGTGCAGAGTGTGCGTGTATGTTTGAGCTTACTTTCTGTGTGGCCAGCAGTGTAGGTGTATGTTAATCTTGTGATGAACATTGAGCCTGGGCACACGGCTTACTTTCAATGTGTGCATTTGGGAGGTGTAGGTATGTGTGGTGTGAAGGGTGTGACTTTAGGGTAGTGTTGGTGTGTGTGTGTGCGCTCTGGCAATGTCGACTACACACATGTGTTACCCAGGGCCATGGTGGGTGTTTGTATCCATGTTCAGATCTGTGGATGTGAGCACATGTGTGTATTGTATGTTGCACAGTGTGCAGTGTGTGGGTGTGTCCTTGCAGTTCAGGATGACCTCTACTTGATATGTTTTGGACATTGTGGGTCTGCAGGGTGTGTGACTGTCAAGATTGTGCCTTGTTTAATTGAGCATGTATGTGAATTTCTGCAGTTTGTACTCACTGTGCAGACCTGCACACCCACACTGATATCGTGTGTGTGTTTTGTCATGCATTGCTGTAGCATGCTTCTTGCGTGCCTCCTAATTTTGCTTGATGACTGTGATGTCAGACTGTGAAGGTAATTGTACACATATGTAGGACTGTGCTTTGTAGTGACCAGTCCGTCAGTGTTAATGTGACAAGCCAAGGCCCACGACCTCTGGTATTTCACTAGGTCCATTGTGGCGGCAACTCATATGCATTGACATCCAATGACACTAGACTACATGGTCATCTCACGACTCTCGTGTACTTCACACACTCTCATCCTCTCTCATTCGTACTTGTCTTCGATAAATAATTCTACATAGTCACATATTTGCTTCAAGGCATGTATTTGAACTTACTTCCTCTGTGATGCAGTATAGTGGACACTACTGGCAGCAAAATGCATGTGGAGGATATACTTAGCATGATTACACATACAAAAGGGGGTACAGGTAGATGTGATTGGTTGTTGACTGTGGAATGAAGGCTTCAGAGTTACAACTGCCTTGCCCTTGCTATGCTAAAATACATTTGCTCATTACTGAAGAGCTCTAGACTTTGACACAGACAGTATTAATTTTGCCTACCAGACAGCTTGACATCATAGGCACAGTACATTTCAGTTCCATGGTACGGGATTACTACAATAGTGACTCCGACACACCTGCGTCAGAGGTGACATCAGAGCATGAGCCTACATGCATGCAGCAGCGTCTCACAGGTTGTTGCTATGTGGTGGCTACTGAACATGACACAATAACTAGGGCCATGTTGTAGGGGGTTGCATTTGTTGTCCATGCAAAAGTCCTGGCACGGAAGTACAGACGATGGTGAGGTGAAAGTTCTCACGTAATACAGCAGACAGATAAGTGTGCACTGACAGGTGCATGTGTTCAGGTGCACAGAGTACATATTATAGCATAGTTGTTCGTGCAGTATTGGCCATGTGGTTACTGTACACAAGTCCCATACCTCTGCCTCCCCCTGTTCATGCAGAGACACGGGATATGGTGAGGAACAGAGTGCATGTCCCGGAAATGTCCGATGTCATGGCAGTGGAGTTGATGGTAAGGTGTTTGTTGCAGATTGTATGGTATAGTTGTTGTACAGCTAACTGCCCACTCCGTGCGAAAGCCAAGCATAGGTACGGTGTTGAACATCAATGTTCAATTGGGGGTATTGAGTCGGGGACCGATGAATTGACAAGTTGTCAGGTATGCGATACCTTCCAGCAGGGCATTCATGGCATTGGTGGTAAACATGGATGCCATCCAATGAAGCGGATGGTGGCTAGCAACGTGTTCATCGTAAGTTGTCCCTTGTAGGAGCCTGATGGGACATGTTGGATGACATTCAATGAAACTGTGATCCAGAATACGTTGTGTGGAGGCACACTGGTCCTATTGCAGTGTGTGTCCGATTGCAGCCACATACGCCATGCCCCCATACACTGAACAGATCCTGTCGTGGGCGTCCAGGGGTGCAAACAAGTGTACCAAGTCCGCCTTTGGACATGCCGGGTTGGAGAGACATAAATCCACAGGTCAGTGGAACGGACACCTCCGACAGTAGAAAACGGGGATGACGCAGCTGAACATTGCAATGCGGTAAGTTACTCGGTAACTTACGTTCAGCATAGTCAGATTTTCACAGCCCACTATCTGTAGCAAGCTCTCAATGTACAGCTGCATCTGTCCGGCATAGTTGGGAAGCAGTGGTGCAACCGCCATTTTGCTACAGGGTGATGTGATGGCGTGCTCCGGCTGCCTGTGCAGTCAGCAGAGTGCAACCTCCGACGATGCTGGGAATTCTGGAATGGATGTACGGCGGCAGGATTTGGGTTATAGCTTGGGCGGAGGACACAGGCCCTCATCCCACATGCTTCAATGAATGGTCAAGGCCAGTGGTGTCTGACTCTTTCCAGATTACTTGCATTTGACCCACATGGAGGAGTGGTATAATTTTTTTTTGTGTTATTATCTTTCTTTCATGTTGGGCGCTATCTGCCAGTGGACGGTTTACTCTGCATGGCTCTGTTTAGCTTCTTGTTGGTACAATGGCTCCATTCTCCTGCATAAATTGTTGCAATGTGATTTCAGAGTAGGAATGGAAGGCCATTCAGTGCTATCTGCTCTCCCGTGTGTGGCGGGACACTGCGTTTCCGCTATACATTGGGGCTTCTGTGTGGGTGTAGTAATTGGAAACACCTGTTCTCAGGCAGCAGGGTTTTTCAATTTTGTACATTGCATGGCTTGATATTGCGAGCAGGATGGTATAGGTATTTTTGGATGAGACTGGCGTGCCTTTTACAGACAATGTCCATATTCTGCGCTGTTATGTAGCAGCCGCCGTGTGCTTCTCCATTTTTTGCACACAAGGGTGTGCCCTATTTTGCCATCACATTACTCCCCTGTTCGGGACACTTGTGTGACATCAAGTTGACAACTGTGAGTTGTCGGTTGGGGACATGATTGATGCAGGAAGGCCACGTGACATGTGCCTTCAGGGTGGGGCTGGTGTGTGGGGTGTGTAGTTGTGACCCTGTGGTGTTTGTGTGCAGCCCATGCATGGCGCTGTCGTTGGCCTCTGCGTTGTGCGCATGTGTACCTAGCGTCATCGCCGCTGCGCTGCGGTGCCGTGACGGGGACGTCACTTCCTGGTCCCGGGTAGTGGGTGCCCAGGATGTTGCGAGTTGTTTTATTTTGACAGGTGGGACATGTGTGGGTACAGTGGTGGATGTGTCCTGTCCACACAGGGATGTCTGGGGGGGCCATGTACAGTTTTTCCGCCCTTGCATTGTGTGCAGTGTTTGCGTGCCCTTGTTGTGTGTCTGCCTACCTGCGTCATCGTGGCGCATTCACTCCTAGGTGGTGCATCAGGTAGAGCATGGGGATGGCCTGGAGTGCAGGATTCATCTCTGGGTGGGCCGCCTTTTTAGTCTCCGTACTGAACAGTCGGGTTTCCGCCTTGGTATCTCGTGCGGTGTCTCTTTGCAGGTGAGGCTGTTTGGTTGTGGCATCGTAATTTGTACGCCGGGCGGTACGTCATTTCGTCGGACGGTGTGTCTCCATTGGCTCGCGCCGCTACGTAGATGGGCGCACTTTGATGGCGGGCGGCGTGGCAGGCTTACGGGCGGTGTTTGCCTGACTTTTCACATCCTAATTTTGCGGGCGTGTGGGCCGTTGCTGGCGGATGGTAACTAGCGGTTTTTGCCTCCAACAGCACGGCGGTTGTGCTTCCGCCCGACATCGTAATGGGCCCCTTATATACAAAATATTACAAAATATACAAAAAATCACACAATACTACACTTTATCAATATTTTATCACAACGATATTATAACATTCGATATATTGTACTTCGATATTTTACTACACATACCAATATCAAATTTTTTAATGTCGATATGCAAAACATCGATATTTTACATTCGATATTTTGGTATATCGACATTAAAATTTCGATATTTTGACTGCTCACCGCGCAGGGAGGATGGTAGTGTGCATATATACATCCATAGCCAGTATTAACAACCTATCCAGCCAGATGTCTGGCATACACAAATGCTAAAACATAACATAATATCTGGGATGCAGATAATAATTCTCTGTCATCTATGTTTGAACAAAAGAAGAAAAATGGTGTAGACGTTTCGACCCCTAAGCAAACCGGCAAGATTTCAGCCTTGGGAATGCGGTCTTCATCAGGACTGGGTTGAGGGAGGTTAAAAGGCACCTATGGGAATGGAATAAAATTATTGCTGTGGGATGTTGACATGAGGACAATAAAGTCAGGCAAAACTAAAAATTGATTTACCGAAGAACAGCAAGAAAACTTCAGGCTGAGAAATCGACCGATGGGCCTAGGAGGCTCCTAGGAGGAAAAATCTATCCACATATGACTTGACAGTTGATGAGAAAAGGATTCTCAAAAAAGGGTTATCGTTTGTACCTACTACGCATCCCAACAAGTTTAACATCCAGACAGAACTTCATCGATTCTTCAGGAAGATCCGTTTGAGATACTACTTCAGGCATTCACCATCCTTGCCCAAAACTTCTAATACGGGTTTGAGGGTCCCATCTACTTTTACTCCTACCTCTCACATGGTGTCTCATCGTATTCTGATCTATGAAAGCATTGTCTTAAAGGAAGTTCTTAAGACATGCTCAACGAAGAAGTATGTGAAGCACAATGTAACAGCTGCTGAGCGGACTGCCCTCAATGGTCTCAAAAATAACAACTCAATAGTGATCAAACCCGCGGACAAGGGTGGCGCCATTGTTGTCCAAGACGTTGATGCTTATAAAGGAGAGATTTATTCACAGCTGAGAGATGGGATCAGCTATGCCAGATTGAATAGCAATCCTACCAAGAAGATCAGTTCCATGATCCTGCGTACCACTGAAAGAGGGAAGAAGGCCGGATTTTTATCAGATTCTGAATTTGACTATCTCAATCAAAAACAACCACGCCTGCCCACTGTGTATACCTTACCTAAGGTCCACAAGAATTTGGATAAGCCACCGGGCAGGCCCATTGTATCTGGTTGTGTCTCGGTTCTTGAACCTCTCTGCAAGTATGTGGACTTTTTCCTTAAGCCACTTGCGGAACAGACTGAATCTTACCTTCGTGATACAATGCAGGTAATCAATCTTGTGGATGGTATGCCTTTTCAACCGGACTCCCAAATCCTGGTAACAATGGATATTGTATCATTGTATTCCAGTATACCACAACAACATGCCCTTGAGATCATGGAAAACGCTTTGAACAAGAGACCACTACCCGCACCAGTCCCGACGGAGTTCATCATACAACTATTGGAAATAGCAATGACACAAAACTTCTTCTATTTTCAGGGGGACCATTTTGTACAAACCAAAGGAGTAGCCATGGGCGCAAGCTTCGCCCCGGATTTGGCAATTTTGTACATGGACAACTTCGAAGAACGATTTGTCTATAACAATGGCAACCCTTTCAAACATCAGATAACTTACTGGAAACGATATATAGATGACGTCTTCATGATTTGGACGGGCAGCGAAGATGACCTTATGGGTTTTTTTGAATGGCTGAACGGCAGATCCACGGACATCCAGTTCACCATTAGCAAGGACAAAGATACCATCGACTTCTTGGATATATCTATTAAAGCTTCCAACCACTGCTTATACACTACTTTATATCGGAAGCCTACGGAACGAAACACTCTACTAAGATACAGCAGCCACCACCCACGGGGGCTTCGTGACAACCTGCCTTTTGGTAAATTCCTCAGGATCAGGAGGAATTGTACTTTGAAGGAAGATTTTTTCACGGAATCAGATGACCTCATCGAAAGATTGGTGGAACGAGGATACCCGAAACGGATGGTCAAACGGGCGAGGAAACGGGCCTGGCACAACCCCAGAGAATCTTTACTCACCCCCAAAGGACGTCCCAATGATCAGTTGGACAGAATGATCTGTGTGACAACTTTTAATACAAGAAGCAATGACATCAGACAAATTGTCAACAAACACTGACAACTGGTGGCGGACAATGTACAACTACCTCTGCCCCCATGCACTCCTTCAAGAAAGGCAAAAACATTCGGGACTATGTGGTTAGGTCACTTCTCGCTCCCCCGCCTCAACCCACAATTCAATCTATGTGGCAACTTCAACCGGTAGTGGGCCACTACAAGTGCGGCAGCTGCAAGGCTTGCGGCATGACTATTGAAACCAAGGACTTTGAATACAATAACTGTCCGATTGTACTCAGAGGTCACACGAACTGTAATTCTGGAAATGTAATCTACGCTATCCTCTGCCCTTGCGATAAAATTTATATTGGGCAAACGACCCAGAAGGTCAAAGCACGTATACTACAACATTGTAGCAGGGTCAGGTGCAGAGTAACGGAGGCTCCATTAGTTGAACATTTCCTAACACAGGATCACCCTCCTGAATCCCTCAAGTGGTTAGTTTTTGAGGAGATAAAACTAGGCGTAAGGGGTGGTGATTTCGCCTCGATTCTGAATGTGCGTGAATGTAAATGGATGGACTATTTTAACTCTGTCCAAAATGGCCTCAATGAAATGGATGTAACGTATGCACAATTATCCACACTGAATGGGGATTAGCCAGCACGTCTTCATAGCGCGTTGTAATCAGAGTCTATATTCTAAAACCTACCCAGGGGCCTTTTTGGTAATTGTGATTCTTGGAGACCAGACAGCTTGTTAGCCTTTAAATCTGTTTCCTCCCTTTTATCAAAGTATCTAGCATCACTAATACTGTTTTCTATGAGTTAAATCTACGCTTCGCAAACAATTGCGTAATTTCTCCCGCCATAATATGCACACTAATATATTAGTAGATTCGTTTTTTTCTTTTCCCAAATAGAATGTACGCTGCTTTTGCAGATAGCGTTATCACTGTGGCATAGGAAGAATGTTCTTAATAACAAACAACTGTGACATCTCTCCCACTACAATGTGCACACTAATACGTTAGTAGACAAGCTTTTTCTTTTCCCAAATAGAATGTACGCTGCTTTTGCGGATAGAGTTACCACTGTGACTTATGATGAATGTTCTTAATAATCAAAAAGGACGCTACTCATTTTTCATCATTTTTTATCCGATTTAGAAGGCACGCTGCTTTGAAAGACAGCCTTTCCCGCAATATACCTTGGAAGACAGTCTTTCATTTATTTCTTTTTATTTCCTCAAATAGACTACATGCTATGTTTGGAGCTAGCGCCTCCACTGTAAATACTTGGTTTATTTATAATCATATAGGGCCCCTGTAGTTTATGACACACTGTTTTTGAAGGACAGTCTTTCATTCCTTTCCAATGTCATGTCATCCTCCGTTCATGACACAGGTCGTAACTCACCGACCGACGTGAACAACATGCACGCTCATTCTTGGATACTTAAGGATCACCGCTATCCTCGAGACGCTGTTAGCTGATCTCACCGATAATTCCAGCAGCCACAGGTATGCTTCCCTCAACGCTAGCGCGTTTGACGTTTATTCTATGCCAAGATCGTTTTTCTCATGGGCTTTGCGGGCCTCTGCGGACTCTTGTGAGTCACCATGTCTAGGGTCTGAATCGCGTTACACGATACAAGTCAAATTACGGGCATTTTACATTGTCACACATGTTTGCCTAGTCACCTATTAGTGTTCTGATTCAACTACTGTGTTTTAACGGCCCCGGATTTTCAGCTCTAATATAGGCCATTCATTACAAACATCTCTTGTTGCCCTTTTTTAACCTTCAGAGCGTTCGTTTCCCTTTATAATTTAATACTGATACTGTCCATGACCCTACATGGCCATGTATTCAATAATGACCTTGGTCCCTTTAGGGAGTAAGAGTTTCGAATTTGCCCACACATACCTAGGCTACGCGTTTCTATGCACTATCCTAACAATGTTATAGCCGTGACATCCATATGGTATAGTCGTCACAATAATTTTTGCATTCAAATGCGAGGGACCTTCAAGGGTTACCTAGACGACGCGTTACGCTGCTAGCAAGTTGTTCTTGATTTATTCTCTTGCACAGCTCTCTTATGCACTTGTATTACCTGATGCTTACACATTTTTATTTACAGTTAGAGGTTACTGACCAACCTCTGCGAAATCTTGTAAATCGACAATCACACGTGAACTCTCTGAGTAAGTGTCACAGAGCCTTGTGCTTTGTTTTAAAAATTTTTTTTTTATTTCTTTTTTTAATATACTCTTCTCACTAGTCTTGAATCCAGTTCCTAGTGTTACCGTCTCTGTCTCTACCCCTTTTTTTCCTCCTAGGAGCCTCCTAGGCCCATCGGTCGATTTCTCAGCCTGAAGTTTTCTTGCTGTTCTTCGGTAAATCAATTTTTAGTTTTGCCTGACTTTATTGTCCTCATGTCAACATCCCACCGCAATAATTTTATTTAATTCCCATAGGTGCCTTTTAACCTCCCTCAACCCAGTCCTGATGAAGACCCCATTCCCAAGGCTGAAATCTTGCTGTTTTGCTTATGGGTCGAAACGTCTACACCATTTTTCTTCTTTTGTTCAAACATAGATGACAGAGAATTATTATCTGCATCCCAGATATTATGTTATGATTTAGCATTTGTGTATGCCAGACATCTGGCTGGATAGGTTGTTAATATTGGCTATTGATGTATATATGCACACTACCATCCTCCCTGCACATCACTTTCACAACTCTCCCTATGCACTCACTACCTTCCCCCCTGCACCGTTTATTTTGAATATGTTTAATTTTGAAATACATTGTGACCTAATGTTTTGATTCAATCCAACATTGTGATGAAATAAAATCACAGCCATTTATGGTAAATGACTAAGTCGGTGGTGTCTAAATTTTGATCAAAATAATAATGATAGTTTCTTGTTGTGTATGTAATTATGAATGTCTCCCACTGTGACATAACTTTAGTCCTTCACTCAGGCAGAAGGGCAGCAGAGTGGCAGTCCTTTTTGCAGAAAATCACAGCAGTCCTCCTTCTGATTCTTCCACAGATCTAGATGTGTACTTTAGATCTGGGGGCTGAGGTCCAATATTTATACCTAATGCACACTTTGAAGTAGGAGAAGCTTCTAGAGGTTTCCACCCTCCAGAGGTGCTTGTAATTTCCTGGCTCCTTGCCCTGACCCTTGCTTGTTGAGAGTCACAATAGACTAGGGTCAAACCACTTTGTGAGAATGCTCAGGCAGGTGGTTTGTGATGTTCAAGTGTGAAAGGTGAAATGTCATCACTCTCCCTTTTTCTTGGGATTGTTGCCTCCTATAGCACTACCTGTTTGATTGGAGTCAAATGGCATCCCTTTTGTACTGGTTCTTGATAATAAGCTTACTTGTGGATCATTCATTGGTCATGAATCGTGCTTACTCTTTCTTATTTTTGGAATTCTTCATCCTTTCATTCAAGTGCAAATATTATCCACCATTAGTTCTGTACAAACAGTGCAAGCAGTGAATTTTATCCCAATGCATTTTGGGCCCCATTTAGCCCTGTGTCAGAGGGTAGTGATTCCTATAGGACAAATGTAGAATTATTAAGTCATCTGCACATTTAGACAACACCATCTTTCTCAAAAAAATAAAAAGAAACATTTATGAAAATTATAACAAACAATTTAACAAAAAATATTTTCTTCATACATTGTCAACAACAAGATACCAAAATCAGGTGTATGACTAAATTGTCATTATTATGATAAGCGTGTCTGTATGCATGTTTGTTTGGAACTACAAACCCTTCTGGAAAACCTAATGAACTGATGGTATCACGTTAAAAGCGTGTCTATGTGGATACAATTGAAATTAGTATAGTGAGTCAGCTATAGTAACCCTATCCTCCCTTGTATTCCTTGTGTCCCCGTTATTCTGGGATCATGAACATCCCACAACCGAGTTAACTTCGGTTTTATCCGAGTGTTAAATCCCACATAGTAAAACAATCCTCAGAGTTAATAAGTGAAAAACTCCTCACGTATACTAAGTGAATAAAGCAAAAAAAAGACTTTCCCCACAATTGGTGAGTGAAAGGGCATAGATGTAAATAAAGTCATGGTCTGATGTTCATTCTCACCGCAACAAAGATCATTATAACATCCAAATTAAGAGTCACTAAATAAACGTATATCGGGTACGATTGTGTAACTATATACTGTATGCATTATATACTGTATGCATCATCAGTTCCTCCTTAACAAATATTCTGTAAACAGAGATAATGAATGTTTAGAAAGCTCCAGGCAGTCATTCAAACCTTTCGGGATTAAGGCCACTAGTCTTTTATTCCACGAATTGTTTTTTGCAAAAGAATCTTGTTGTTATCTATGCCACCCCTTTGTTTAATCATTTCAAATACCAGAAATCTTAGTTGGTTGATGTTATGTATATATTCATTAAAGTGTGTTGCCACTAATGATTTGTTGGATTTCATACTAATATTACTCTTATCTTCTGTGAGTCTAACTTTTATTTTCAGTTCCATTTTACCAACAGATATTATGCCACATGGGCACTTCAACATATAAATTAAGTTTTGAAAATCACAAGTTGCTGAAGTTTTAATTTGATTTTGGTACCTTTCCCAGGGTGACTTATTTCTAATCCTGGTATGATGTTATTGCAATTAGCACAATTTTGACAAGGTCTAGATCCGGTGTGTTTGCTCATCTCAATTCCACACTTTTGATCGACAAATTCTTTAAATTTCATGATCGTTGATAGGCAAATAGGGATGGACCAGTAAATATGCCTTTAAAATCTGGTTCCAGTTGCAGAGTCGTCCAATTCTGTAATACTCCTTTTTTGATCTTGACACTTTCTGTAGAAATTTTGATACAAATACTATTCTTTTCTTTATGTTTATGACAGTGTTAGGGTTTAATACATCATTTCTGCTTTTTTGTTCTGCTCTTTTCATTGTGCTATGTAAGATATTTTCAGGCTATCCCCTTTGTTTACATTTCTTACACATTGTTTTCCTCTCTATGATGAACTCCTCAGGTTTAAAAATAATGGGCCCGATTCACAAAAGTAATCTGAGACAAAATCCTAACTTTACGACTTTCGGTATTCACAAAAGGCATTTAGGAGTAGTAAAGTTAGGATTTTGTCTTAAGTTTTAAGATTAAGTAAGGATTTTGTTTTAAGACCAAAACTTAAAACAAACTTAAGACAAAATCCTAACTTTACTACTCCTAAATGCCTTTTGTGAATACCGAAAGTCGTAAAGTTAGGATTTTGTCTCAGATTACTTTTGTGAATCGGGCCCCAAGTGTTTAATACTCAAAATCTGTGAATAGTGTAAGTGTTGTTTTCATTTTGGTTGATGAAAACTCTGGTAATGAAAGAGATTGATATGTCTGTGGGTTTTGTGAAAATATTGTTCTCAATCTTGCCATTTTCCAAGCTAATTCTTACATCCAGGTATGAAACAGAATTTCAAATAATTCCTTGTGAAAAATATGTGTTGATCTACGTTGTCAAGTCCATTATGTCTTCAGTAAATGACATTTCCTTTCCCTTCCAGATAACCAAAATGTCATCTATGTATCTGAGATACATCATTGAATTTATTTTCCAATTCAGATTTTTTAAGATGCTTTCTTCTTCAAACATTAAAAGACACACAGTTGATGGACAGAATGCAGAACAAATCAAAACATTCACCCACAGTCAAGAGATCTGGGTTAAATCCATCATTCTTTTGCTCACCATGCCACCCCAGTTTAGACCTGGCCATATGCAAATCAGTCTTAACCCTGTGCCTCATGGGAACAGTCCAGCCCAAACTGCCAAGCCAGGTCTTCCCTGGACCGGAAACAAGCATCCTAGGACCAGTTTCGGGGTTGATTTGCTCTGCATTCCGCCCATCATCTCTGTGTCTTTTGCTTTCTTCTTCAAACATTAGCATTTATAAATGAGCAGCACAATTTCCCAAGGATAACCCATCCAAATATATGTAAAACATGTCATACCACTTGCAGTAATGATGATATAGTGTAAAATGAACCAATTCTAAGAAGAGAACTTTTAGATCTTCTGAAATGTCCACAACACAGTTGATTGAATCACAAGGGGAGCGTCAGGCAGAATAAGAAGGCAAGAAGCATTTGGTGTTCAGGATCCAGGTATAAAGGGATGCCTTTGGATGTATATGTTTCACCTCTGATGGGGTGAATCGTGTAGTTAATGGGTGGAAGGGAGAACATTTATTTTCATGTTGATGGGGGAGTGGTCAGATAGCAAAGGATTGATCTGCACATGGTAATATTAAGAAGTAAGAGAAGAGATGCTTTATGTGAGAGTTTGTGTATAGGAAATGTTGGTTGACTAGGCCATGGACAGAGACATAGCCAACTAGTTTGAATTTCTGTATGGGGACGTGGATGAGATAGTTGAAATCATCAGGAATAGTAATAAGAGCCATGCATGTTCAATAAAAATCAACCCGATCACTGTTACAGTAAAAGTGATCATATCAGACAAGATAACATTAATGGTTACCCTGTGCGAGATTTCCAGTGTAAAATGTGTAACAGTTTGTGTGCTGCAGAATACCTGTGATCATGACAAACTCCAGCGATTGCATGGATCTGTATATTTAACTCTATGAATGTAGAACAGATTGTGTGCGTATGGCAGAATTTTTGTGATCATGACAAAAAATAGCACATGCACCTGTTTATATCCTTAACTCTCTGAATATATAGAAGTGTGTGTCTTACAGAATGCTTGCGATCATGACAAACACCTACATTTACATCTATTTATATTCCTAACTCAATAAACCTATGCCAGTGTGTGTGCTTGTGTTACAGAATACTTGTGCTCATTGTAGAGAGCCATCCGGGCTCTCTCCTACAATGTATCGATCCGCATACACGCACGCACCTCTCGGGGCGGGCTCGTCCCGAGAGGATAAATAAACGGCGGAAGACCGCTCGGGGTCTTCGCGCCAACAGAGAGTACAACCTGGTGTCTGTGTCCTATTACTGTGTGTCCCCGCTACGGCCTAGAGCCTTCGGGTGGCACATCACACTGGCGACGAGGCCGGTTGGACCGGCACGCGTGCACGCCTCCTGTCGCAGCGGCCGCTGCACTCGCCCTACCTGCGGTGGCGTCTCCGCCTGAGTCAGCGCGGCGCCCGCCCGCGCGTCTCCTGGCCCAAAGGGAGCGCGTTCAGCTGGCAGCGCCCGTACGGAGGCAAGGCGTCGGTGTCGACAGTTCCTGCATGCGCCCGCCCGCGCGTCTCCCCAGTCAGAGGGAGCACGTTCAGCCGGCGGCGCAGAGGCAGTGTGAGGGACGGTGAGTGCGGCCCTCCGCGCTGCTGTAGGGCTGGCCACGCCCCTCGACACTCCCCGGCAGTGTTCTCCGGCCCAAGACACGTGCGCCACTGCCTGGAGTGGCGTTAGACGGCCCAGCGCGTCGAGGGACAATAAATAACAAAAAAAAAAAAAAAAAAAAAAAAAAAGACAATAGTAAAGAAAAAAAAAAAGGAGAGGGGGAAGAGACATTCCCGAATGATTAAGGACACATAACCAGGTGGCCCAGGACAGGTGAAGAGTCCAAACTAAGGTGCAAGGGGCCCCAGCCTGCTACGTCACCGGGCCACAACGAATACCCGGCCCCTAGCACGTGGCCCAGCACCAAGAGAGGGGGAGGATGAGCAATACCCAGTCGGCTGGTGCGACGGCTGGCCCCCAAGCACAGGGCACAGACCAGGCCGCGCTGCACCCCAGGAGCCACCACACCGCCATCGCCCCCTTGCCGCCGTTCAGCGAGGCGTCGGACCCAGCGACGGCCGCACCACGATGGAAGGCGTGGGTAGGAAGGTTGAACCTATACTTTAAAGGGACCAGGGAGACAGATGGAACAGTCAAGAGGTCGCTCCTCATTTACTACGGCGGGCCAGAAATTTACGACCTTTTCGAAACGCTCCCGAGCAAAGGGGAAGACGATGACTACGAAGCGGCGGTGAGGGCGCTAGATAGGCACTTCGATCCGCAGCTGAATCCTGACTTTGAAAAATTCAAATTCAGGAGAGCCTCACAGACAGATTCAGAATCTGTGGACATGTTCTATTCCAGGCTGCGCAAGCTGGCCAGCACGTGTGCATTCACAGCTCCGCAAGGGGAGATCAGAGACCAGATCATCCTGGGCTGTCGCTCGAAGCTCCTGCGAAAACTCATCTCATGCGACAACCAGGAATCTCACTGGATGAGATCCTGGTGTTAGCCCGCTCGCACGAATTGTCAGATGTCCGGGCAGAAGCAATGGAGGCGGCCCTCCATACGCCCGTGTCGGCTCCAAGTGCCCCAAGATACCCGGTTATCAAGGAGGAAAGAGTGGACGCGATACAGAGAAGACCAGCCCAGGCCCGGCAAGCGCAACCGATGCCACGAGGAGGCAAATGTGGATACTGTGGAGACGAACATGCCCCTACAGCGGTCTGTGGGGCGAAAGGAAAAACATGCTCCCGATGTGGGAGGCTGAACCACTACGCGAGGGCTTGCAGGGGTGGACGGTTCAGACAGGGCCCGGCAAGGTCAAGGAACATGTCACAGCGAATACAACAGGTGTCCCTAGAGGACTCGCCCCAGCGTGTCGACGCCAGGCAGGTGTGGGACGAAGAAGATGATGACGTATTTGTGGTGTCCTATGTCAGTAGAACAGACAGGCGACGGAGACCTCCCCCGATGTGCTCGGTGACGGTGGAGGGCACGGACGTGCAGGCCCTGATTGACACGGGTGCCTCGGTTAACGTCATGGACGCGGAACAATACGACTGCCTGTCACCAAGGCCCGCACTGGAGCCGACAACAGCGAGAATCTACGTATATGGGGGAACCGATCCGCTCCCGCTGAAGGGGGTCATCCAGGCCAGTGTCAGTAGTGGCACGTACACCACGAACACCAGGTTCCACATAACGGAGGGAAGAAAGGGGACCCTGCTCAGCTGCCACACGGCAGAGGATCTAGGACTGGTATTCTTCGCGCACCAAATACATGAGTCGCATGCGGAGACCATCCTGAAAGACTTCCCCGCCCTTTTCACAGGCCTGGGGAAACTGAAAGGGAAGAAGTTCCGGCTACATATCGACCAGACAATAAGGCCGGTGGCCCTCCGACATCGGAGAGTGCCGTTTAATCTGAGGCCGCAAGTCGAAGAGGAACTGAAAAAACTGGAAGAACTGGACGTGATCGAAAAAGTCTCGGGTCCCACCCCGTGGGTGTCGCCGCTGGTGGTGGCCCCAAAGCCCAAACAACCGGGAGCCATACGTCTATGCGTGGACATGCGCTTACCGAACGTGGCAGTGAAGAGGGAAAGGCACATAACCCCAACGATGGACGACATTGTGGCCGACCTCAATGGGGCCAAATGGTTCTCCAAATTGGACCTCAACGCTGGGTATCATCAGCTGGAGTTGGAACCGGAGAGTCGGTACATTACCACGTTTTCCACCCACGTTGGTCTGCGACGTTACAAGAGGCTAAGCTTCGGGATATCCTCAGCAGCTGAGGTTTTTCAGAACGCGGTGAGAGAGGTGTTGTCAGGACTGTCAGGGGTAATCAACCTGAGTGACGATATCCTTGTCTTCTCGAGCACGCTGGAAGACCACCACAAGCATCTCCGAGCCACGTTGAAAAGGTTGGAAGACTCAGGCCTGACGCTACACAAGGCGAAGTGTTCCTTCTATCAGGACACCGTGGAGTTCTTTGGCTACATATTCACGAGAGAGGGCTCCGGGTGGATCCGAAGAAGGCGACGGCAATCAGGGTTGCCAGCACGCCGAAAACCCAACGGAAGTGAGAAGTTTCCTGGGCATGGCAACGTATTGTGGGCGTTTCATCCCGAACCTCGCAACGTTGTCAGAGCCGCTTCGGGTTTTGACGAAACAAGGGCAACCGTGGGAATGGTCGAGTGTGGCGAACAAGGCCTTCAATGACATCAAGGAAAGGCTGCAAGATAAAACAATCATGGCGTATTTCCATCCAAGGAACCGCACAGAACTAGTTGTGGACGCGAGCCCCACCGGTTTAGGAGCGGTGCTCCTACAGGAACAAGATCCGGAAGTGTGGAAACCGGTGGCCTATGCCAGCAAGGCCCTCACGGAGACTGAGACCCGGTATGCCCAGATCGAGAGGGAGGCTCTCGCCATCAAGTGGGCGTGCAAACATTTTCATTTGTACCTGTGTGGACAGGATTTTCAAGTAGTGACGGATCACAAGCCCCTGATTCCGCTGTTCGCTGGCTCATCACGGCTGGCACCCCCGAGGATTGAGCGATGGGCTGTGCAGTTGCAGGCATATCAGTTCAAGGTCGTGTACCGACCCGGAGCCCACAACCCCGCTGACTACCTGTCCCGTCACCCGGACCCTGCATCGCCCAGGACGCAGGCCAGTGAAGAGATGAGCACTGAAGAATTCGTGAGGATGGTTTCTCAGCAGGCATGCCCGAAGGCCATGACACTGGAAGAGGTCGGGCGAGCCACGGTGGGGGACGGAACACTATCGAGGGTGAAGGAAGCGCTCGCAAAGAACATGTGGGTTCGCTTCATGGATGGGAGTCGCCTGCTACGCCCGGAGGTAAGACATGACCGACAGCAGCTCTGGAGAGTGCGGCACGAATTAAGCGTGGGGGAACATGGTGTTATCCTAAGGGGACATTTGGTCGTGATACCGGAGGACCTGCAACAACACGTTCTCGAGCTCGCCCACGTTGGACATCAGGGCATGGCCAAGACGAAAGCTCGTTTGCGCCAAAAGGTGTGGTTCGCGGCCATGGATGCGAAGGTGGATGAAATGGTCCGAAGCTGCCATGAATGCACGATCACAGGGAGAGACCCCCGCCGGCGCCGGTGATCACCGAGGACCCGGTCACTGTTCCATGGACCCATGTCAGTCTCGACTTTGGAAGTTTCCCAGATGGCCGCCAGATGCTGGTTCTAGTAGACACGTTCTCGAAATTCCCAGTGGTAGAAATTGTGGAGTCAACTGCGTTTTCCCACGTGAGAAGAGCGTTGGACCGGACCTTTGCCATGTTCGGGCTGCCGGAGGAACTGAGGTCGGATAACGGGCCCCCATTTCAGGGCAGGGAGTTTCAGGAATATCTGAAGAACAAGGAAATCCGTCACCGGAAGATCACTCCGCTCTGGCCCCAAGCCAATGGGGAGGTGGAGCGGCTGATGAGGACGCTCAACAGGGCACTGCGAATATCTGTGGAACAAGAGAGAGATGCAGAATCAGCGTTGGACCAATTCCTCGGAGTGTATCGATCAACGCCACACAGTACCACCCGGTGTGCGCCCTCCCACCTGATGTTTCAGAGACCACCGAGGGACAGCATACCCGCTGACCCGACATGGACTCCACCGAGGCGAGACGACGAGGCCGTCCAAGCCCGCCGAGAAACTACAAACCGAAAAGCCAGCGAAGTCCGGGGGGCTCATGATTCCAGCATCCAAGTCGGAGACAAGGTGGTAGTCAAAGATCGACACCCTGGGTGGAAGTTTCGAATTCCGTTTGAGCCCGAAACATGGACCGTAACAGGAAGGCAAGGAACGATGGTGACAGCCCGCAAAGGACACAGCCAAGTCACCCGAAATGTGTCGTGCTTCAAACGAGTGGTCAGGGGCGGCCAATGTGGTGGAGATGGTGATGATGAGGCTGAGAATCCCTGCGGGCTTTCCCCGGCATCTTCTGAAGTCAGTGACCACATCCCAGAAAGAGAGCTCTCGGGGACCCGAGGGAGCTGTCACCCGACCAGGGTTGGCCATGTCGGAACACGATGGTGGCTCACCAGGGGGTGCCGTGGAGACTGCCGGAAGCCCGGCTGTGGCCAGGAGTCAGCGATACCACCTCAGGGCTAACCCGGTGCCGAGCCAAAAGTTTAAGGACTTTCTGTGTCTGTCCCCATGACCGTTAATGACTTTGGTGACGTCAACCAAAAGAAGGAAGGGATGTAGAGAGCCATCCGGGCTCTCTCCTACAATGTATCGATCCGCATACACGCACGCACCTCTCGGGGCGGGCTCGTCCCGAGAGGATAAATAAACGGCGGAAGACCGCTCGGGGTCTTCGCGCCAACAGAGAGTACAACCTGGTGTCTGTGTCCTATTACTGTGTGTCCCCGCTACGGCCTAGAGCCTTCGGGTGGCACATCACACTCATGACAAATACAACTCCAGCAATTGCGCCTACCAAAATTCTATGAATGTATAACAATGTGTATGAATGTGTGTGTCTGTGTGCTTGTTGCAATAAGTCTGCAAATTTTTTTGACCCACGACTAAGGTTTTTTCGATAATGAAACCCAACGTTTTCCCTTATTTACTGCATTCGTATATATGAAATAATGATTGGAAAACGAAAGGGAAAATATAGTTTGCTGAAATGTTAGGCAACAAATGCATAACTGGTGATTTGTACATAAAGGGACATGCCCTAGCATTCGGTGCAGTGTAATTAAATCAAGGTAGCAGTTTTAATAACTGACAATGGTTGTTAATATTTTTTCTAGAAACTAGATAACCTTTCTCTGAATCCATACATAGATCTTTTGGAGCAGTCTAATGAGCCCCGGTGGAATGGAAGCAGTGGCCTTCTTTGTTGCCTCTATTGATCTTCTGCAGTTTCCTGGTGTGATTTTGATAAGAAAGGAAGGGATGGTGACACTGATTATTCTATTTAGTAGCTGGACTAATACCATACCCAGCACATGACATGCACTGAAAAGCAAACCAGTCTAACATCGCCTGCATTACTTGGCAGGTCAGGGCAGCACAGGGTGGCCACTGAGAGGAAAAATGCATCTTGATAAGCATGTAGTTCATTCTGCCAAGAGCACTATGCATCAGCTCTACCTATCAAATATGTGCAGTATTACACTTATTAATGCATGTTCATTTCTTCACATTGCACACAACATTGATTAAATGGTTGAACCGTGTCTAATTTAGGGATTTGTACTTAAATATCTTTTATCTTGGTAAGAAGGTAAAGCGCAAGCCTATGGCAGAAACAAGAGCTCCCTGTATGCAGTATGGAAGGGAAATGTTCCACAGTCATGTAAATATTGGGGGGCGACCTCATTGTGTATACTATGCAAAAACAGCAGGTCAGAGAGTACTGTCTATGGTGGATGGAATATTCCCTGAAAGGACGTGTTTTCAGGCAGTGCTTAGTTTGTAAGATAATAAGTGCCAGGGCACAAGATATATCTCAGGAGGCCACTGCAGCTTGCATCACCTGTGGTCCCTGCCAGCACTGCTAAACACCAGTACCAAGGACATAAGCTTACCATTAAAGTCCTATAAATGTGACAATTTGGACTGTACTAGGTGACCCAAAGCTGTAAGAATAGCCTGAGCACCTTGGAATTATTTTTTTAATTGTATATTGATTTTTTGAAATGTGCTCTTTTAAAAATAGAGGGGCATATTAACTAGGAAGTGGCAGAGCACTGCGTTAGCCACCTTGCCTTAGCGCCGCACTCCCCCACTTCAAAAATGCCGGGCTGCACCGTATTTACAAGGGTACGGTGCAGCCCTGCATTTCCCCCTGCGCTGGCGCTAATTTTAGCTGCCTAGCGCCAACGCAGACACCCTTGCACCGTAGTGCAAGGGTGCCTGCGTTGTAGGGGAAGATTGTTTATGTGCAGGAAGGTGTCCCTTCCTGCCCATAAACAATCTGAAATGGCACTTTGAAACTTCTATGTGTGTTGCTTAATGCAACGCACATAGAAGTTGCAAAATGTCATTTTTTAAAAATTGATTGTTAATGTGCAGGAAGGGTCACCTTCTTGGACATAAAAATCAATGGCTTTTTGTTGTTTCTATGTGTGCTGCACAACGCAGCACACATAGAAACAGCAAAAACGAGGAGAAATGAAACATTTCTCCTCGTTGCACCTGTTTAAGATCAGGTTTTCCCTGGTCTTAATATTGGCGATGCCCCATATTTACGCTGCCCTTGTAAATATGGGGCAGCGTCAAAATCAATGGGTGTTGCGGTGCAACGCCCACCACAACACCCATTGGCCGCCCCTTTCTCGCTAAGTATAGCGTGAGAGGGTGCCTTATTTACAAGGCAGCGTTAAGCCAAGTTAAGTGGCTTAACGCTGCCTTGTAAATAAGGCGAAGCCCATATCGCCACAGGAACGTCACTAAAAGTGATGTTCCTGTGGCGATAGGGGCTTGTAAATATGCCCCAGAGTGACATCGCCCCCATGTGGCGGAGGGTCATAAATATTTGAATTTGTTACGAAATAAGTGCTATGGCTGAGCACCTGCAAACACTGCCACAAATTAAGAACTGTTTTCAGGTCCTCCCCAAAGCTCATCTGTGCTTAAAATTCTCTGTGTGGGACATTGATCATTAGCGAACAGCGTTATCTCTGGCATGCCATTTTACATAATGAGAACATATATCTCCTCCATGGTGCTGCAAATGCCAGCCTCACTTCTGAGACGACAATTTTTCATTACAGTACTAATGCACTTCCCAGCAGTGTTCATTTCACCACTCATGCTTGACTATGTACAGCCTGCTCTTTCTATTGCACTCTGACTTTCTCGCCCCAAAGGTGTGGGTTCCAGTGTTAAGCAGGTTCTGGCCAGAGAGTAGGTTAACATTTTCAGTCAAGTCAGAATTGCTGGCCTGGTTTTATTGGAAGATACTAGCTAGAACAAGCTAGAGGAGGAGGAAGTAGAGAAGGCATTTTTCGCAAACCATCCTTAAATCATTTGGTTGCCTGGTGGAATGTGCACTATAGGAGTGTATAAATACATTAGCTCTGTATAGACGGTTTGTTTACTTTTGTACATTATTTTGTATAAAATAATGATAGGTAACCTCAAAACTCCAAAGATTACAATAAGTTCATAAAAAGATAAACAGGTATTAAAAAAAACAAAAAATACTCCAAATAATACTTTTTTTCATTGAGTTAGTTTAGGTGTACGTTCTGTTCATCGCTTGCAGGCATACAAACTGTGAGCCTAAGAGAGAAAGGAAGAGCAGTGTGTTTGTTTTGCAAATATGGTTTTCTTCCTGCTCCCTAAAATGGTATACTTGTGCCATTTAGACTTGGTAAAATGATCCTTTGACCAGCAGCACAAAATTTGGAAGCCCAAATAACTTTTTCCATCCATCTGCTAGAACTATGCTATTTTTTAAATTGGTCAAAATGAGAAGTTAGTCTGCCTGAACTGGTGGTGTAAGTCTGCTTTTCTCATTTCCTTTTTTCCTTCTAAAACTGTCAATTGTGCATCCAGCAGAACATTTGAGATTGAAAACTCTTATTTCACCTATTGACCAGAAATGCCCACAATTTAACATTGGGCAAAATTAGAACAATGAATTTCCCTGCTGAAATGTAAGTGCAAATCTCCTTTTTGTCTCTCTGTTACAAAGGGCCTACAACTGCCACTCAGTGAAATTTGGCGAAATATTTTATCTATCTACTATACATGCCTCATATTTAGCATTGGGCAAAAAGACCAGTGGCGGCTCCTCCGATAAGATGGAGGAGCGTTGCCCCACTGCCTTTAGCAGTGAAAGAAAAGGAAAAATAAAATGATAATCACTCATGTTATTTACATTTTATTTGTTCCTGCTGCGGCATCTTGGTGGGGTGGGGCGGATCTGCTCTGCTCTCAGAGCAGGGGGAGGAGCTGTGGGCACTATGTAAGTGCCCATGAATGTTTGACCGGCTCTCTGGGGCCGGCCAAACATTCATGCACACTTTGCATGTTCTCCATGCAGGCTGCATTACATGCCCAGGCTCCCATTCCCTGGCTGAGTGCTGAACCACGGCGCTCAGACCAATCATAATGCTGCATTGCAGCGTTGTGATTGGCTATGAAGAGCCTGGGAGCCCGGGTGGTTCCTGCTTCCTGTTTCCACAATAGAAGCCAGGAAGAGGACAGAGGAGAAGCGGTGGCGGCTGGCCAGCTGGCCAGCCGGCAGGTAAGTGATTTTATTTTATTTTGTTGACCCGCCTCCCCGTTTTCCCCTTTCCCCACTCCCCGCCCCACTGCTGCTTCCCGGGAGCAGCCGCCACTGTGGGTCAACTGAACTGGTTGTGTAAATCTTCTTTTCTTTTCACTGTCTCAGAGTGTATTAGTGCCATTCAAGAAACTAATCATTACAATCCCAACAAAACATTTGAGAGTACCATAAATTATTTCATCCACATGCAAGAAATGGCCCTTATAAACACTCAGCAAAGTGACACATTGTACCTTTAACTAGAACTATATGTATAAATCTCCTTTTTGCCTCACTACTTAAAGGGCTTATCATTGTCACTCAGGAACTCTCCAGGCCCAAAACAATTTAAGACACTCAAAAATGTCTTCACACATTAAAAGTTGCATATAGTTAACTCTGGTGAAATTGACAAGTGTTTTCCTTCTACTTCAACTGGTGAGTCAAATGTACCTTTTTTATCACTGTCTCAAAAGTATCTATCAGTGTTGCAAGGAAAACTGCTCCGTTTGAGTTGAGCATAAAATTTTGTCCAACAAATATTTATTTATCCACTTCCAAATTTATTTTGAGTAAAACCATAGGTGTGTATCTTTCACCTGAACCTGAGGCGTAAGTCTTCTTATTTCCTACTGTCTAAATGGCATGTCACTATTATTATGAAAGTGGCCTATACACAGGGCCACTGGAATAATGCGGGAGGGGAGGGCCAAATTATGCGGCAAGGGTGAGTAAATGATGCAGCAAGAAAAGGCAAATTATGTGGCATTATGTGGCACATTTAGTGATAGTATTACTTCATTATTTTGTCATTTTTACACTTGCTAACACTGTCTGGGCATTAGCTGCACCGCATTAGTATCAGTTTAATACTCAAGTATAGCAATAAGCTACAGGAAGGTGAAAAGTCAACCTTTGCAAAGGGCCTTTGAACGCGCAGCAACACATGGTCCTGTTGGTACTGTTGGATTTATCAGCAGCATTGACACTGTCTCCCACTCTATTCTTACCCGCAGGCTTTACGAGATCAGGGCTATATGGCAGGGCGCTGCATTGGCTCATGGACTTCCTTGCCCACCGAACACAACAAGTCCGCTTAGATTCTTTCAAGTCACGACTGATGTATACGGACAAGGGGGTTCCCAAGGGTTCCTGCCTGAGCCTCACTTTGTTTAACATCGATGTGGCGCCATTAGCTCGAATCGTTAGAGCCTGCGATGTAGAGATTGTGTCATATGCAGATGATACACAACTACTGTTTTCATTTGTCCATGATCCTGACAAGGTGAAGAGTAAATTTACAAACTGCATGATGGAAGTTTCTGTCTGGATGAGTAACAACTGTCTCTAATTGAACAGCGACAAGACAGAGATCATGTTTTTTGGTAAGGCTATCGAGATATGATGAGCTGATTGGTGGCCTGCACATCTTGGTATGACTCCAACACCTAAGCAGGTAGTAAATAATTTGGGCATGAGTCTGGATCAGTCTCTCTCCATGAAAGATCATGTCAGCTCCACCTGCGGCACATGTTTTGCTACCTTGAGACTCCTAAAAAAAAGCCCTGCCCTGGCTTCCCAACACCGCTAGGAAGACTGGTCCAGGCTCCTATCTCCAGTCTCCTGGACTATGGGAATGCCTTGCTGATCTCGGTGAATGATACCCTGCTGTCAAAACTGAAACTGGTCCAGAATACCCCAGTGCGACTAATCTGTAACCTTCCTTCTCGCTCACCTTCCTCTCCGATCCTTAGAAAGCTTCATTGGCTGCTTATTAGGAAGTGTGTCATCTTTAAACTTTGTTGTTTGACACACAAAGCCCTCTATAAGGCATGACCAGCTTAACTGTCGTCCCTATTAAATCCTTATCTTCCTTCTAGATGCCTGAGATCGTCAGACAAGGTGCTTTTGGTGATTCCTTGCATCCGCACCTCAAGATTTGGGGACAGATCGTTCTTCTACATTGCCCCATACCATTGGAACAAACTTCCTTTTGGCCTTCGCTCCCGCCCTGACTTCACTTAATTCAAGAAGGGGCTTGTTTGACTATTTTAGATTTTCTCCTTCTCCTCTTGTGCAGCGCAGTGCCGAGATGCTCCTTCAGCAGTGATTTGCGCACAATACCAAGTGATCAAATAATAAATTATAGTGCTGCCCCATTTTTAGTAACTTTTGAACTGTTTGAGCTAGAAACACATATTTTTTGGTAAAATCCGCAGGTTATGCAGCAGAAGATGGATTATGTGGCATATGCAGTAAATCTGTAACTATGCGAAAATTGCTGCAGCTGCATGATCGCATAATTCTAGTGACCCTGCCTATATACACCACGGGCAAACTCTGATACCCTCGATACTTTTTTCACTCATCCATCAAAAGTGATCCGTGCGTTAAATTGGCCAAATTGACGAATGCATACCTTCCACCAGCAAAGTGTCTTAAACTGTTTTTCCTTATCTTCTCAGTAGATCTGTCATTGTCACTTAGGAAATGGACAGGTGCCACCCAACCCAAAACCTGGAGGTTTGTAAAAAAATGCCTTATATTGTAAAGTGGACAAAATCACGTGTGTACTTCCAATTTGGGAAAAGATATACGCCTACTCTTCTCATCAGTGATTAAAAATGTCTATTTGTGTCACAGGAAAAATAAGTCAGTCTGCACGCAGCACAAATCAAGTATTGTACCAATCTGCCAGATAAGCCCTACGGCTAATATCTTTATACATGTGTAATTATCCCAGAGATTACCTTTCTTCATACTCAGTTATGAAGACTCAATCTAGAACAGTTTCCAATCAGCTTCATAGGTACGATACCCTGTGCTCCACTAATCTGGCATAATTTAAGAGTGCTGAGCTAAAGTTTGAAAGTCCAACACATCGTTAGGTGAATTATTAGAATGTGAAGCAATCAGATTTCAGTGTTAGTATTTATTCTGGTGCTCAGCGTACTTTGGTAAATATAACACACATGGATTTTTAGAGTGTACTTAAACATCCTTAAAGTTAGACATGCTGCATTGAGAAATGTCTATGGAAAATGTAGAACATTGTTTATTTGTACTGACTGTATATTAAGAATTTGAAATACTTCTGAGTGTGCTTATAAATGTCAACCCATATGGCACTCATAATAGGGTCCTCATCAGGACCGTTGAAGGATATATTCTGGTGGAATGGGGATCAAGAGTTTTTAATTAGTACAGTATCAAGAGAACGATCAATTTAGTGATTAGGATTATGCTGCTCTTGTATAACAGATATGTGCTGCTTCTGTGTAAGGTCTTATAAGAGTAATTCTCAGAGTAAACTTGATACACTGATTTAACATTAAGCCATGAAACATTTCAACCAAAGGATTTAACAAGTGGTCAGCCACCTGCCCATTTGTAGGCAAAGTTTATTTAAAAGGTTGTAACAGATTATTGTTCTGTTTTAAAGAAAATAAATTCAACATCAAATGTGTTGGCGCTTTATTGCTGAAAATATGTGAGATTGTCTTACTGCTTTTATTGCATTTTGTTAATGTATTAGTTTTATGAGTTTTATCATTGGGGACTGCTGAACAGTAGAAAAGAATATTCAATAGGATTTGCAACAACCTAATATTGTCAATGTAGGAAATCTATCTCACTAATAAATCATCAACGTTACAAATAGAGAAACGCTGTCATCTCAAATATCACAGCTATAGAGAGGGTATGTGTAGTATTTGTAATCATCAAAAATTGCAGCAAAAATAGAGTTTGCAAAATAAAAGTTCCCAAAGATATCACCACTGGGATTGAGTTGTATGCCACAACATCAACAACAAAAATATTGTGATATGAAATATTTGTTGCTTAAACATTATCTACACTAATATCAACTTTTTATACACTCTATGTTACATAACATGATATCAACAACAGAAATATCAACCAAAAATGATCTAAAAACAATAATATAAACTTTAAAAATACAGAAAACCATAATATTGTTTCCTAATTAACGTAATAGAATGTTCCAAAATATCGACAACATAAATATCAAGAACAAAAATTTCAATAGAACATATGAAAAAAGCATGAACAAATATATATCCAAACTAAATAAAGGTTTACATAGGAAATGTACAAAAACATACTTCCTAACGCATATTAATTAAAAAGTAATGACAGCAGCGGCTCACACAGGTAAATGCTGTGGGGTGGGGGTAGTGGAATTCGACATATGACAGGAATGTGAAAACTGAATAAATAAATAAATAAAACCACTTACCTTGCGCTTGCCGCATCGCCGACTTCACATTCCCGTCGTATGTTGAATTCCACTACTCCCCACCCCGGCAAGTTGGGCTGAGCGAAGTGGTCTGGCGGGTACGTGGAATGAGAGGTGGTGGTTCAGTCATGCTGGTCCTGCGTCGTGGAGAGCTTTGTAGGCATGAGTGAGGAGCTTGAAGGTGATTTTCTTCTTGACTGGGAGCCAGTGGAGTTGTCGGAGGTGTTGTGTGATGTGGCAGATACAGGGGATGTAGAGGACCAGTCTGGTTGCAGCGTGTTGAACGTTCTGTTGTTTCCTGAGCTCTTTCTGGGTGATGCTGGCATAGAGTGCGTTGGCGTAGAGTGCGTTGCCGTAGTCGAGTCTGCTGGTGATGAGTGCATGGGTGAACGTCTTTCTGGATACTGTGGATATTCATCTGAGTGTCTTTCAAAGCAGGCACAGCGTGTGGAAGCAGGTTGAGGATGCGGCATTGATCTGGTGGTTCATTGTGAGCGAGGAGTCCAGTATGATGCCGAGGTTGCGTGCGTGGTCCATGGAGGTGGGAGGGGTTCCTAGTGCGGTGGGCTACCAGGAGTCATCCCAGGCTGAGGGGGTGGGTCCCAGGATAAGTACATAGGTCTTGTCCGAGTTGAGCTTGAGGCAGCTATCTTTCATCCAGGTGGCCACAGCCTTCATCCTGCTGTGAACGTTGGTTCTGGGGACTGTGGGTTCGTTGGTGAGGGAGAGGATCGGCTGGGTTTTGTGGTGGAGTCCGTGGTTTCTGACAATGACCGCGAGTAGGGCCATGCAGACGTTGAAGAGGGTGGGCCTCTGGCAGGAACCCTGGGGCACTCCGCAGCTGATCTCTGTCAGTTCTGAGAGGAACAGAGGAAGTCTGACTTGCTGTGTTCTGTCGGTCAGGAAGGAGTGGATCCAGTCCAGGGCCTTGTCGCGTTTGCCGGCATCGTGGAGTCTCGTGATTAGGGTGCAGTGGGAGATGGTGTCGAAGGCAGCTGAGAGGTCCAGTAGGATGAGGACTGCGGTTTCGCCGTGGTCGAGGAGGGAGCGGATGCTGTTGGTGGCTCGTGCTGTAGTTACTTCGGAAGCCAGATTGAGAGATGCCCAGGACGTGGTTCTCTTTGATGAACTCGGAGAGTTGGGCGTTGATGGTCTTCTCAAAGACAACAGACCCCCATTTCTGTGTTTGCTTTTTAAATAAAGCAACTGTTTTCTTTGAAATGCTGCACCTTTTCCTTAAAGGAAAACGGGATGCGTTTCAAAAACAAAAATTTAATGTTTCAGTTTCATTTTTTAAGAGTAGGCAGTGGTCCGTGGGACCACAGCCTTCTCTTTAAAAACATTTTCCTGCTAATCACTAAGGGATAGGGGTCCCCTGGGGACCCCTTCCCGTTTGCGAGTGGCTTACCATCTACTTGAAGTAGGCGGTAAACTGCGATTCTTTTGAAACCGCATTCCGTTCGCAAAACAATTGTACATGCTCTTGCGACTCGCTATTAGGAAGGGACACCCTTGGCATGCTCCTTCCTAACAGCGACTCCCAAACCCTATTTTGCGAGTCAGTCACAGGTTATCAGCTCGCAAAATAGAGTTGATACATGTTACAACCCTATTTGGCAGTCACAAACGGCCCGAATCTCCATTTGCGACCGCTAAAAATGGTCGTACATGTAGCCCAATATGATAAACTTTATTGAGTGACTCTGAGGAGCACTACATTAGCCACTAGACTTTCTTGTGAAAAGGAGAGTTGGGAGACTGGATGACAGAGTTAAGACAACGGGTCAGGTTTCTCAGAATAAAAGACCCACTGTTGATGAAAAGTATGATGGATAGGTGCTAATGCGTAGAGAGTAGTTCTACAACTTCATTGGACCTCTAAGTTCCAAAATATAAGTCTCATGGAGCATGGTTATGTCTATTTTTTATAGTCTGCATGAAATTATATTTATAATTAAAGTTGATTGTTTAGATCTCTTGCATTCCAAAAAGCAATAAATATGTTTGTCACCATTGCAAAAAGAACAATTGATGGACAGAATGCAGAACAATGTCATACATTCAAAACAGTACAGAGATCTGGGCCTAAATCCATCGTTATTTGCTCACCATGCCATTCCAGTTTGGACCCAGCCATATCCAAATCAGTCTTGACCCTGTGCCCAATGGGAACAGTCCAGCCCGAACTGCCAGGCCAGGTCCTCCCTGGACTGGAAACAGTCATCCTAAGACCGGTTTCGGGCTTTCAGCCCTCATCAGCCAGGATAGCTTAACTCCAGTGACATGAAGAGCACAGGACCCACGTCTGGGCATACCCGTCCCACTCGGGATGACAAATGCAAAAAGAACAATTGATGGACAGAATGCAGAACAATGTCATACATTCACCCCAGCACAGAGATCTGGGCCTAAATCCATCGTTTTTTTGCTCACCATGCCATTCCAGTTTGGACCCAGCCATACGCAAATCAGTCTTGACCCTGTGCCCAATGGGAACAATCCAGCCCGAACTGCCTGGCCAGGTCCTCCCTGGACTGGAAACAAGTATCCTACGACCGGTTTCGGGCTTTCAGCCCTCATCAGCCAGGATAGCTTAACTCCAGTGGCATGGAGAGCACGGGACCCACGTCTGGGCATACCCGTCCCACTTGGGGTGACAAATGCAAAAAGAACAATTGATGGACAGAATGCAGAACAATGTCATACATTCACCCCAGTACAGAGATCTGGGCCTAAATTCATCGTTTTTTTTGCTCACCATGCCATTCCAGTTTGGACCCAGCCAAATGCAAATCAGTCTTGACCCTGTGCCCAATGGGAACAGTCCAGCCCGAACTGCCAGGCCAGGTCCTCCCTGGACTGGAAACAAGCATCCTAGGACCGGTTTCGGGCTTTCAGCCCTCATCAGCTAGGATAGCTTAATTCCAGTGGCATGGAGAGCACGGGACCCACGTCTGGGCATACCCGTCCCACTCGGGATGACAAATGCAAAAAGAACAATTGATGGACAGAATGCAGAACAATGTCATACATTCACCCCAGTACAGAGATCTGGGCCTAAATCCATCGTTTTTTTGCTCACCATGCCATTCCAGTTTGGACCCAGCCATATGCAAATCAGTCTTGACCCTGTGCCCAATGGGAACAGTCCAGCCCGAACTGCCAGGCCAGGTCCTCCCTGGACTGGAAAAAAGCAACCTAGGACCGGTTTCGGGCTTTCAGCCCTCATCGGCCAGGATAGCTTAACTCCAGTGGCATGGAGAGCACGGGACCCACGTCTGGGCATACCCGTCCCACTCGGGGTGACAAATGCAAAAAGAACAATTGATGGACAGAATGCAGAACAATGTCATACATTCACCCCAGTACAGAGATCTGGGCCTAAATCCATCATTTTTTTGCTCACCATGCCATTCCAGTTTGAACCCAGCCATATGCAAATCAGTCTTGACCCTGTGCCCAATGGGAACAGTCCAGCCCGAACTGCCAGGCCAGGTCCTCCCTGGACTGGAAACAAGCATCCTAGGACCGGTTTCGGGCTTTCAGCCCCCATCAGCTAGGATAGCTTAACTCCAGTGGCATGGAGAGCATGGGACCCACGTCTGGGCATACCCGTCCCACTCGGGGTGACAAATGCAAAAAGAACAATTGATGGACAGAATGCAGAACAATGTCATACATTCACCCCAGTACAGAGATCTGGGCCTAAATCCATCGTTTTCTTGCTCACCATGCCATTCCAGTTTGGACCCAGCCATATGCAAATCAGTCTTGACCCTGTGCCCAATGGGAACAGTGTAGCCCGAACTGCCAGGCCAGGTCCTCCCTGGACTGGAAACAAGCATCCTAGGACTGGTTTCGGGCTTTCAGCCCTCATCAGACAGGATAGCTTAACTCCAGTGGCATGGAGAGCACGGGATCCACGTCTGGGCATACCCGTCCCACTCGGGGTGACAAATGCAAAAAGAACAATTGATGGACAGAATGCAGAACAATGTCATACATTCAGCCCAGTACAGAGATCTGGGCCTAAATCCATCGTTTTTTTGCTCACCATGCCATTTCAGTTTGGACCCAGCCATATGCAAATCAGTCTTGACCCAGTGCCCAATGGGAACAGTCCAGCCCGAAATGCCAGGCCAGGTCCTCCCTGGACTGGAAACAAGCATCCTAGGACCGGTTTCGGGCTTTCAGCCCTCATCAGCCAGGATAGCTTAACTCCAGTGGCATGGAGAGCACGGGACCCACGTCTGGGCATACCCGTCCCACTCCGGGTGACAAATGCAAAAAGAACAATTGATGGACAGAATGCAGAACATTGTCATACATTCACCCCAGTACAGAGATCTGGGCCTAAATCCATCATTTTTTTGCTCACCATGCCATTCCAGTTTGGACCCAGCCATATGCAAATCAGCTTTGACCCTGTGCCCAATGGGAACGGTCCAGCCCGAACTGTCAGGCCAGGTCCTTCCTGGACTGGAAACAAGCATCCTAGGACCGGTTTCGGGCTTTTAGCCCTCATCAGCCAGGATAGCTTAACTCCAGTGGCATGGAGAGCACGGGACCCACGTCTGGGCATACCCGTCCCACTCGGGGTGACAAATGCAAAAAGAACAATTGATGGACAGAATGCAGAACAATGTCATACATTCACCCCAGTACAGAGATCTGGGCCTAAATCCATCGTTTTTTTGCTCACCATGCCATTCCAGTTTGGACCCAGCCATATGCAAATCAGTCTTGACCCTGTGCCCAATGGGAACAGTCCAGCCCGAACTGCCAGGCCAGGTCCTCTGTGGACTGGAAATAAGCATCCTAGGACCGGTTTCGGGCTTTCAGCCCTCATCAGCCAGGATAGCTTAACTCCAGTGGCATGGAGAGCACGGGACCCACGTCTGGGCATACCCGTCCCACTCGGGGTGACAAATGCAAAAGAACAATTGATGGACAGAATGCAGAACAATGTCATACATTCACCCCAGTACAGAGATCTGGGCCTAAATCCATCGTTTTTGCTCACCATGCCATTCCAGTTTGGACCCAGCCATATGCAAATCAGTCTTGACCCTGTGCCCAATGGGAACAGTCCAGCCCGAACTGCCAGGCCAGGTCCTCCCTGGACTGGAAACAAGCATCCTAGGACCGGTTTCGGGCTTTCAGCCCTCATCAGCCAGGATAGCTTAACTCCAGTGGCATGGAGAGCAAATAGTGGTATCTTCAGAAAACAGAATGGCTGAAATACAAATAATATAAAGATAGGGAGGGCACAATATAGCCAAATGCTGAGTTGGTGTAGCAAGTGCAGCAGAATAGGTTTGGTTTACAAATATCCTCTTCAAAGGAACTCTTTATTGCATCTACTTGTAAGTCATGCTTAGACTTCATATGAATAAATGTGAGAAGTTGCTATTTGCAATGCATGCAGCTCTATGCCAAGGTTTGGCCATAATTAGCCATTGAAAGCAATACGTTCGGCATCTCGTAGAAACATTTTACTGAGAAAAACACTTCAGAGCTCAAGTGAATTATGTTCATACTTCAATCAAATTAACAGAAGTTGATAGACGAATGCTTTCTCTACCTGGAAACAACAGCTGACAGCATTTTTAAAACCCTGGGTCGTCATATTTGAACACATTATTAAAAATAAATCACTCTAGCAAAGTTGATAATAACAACGACAGGAAAAATGCGTGTTCCCTACAAAATGCATTTAATAAAAACAAATCTGCGTCAAAGTCGGATAAATAATAGACAACTTCATGATTAGATCAGCTCCTATAAACTGTAAGCTGATCATCAATTAGCAGTGAGCAATGAAAGCACACTCAAATAAAATCAAAAAGATTTGCCTTAAATTAACTTTACATGGATATGTTCTATTATGATAAACCATCAAGTAGATGTCAAGCACGGTGTAATCTTGATGGCTCATTTACACAGGAAAAATATGGACTGGTGGGGTCCAAGAATGAGTCCGTAATACGATCTCCTTTTGGACCACAGTACTGTTGTCAATGATAGAACATGTGGCACTGATCTGAATGGTGATTACTTAGTCTGTGACTTGGTAGGTTGCAGCTGGTAACATACTGTTGTTGCAGCATAAGCATGTTAACATTACTCTCTTTCACTAGTCTAAACGTACTGGGCCCTTTACGATGAGACAAACCGCAGCGATTCTATTTACCACAGAGGCAATGATCCTCTGACGAATCTTTCTCCGCCGATAGGAGGGGTGGAAATTAGGGTGACCAAACACCACGTTAGCTGTCCAATGAGAACCATTAATTGACAGACAACTCACGAATTTTGAGATCAGATTTAGGTACACCACTCTTAAAACCATGCTGTAAAAATAAAGAATAGCAACAGGAAGACCCAACCTCCTGAAGAAGTTCAGTTGAGTTAGAACTATGCAGACCAATAGCTCTGCCTCAGCAACACAAAACAAAAGAAGTAACACTTGATGTTCTGCAGAGCTCACTGATTCTCCCTACAACACATTTAAATCATTAGTAACAGCACAGTTTAAATGGAAGAACCAACAGGACTCAATAATAGACTAAGACAGAGATTTGATAAATGTGGTTATTGTATTAAAGATTCAAATTTCATTGCCATGAGCAATTTCTTAAGAAGTTCAATAAAGAAGCTTTATAACAGCGCCAAACTTTTAAGTGGGCTTTATTGAATGATTAGAATCAGAATCAGTTACAGAGCTACAGAGTCCCACCACCATTAAGGCGTTAGGATAGTTAGTTGTCTAACAGTTCAAGTTGTACGATGATGGGGAAAAGGGTTCAAATTTAAAGTCCATTAAGGGCAAGTCTATTAGAATAGATCAAAGAAATAAAGGAATGCAAAATGGAAATGGTTCGGCAAAGAAGGGTCAGTCTATCAGCTACCGACAGTAGCATCAGCAAGGTGGTCCAAAGTAAGAAAAAAAAAGTTCATCAAAAATCGATCAGCATAGCATCCTCTCTCACGTGGAAAAAGAAAAGTATGGTGTTGCCCCTCCTTTGGAGTTTCTTCTTTTTTTATTAAGTCTCTACCAATGTCCAGTGATGTGGCATCACACCACCATCGAAACACTGCCATATGATCCAATTCACATAATGTCACCTAGGACACTGGCAACAGTGAGATAGGTTCCCAGGCTCGTCATGAGAAACCAAAGATTAAGAGTCAACATAGGCCGAGTATCGGTAAAAAGAGATATAAAGTAATCATCTATAGGAATAGCTGAAATTCTGTTCCCACAGGAATATTTCACTGTGCATGTTGAAGAAACATTCAGGAATGTCACAGTGTAGACATGTATGGTGCAAGTAAGCAATATTTCACTTGTAGAAAATGATCCATTGTATGAAGTCGGGGAAAAGGTCAGCACTAGAGAAAAAGCATTTTGAAAGAGCCTTTGAGTTAACATCACACATTTCAATGAAATAAGCTTTAAACCAACATCAAATATAATGCAATTAAATCAATTCAAATCAAGAATATATAGAACTTTCACAAATCATTATTACATTAAAACAGCTAACGTTAGAAATACCCTACCACATTGTTGTCTAGAAGTAATGTTATGCTATGTTATATTATATATATTTATAGAGTGCACTCACATTGAGCTTCTTGGTGATGAAGAAGGTAAGGAAACAGGACCAAAAGAAAGAAAATTACTGGTTAAAAAGACACGTTTTAATGTCTTTCCAAACATTGATTATACTGGGTTTGTAGTGGATGGCAGCAAGAAGAGAGTTCCACATTGTGACTGCTGCAACTAAGAAGGATCTGTCTCTGTTAGTTACTATTCTCATATGAGGAACGTTTGGTAGGAACTGGCTGATGGAACAAGGGACTTTGTCAGTAGACTGGCAACTTAGTGGGTACAAAGAGGGGTACTATTGGTATAGTAACATATGCACGTAAGAACTTTGAAGGCTACTAAGGATCTATTGTGCAGTCAATGGAGAGATCTTAATATAGGTGCAATCTTGCCAGATTTAAGGCAAGCAGCTGCATTCTGAACAGGCAGTAAACAATAGAGAAGTATTAAAGGGGAGGCTAGGTATATAGCATTGTCAAAAACAAACTATATTGGAAAAGAGCATTACAGACTGGTATATTCCAAGTGCTGTCGATGTAAGGTTGGAACTTCTTTATGGCTTGCAGTTGGCAAAATCCCACACCTGATACTTAAGTTACTTGAGCATCAAGCGACAGATTGGTGTCCAGGTGAATGCTCGATCTTGAATGACCTTAGTGGGTGAGGAGCGGTTGCATTGATTCAGACAAGTGTTAGGTCAGCCAAGCACCAGTTGAATTTGATGTTAGCTGCACCTCAGTGATGTAACTTTTAGCTTCAAAAAACTTGCGGACATCCACTATCATGCCACAGTGATACACAGAATTAGGGTCACCTCCTAATTCTGGACTGGTACTGTCTTTTAAATTGGTAAGTGCACATATAATTTGAGTATTGTCTGGCTACATATAGAAGCAAATACTTAGTTGCTGTAAGAGGGCAGCCAGGGGTTTCATTTAGAGATTGAAAAGTGATGTCCACAAAACTAACCCATTTGGAAAGACACAGCTACGTTTCTTGGATATAGAGTGGAAGGGTGGTAATTTGCTCGTAGTCTGAAAGAAACAAGGTAATCCATTTGATGGATTATCAGGGCAGGTCACCTTCACCTAGGGATCTTTCCAGGATGGGGTAGCCTTAGGTGTCGAATAATGCTGAGATCTGAAAGCTTTGGTATATGTTTTGAGGGTACTGTCCTCAACGAAATGTTGATGTTGTTTCAAGACATGTTTTTCAAATACCTTGCAGTGGAATGTCAAGAGATAAACTGGCAAAAAATTGCTCAGGTCTTGTGCATCTAGTGAGGATTTTTTTCAGAAAGAGTTTTACAACTGCGGTTTCCCATAAGATAGAGAATATACCCTGACTTAGAGCAGTTGAATAAATCTTGAAGCAGAGTTTTGAGGGTAGGTAGGAGAGGTTTCATAAATTTTGCTGGGCATAGGTCTAGAGAAGAAACTGTTGATACCTTTAGAAATGGTAGTGCCAAGACTGTCATTTGCAAAAGGTGTAAAGAAATTTAGGGTGACCAAGGTTTGCGTCTTGTGGGACATTCTAGGTAGAGTTTTAAGTGTCAACTGTTTTCTTAATTGAAAGTTGCCACAAAAGAGTTTGATCTTCTCAAAAAAGAACCGATCAAGATCATCTAATAATATTGGGTATGTTCATGTGAAGGGCGCTGAGGCATCATTATATGGCATATCTCCTTGAATTGCATGCCCAGCACCAATTGTTCTTACTTTATATCATCATCCCTTAATCCATATTTTTTCCTTTATGCTTCATTTACAGCCTTTACCTTTCAACCTTACCAGTTCTCTGCTATCCTTAATTCCTTCTTGCATATTTTGATTCTCTTCCATTCTGCTTGCTTACATGCTTCCTTCACTCCTCCCAATACAAAAACACGTAGCTCAGCCTGGAAAAATCTGATATATATCTTACTGCAAAATTACACGTAATTATGAGCAAATACATAAGAAGGGTAATCAAGCATTTAGCGCTATTATCTTACAGCTAAAAGCACCCTCGCGTCCAAAATGGGCCGAAGGATGCATTTTGCGCTAAGAAAAGAGCACCTATTGCTATAGGGCATGAACAGCAGTAGCCAGCAGTCACTCGCTCTCTCTTAATTTGTTGTTCCTGTTCTCCTACGGTAGGATTTGTGCCCCAAATTACTCTTAATTACTCAAGCTGGCGTTATCACATAATTCTGCATCACAAGAGTAATGCATAATGTGAACAGCGGTAGCCAGCAGCAACTCCCTCTCTCTTAATTTGTTGCTCCTGTTCTCCTGCAGTAGGATTTGTGCCCCAAATTATTCTTAATTACTCTCGCTGGCATAATCGCGTCATTTTGCATCACAAGAGTAATGCATAATTACTGAAATTACTCCGATTATTCTGGCATAATTATAATTTTGCCCAGGCCTACTTTCAACCTCTAACTATGTCCATACAATCACTATTGCTTTACGTTTTTTACACATCCCTCCCTGAAACCCATGAGGCTCTATTTTAGGGAGTTAACCACACTACAGACAGAGTTAATATGGGGCACAAGGTGGCACTGAGTGGTGCTAGATGAAACTGTATTCGCCCTTAGATACGGGTGGTTGGATGCTTCCTACTTTGAGTCGTACTATTTAGCAGCACAGTTGTTGTCTCTCCTGTAGTGGTTCGACCCGTAGATCTCTCCAGAGGTGGCCTACATGAGCTCTGATAGACATCAAATACTGCATTCTTAACACTCAGACACTTGTAAGACCCAGTTCGATGCTTTTTTCAGGCTGCAAAGTACAACTAAAATTGATAATTGAAACAGAAAGCAGTAGGGGTCCCTCATGCTGTGGACCTGCCACTCTTGTTTTTGCTTAGATTTAGGCAAATTGCTGAGGTGGCAGACAAAGAAGCATGGTCCGGAGCCTCAGTAACTTCAGTAGGCCAGTTATACAACACTGGTACACTCATGACATTTGAAGACCTGAACGCAGCATTCCAGGAATACTTGGGTCAATATTGGATACATGTAGCACTGCAAAAACAGTTAAAGAGATTTGGGACCTCGGGAAGGTAATGCTACAGGGGGTCGATGACGTCATGTAGTGACTTTACTATATCGAGCTATTAGGGAAACACAAACAAGAGTATAGACACCCTTAGAGCGATATGGGATGAGGACTTAGGCAAGGAAATGACAGACACCAAATGAAAACAAGCACTTTGATTTATATGGAAGGTCTCCTCAAATGCCCGGCTGAAGCTACAACAATTCAATTATGCTCATACCTGACCCCAGCACAACACACCTACAGGCAATGTTCCTAAACACAGCATATGTTTGTCCTAGATGTAAAAAGAGGGAAGCTTGAGGTCATATTGTGTGGTCCTGCAGCATTATACAGAGATGGGGCTTCGGGAGTGGAGGCGGGGGCGGGTTTCACTTGCATAAAACTGATTACACTGGCTAAAAAAATTTGGATAAACCCAGAGTGTGCGTTCCGAGGCACATGCTGAAACCTAAGGCTGATAAGTCAAACAGCAAAATTATAGATTTTGCCTAGACCTTGCAAAGAGGGTGATAGCCATACACTGGAGATCTTCACAGGCATCTGACCACAATAGATGGCGGCACTAATTATGCACAATAGCACAAGTCAAACTAGACGTCAGTGGTCAATGTATTAAGAATTAAGGCAAAAGGGTGGGGGTGCTGTATTGGGAACCCCTACTGTGCACCCTTGTCCTTAAAATGGACAATAAACCTCCTTAGATTAAATATTTACTAAGGTTTACATCTAATTGAGGTGCCTGTGGGCAATTATGTCTATCCCCCCACGATTCCCCAGCTCCAGGTCAGGCCCATGATGCATACATGTATTTCCAAATTGCAGGGTATTTGCTTCACAAGCTGAGCACCACACTGTGCAATATGAGTTGGATTTTGCAGTTGAATGTTTATTTAAGTTATACGTTTATTCTTTATTACAGTGCTGATCTACTTGTAACAAATTACATGCATCTGGAATCTACAGTAGGATAGTCAAAATATTTAAAGATGTAACTTGACTTGTGGAATTTATTATTTCACTATGGGTGTGCTGTAATAGGCTTGTTATGCCTGTCATAATACTTCCTTGAACAAAGATCAATTAAAAGAATTTGGGAGCTACCCCATTGATGTCAATCTCTAAATAATCTATGAATTACAGAAATCAATTATCACGAGAGTATTATTCGAAAACAAAGCTCTGTCAAAAAACATAATTGATATTTTATTTCCAATGCCATTTTTTCATGGTGGTTGAAATTGCATTGTTCTTGTAAAATGTTGTAAGCTTTTAAGCTGAGCTGACACCTCACCCTCCATTCTGGACTTGTGAGAGTCCGCACAATCTCTTTTCTATAGGTGAAAGATCTTCACACAATTTGACAACCTTTGACTGGTCTGTAAAGGAAGCTGTATCACCACCATGAATTTTGTGAAATATGGCAGGAAAAGACGTTCAACGTGTAAAACATGCATCCTTTTCAATGGTTTTGGCTTGTTGAAATAATTTGCACTTTTTAAAAATTTCCTTTCTTTAATCATTAAAGAGCATAGGCTATTATGTATCAATGCATTTCTCCATAGACACAGAATGGGTGAAAACCTTTGATACTTTACGCCCATAATCTTTTTTGGCCATTCCATGTTACATGTTTTCAAACTGTAGACTACTGGGGAATTTGAAGGACTTAAGTATAACAGGATGGTTAATATGTTGAATCTCTAACTGTTTTACCTGAGGTAGAGAGTGCAATTTATCTCAATTTTTTCTGGTGAATATCAACAGGGCACACTTGACCACATTTCCAAAGAACACCACTATTTGCAGGATTGTTCTGCTTTGAAACTTTCCCTCCTTGGATTCTACTTTATGACTTGTTCTAGGCTCATGGAAGGATCTCATACTTGCTTCTCCAGGTTTATTTATTTGAAAAGTTTTATATAGCGCTGGCTAGACCCGGAGGTATCAGAGCGCTTTACATGAGGAACATTAGGTTACAAGTTACAAATTATATCCGTTACAAGAGCATAGCAAAACACAGGCAAAAAACAATGTTGGCAGCTGAGGGAAGGAAACATAACGGGGAGATGAGGAAAAGCTATGTCCAATGTCCGGCTCGGTAGGTGATGGCCGAGGGGGTGAACCAGAGCCAAACTCCTCTATAGCTGCCTAAACAGCTCCACCGGGCAAAGGCCATGTTGTTCAGTCTCCACGGTAAGTACAGTGTTCAAGGTTTCAGCCCGGGGGGTATCGTCATAGAACGATTGGTAGCTCCCATCCTAGTGTTGCTGGGAAGCGCCGTCCGTTTCACTCTTCGGCTCTCCCTTATAGGTGGGATAGGGGCTGCGGTGGGGAATAGTCCAGTTAATAGCACAATTATCTTTCCGACCTCGGAGGCCCCAAATGCCAGAAGAAAAAAACAGGCAAAGACTTGTTGTTGGGTTGCTAAGCACTCAGCAGCAAAGCTTCCAGGGATCCGGCCAGGACAGCCATCTTAAGGTCAGGCCGACAGAATGTGTGGGCCCGGGGTTGTAGGACACTCCAGTGTTGCCCCATGCAATTCTTTCGGAGAGGGTGAGGCTGTAGCAGGACTAAGTGGGAAAACAGTCCCATTGTTAGACTATTGTGCTGTGGAGACCCTGATGTAATCACTGAAACCTCGCTCCGGGCGCCATTTTAGGGTCAGGCACAGCCCTTGCCTGGCCCACCTTCAAGCAACTCTGCCCAATTTTCATCCCAGGGCGAGACACAGGTAGACAACTCTGCCCTATGTATTAGCCTGACAGGGCACTAGATCATGTATCTTATACTAAATGTACTGTGGGTTTCTTGCCTTTTAAAGTAACTGTTTTAGTTGTGGTAAGATCATATGTCATTAGATTCCAAAGTTTGTCATTCCTGCATCTTCTACATGTAGCACTCTAGAGCCAACCACTTCGTTGTTACTCAAATTCTCAAGAGCAAGTTGCTGAAGAGTAATTTTGTACTTGCCCAGTCTGAGTACTGATAGTGTTCTTCTAGAAAGGAGGAAATAAGGATATCTCACCCATGTCTACATGGATGATGGAAGGCTGTGTGGCAGCTTCCCAATATTTTGCCACCTTCAACCCATGCAGGATCCAAAATTCTCAGGTGTTAAAAATTTAAGGATTACTAGTGTTATCAATCACGATTAAATCCTTTAAAGAAAGGTGTACTTTTATGATGAAAGAAACACAAGGAGATGATGGATGGAGTGCTGAAACTTTTAAGACAGCACCCCCAGTCACAGATCTGAATTGAATCCATCATCGTTCCTTAGCTCACTTCTCCACCCCAGTTCAGACACAGCTATATGCAAATCAGTCTTGGCCCTGTGCCTCATGGGAATAGTCCAGCCCGAACTGCCAAGCCATGTCTTCCCTGGACCGGAAACAAGCATCCTGGGACCGGTTTCGTGGTAACACCCCTCATCAGCCAGGCTAGCTTGAATCCAGTGGCAAAGTGAGCAAGGGACCCACGTCTGGGCATACCCTGCCAACTTAGGGCGAACAAAGCAACTCAAGGAGATGATGGATGGAGCGCTGAAACTTTTCACAAACTCACCCCCAGTCACAGATCTGGGTTGAATCCATCATCGTTCTTTAGCTCACTTCGCCACCCCAGTTCAGACACAGCTATATGCAAATCAGTCTTGGCCCTCTGCCTCATGGGAACAGTCCAGCCCGAACTGCCAAGCCATGTCTTCCCTGGACCGGAAACAAGCATCCTGGGACCGGTTTCGAGGTAGCACACCTCATCAGCCAGGCTAGTTTGAATCCAGTAGCAGAGTGAGCAAGGGACCCACGTCGGGGCATACTCTGCCAACTTAGGGTGAACAAAGCAACACAAGGAGATGATGGACGGAGTGCTGAGACTTTTCAGACACTCACCCCTAGTCACAGATCTGGGTTGAATCCATCATCGTTCTTTAGCTCACTTCGCCAACCCAGTTCAGACACAGCTATATGCAAATCAGTCTTGGCCCTGTGCCTCATGGGAACAGTCCAGCCCGAACTGCCAAGCCATGTCTACCCTGGAATGGAAACAAGCATCCTGGGACCAGTTTCGGGTAACACCCCTCATCAACCAGGCTAGCTTGAATACAGTGGCAAAGTGAGCAAGGGACCCACGTCTGGGCATACCCTGCCAACTTAGAGCGAATAAAGCAACACATGGAAATGATGGACGGAGTGTTGAAACTTTTCAGACTCTCACCCCTAGTCACAGATCTGGGTTCAATCCATCATCGTTCTTTAGCTGACTTCGCCAGCCCAGTTCAGACACAGCTATATGCAAATCAGTCTTGGCCCTGTGCCTCATGGGAACAGTCCAGCCCGAACTGCCAAGCCATGTCTTCCCTGGCTCGGAAACAAGCATCCTGGGACCGGTTTTGGGGTAACACCCCTCATCAGCCAGGCTAGCTTGAATCCAGTGGCAAAGTGAGCAAGGGACCCACGTCTGGACATACCCTGCCAACTTAGGGTGAACAAAGCAACACAAGGAGATGATGGACAGAGTGCTGAAACTTTTCAGACACTCACCCCAGTCACAGATCTGGGTTGAATCCATTATCGTTCTTTAGCTCACTTCGCCACCCCAGTTCAGACACAGTTATAAGCAAATCAGTCTTGGCCCTGTCCCTCATGGGAACAGTCCAGCCCGAACTGCCAAGCCATGTCTTCCCTGGACCGGAAACAAGCAGCCTGGGACCGGTTTTGGGGCAACACCCCTCATCAGCCAGGTTAGCTTGAATCCAGGGGCAAAGTGAGCAAGGGACCCACGTCTGGGCATACCCTGCCACCATAGGGTGAACAAAGCAACACATGGAGATGATGGATGGAGTGCTGAAACTTTTCAGACACTCACCCCCAGTCACAGATCTGGGTTGAAACCATCATCATTCTTTAGCTCACTTCGCCACCCCAGTTCAGACACAGCTATATGCAAATCAGTCTTGGCCCTGTGCTTTATGGGAACAGTCCAGCACGAACTGCCAAGCCATGTCTTCCCTGGACCGGAAACAAGCATCCTGGGACCGGTTTCGGGGTAGCACCCCTCATCAGCCAGGCTAGCTTGAATCCAGTGGCAAAGTGAGCAAGGGACCCACGTCTGGACATACCCTGCCAACTTAGGGTGAACAAAGCAACACAAGGAGATGACGGACGGAGTGCTGAGACTTTTCAGACACTCACCCCCAGTCACATATCTGGGTTGAATCCATCATCATTCTTTATCTCACTTTCGCCACCCCAGTTCAGACACAGCTATATGCAACTTAGTCTTGGCCCTGTGCCTCATGGGAACAGCCCAACCCGAACTGCCAAGCCATTTCTTCCCTGGAACGGTAACAAGCATCCTGGGACCAGTTTCGGGTGACACCCTCATCAGCCAGGCTAGCTTGAATCCAGTGGCAAAGTGAGCAAGGGACCCACGTCTGGGCATACCCTGCCAACTTAGGGCGAACAAAGCAACTCAAGGAGATGATGGATGGAGCGCTGAAACTTTTCACAAACTCACCCCCAGTCACAGATCTGGGTTGAATCCATCATCGTTCTTTAGCTCACTTCGCCACCCCAGTTCAGACACAGCTATATGCAAATCAGTCTTGGCCCTCTGCCTCATGGGAACAGTCCAGCCCGAACTGCCAAGCCATGTCTTCCCTGGACCGGAAACAAGCATCCTGGGACCGGTTTCGAGGTAGCACACCTCATCAGCCAGGCTAGTTTGAATCCAGTAGCAGAGTGAGCAAGGGACCCACGTCGGGGCATACTCTGCCAACTTAGGGTGAACAAAGCAACACAAGGAGATGATGGACGGAGTGCTGAGACTTTTCAGACACTCACCCCTAGTCACAGATCTGGGTTGAATCCATCATCGTTCTTTAGCTCACTTCGCCAACCCAGTTCAGACACAGCTATATGCAAATCAGTCTTGGCCCTGTGCCTCATGGGAACAGTCCAGCCCGAACTGCCAAGCCATGTCTACCCTGGAATGGAAACAAGCATCCTGGGACCAGTTTCGGGGTAACACCCTCATCAACCAGGCTAGCTTGAATCCAGTGGCAAAGTGAGCAAGGGACCCACGTCTGGGCATACCCTGCCAACTTAGAGCGAATAAAGCAACACATGGAAATGATGGACGGAGTGTTGAAACTTTTCAGACTCTCACCCCTAGTCACAGATCTGGGTTCAATCCATCATCGTTCTTTAGCTGACTTCGCCAGCCCAGTTCAGACACAGCTATATGCAAATCAGTCTTGGCCCTGTGCCTCATGGGAACAGTCCAGCCCGAACTGCCAAGCCATGTCTTCCCTGGCCCGGAAACAAGCATCCTGGGACCGGTTTTGGGGTAACACCCCTCATCAGCCAGGCTAGCTTGAATCCAGTGGCAAAGTGAGCAAGGGACCCACGTCTGGACATACCCTGCCAACTTAGGGTGAACAAAGCAACACAAGGAGATGATGGACAGAGTGCTGAAACTTTTCAGACACTCACCCCAGTCACAGATCTGGGTTGAATCCATTATCGTTCTTTAGCTCACTTCGCCACCCCAGTTCAGACACAGTTATAAGCAAATCAGTCTTGGCCCTGTCCCTCATGGGAACAGTCCAGCCCGAACTGCCAAGCCATGTCTTCCCTGGACCGGAAACAAGCAGCCTGGGACCGGTTTCGGGGCAACACCCCTCATCAGCCAGGTTAGCTTGAATCCAGGGGCAAAGTGAGCAAGGGACCCACGTCTGGGCATACCCTGCCACCATAGGGTGAACAAAGCAACACATGGAGATGATGGATGGAGTGCTGAAACTTTTCAGACACTCATCCCCAGTCACAGATCTGGGTTGAAACCATCATCATTCTTTAGCTCACTTCGCCACCCCAGTTCAGACACAGCTATATGCAAATCAGTCTTGGCCCTGTGCTTTATGGGAACAGTCCAGCACGAACTGCCAAGCCATGTCTTCCCTGGATCGGAAACAAGCATCCTGGGACCGGTTTCGGGGTAGCACCCCTCATCAGCCAGGCTAGCTTGAATCCAGTGGCAAAGTGAGCAAGGGACCCACGTCTGGACATACCCTGCCAACTTAGGGTGAACAAAGCAACACAAGGAGATGACGGACGGAGTGCTGAGACTTTTCAGACACTCACCCCCAGTCACATATCTGGGTTGAATCCATCATCATTCTTTATCTCACTTCGCCACCCCAGTTCAGACACAGCTATATGCAACTTAGTCTTGGCCCTGTGTCTCATGGGAACAGTCCAACCCGAACTGCCAAGCCATTTCTTCCCTGGAACGGTAACAAGCATCCTGGGACCAGTTTCGGGGTGACACCCCTCATCAGCCAGGCTAGCTTGAATCCAGTGGCAAAGTGAGCAAGGGACTCACGTCTGGGCATACCCTGTCAACTTAGGATGAACAAAGCAACACAAGGAAATGAAGGACAGAGTGCTGAAACTTTTCAGACACTCACCCCCAGTCACAGATCTGGATTGAATCCATCATCGTTCTTTAGCGCACTTCGCCACCCGAGTTCAGACACAGCTATATGCAAATTAGTCTTGGCCCTGTGCCTCATGGGAACAGTCCAGCCCAAACTGCCAAGCCATGTCTTCCCTGGACTGGAAACAAGCATCCTGGTACCGGTTTCGGGTAACACCCCTCATCAACCAGGCTAGCTTGAATCCAGTGGCAAAGTGAGCAAGGGACCCACGTCTGGGCATATCCTGCCAACTTAGGGCGAACAAAGCAACACATGGAAATGATGGACGGAGTGGTGAAACTTTTCAGACTCTCACACCTAGTCACAGATCTGGGTTGAATCCATCATCGTTCTTTAGCTGACTTTGCCAGCCCAGTTCAGACACAGCTATGTGCAAATCAGTCTTGGCCCTGTGCCTCATGGGAACAGTCCAGTCTGAACTGCCAAGCCATGTCTTCCCTGGACCGTAAACAAGCATCCTGGGACCGGTTTCGGGGTAACACCACTCATCAGCCAGGCTAGCTTGAATCCAGTGGCAAAGTGAGCAAGGGACCCACGTCTGGCATACCCTGCCAACTTAGGGCGAACAAGGCAACACAAGGAGATGATGGACGGAGTGCTGAAACTTTTCAGACACTCACCCCAGTCACAGATCTGGGTTGAATCCATCATCGTTCTTTAGCTCACTTCGCCACCCCAGTTCAGACACAGTTATAAGCAAATCAGTCTTGGCCCTGTCCCTCATGGGAACAGTCCAGCCCGAACTGCCAAGCCGTGTCTTCCCTGGACCGGAAACAAGCATCCTGGGACCGGTTTCGGGCAACACCCCTCATCAGCCAGGTTAGCTTGAATCCTGGGGCAAAGTGAACAAGGGACCCATGTTTGGGCATACCCTGCCACCATAGGGCGAACAAAGCAACACATGGAGATGATGGATGGAGTGCTGAAACTTTTCAGACACTCACCCCCAGTCACAGATCTGGGTTGAATCCATCATCATTCTTTAGCACACTTCGCCACCCCAGTTCAGACACAGCTATATGCAAATCAGTCTTGGCCCTGTGCTTCATGGGAACAGTCCAGCACGAACTGCCAAGCCATGTCTTCCCTGGACCAGAAACAAGCATCCTGGGACCGGTTTCGGGGTAACACCCTCATCAGCCAGGCTAGCTTGAATCCAGTGGCAAAGTGAGCAAGGGACCCACGTCTGGACATACCCTGCCAACTTAGGGTGAACAAAGCAACACAAGGAGCTGACGGACAGAGTGCTGAGACTTTTCAGACACTCACCCCCAGTCACATATCTGGGTTGAATCCATCATCATTCTTTAGCTCTTTTCGCCACCCCAGTTCAGACACAGCTATATGCAAATTAGTCTTGGCGCTGTGCCTCATGGGAACAGTCCAGCCCGAACTGCCAAGCCATGTCTTCCCTGGAACTGTAACAAGCATCCTGGGACCAGTTTCGGGGTGACACCCCTCATCAGCCAGGCTAGCTTGAATCCAGTGGCAAAGTGAGGAAGGGACCCACGTCTGGGCATACCCTGTCAACTTAGGATGAACAAAGCAACACAAGGAAATGAAGGACAGAGTGCTGAAACTTTTCAGACACTCACCCCCAGTCACAGATCTGGATTGAATCCATCATCGTTCTTTAGCTCACTTCGCCACCACGGACTTGAGACCCTCGCGGGTAAGTAGTGCGCTCTACAAATTCTGTGATTGATTGATTGAATCCATCATCGTTCTTTAGCGCACTTCGCCACCCGAGTTCAGACACAGCTATATGCAAATTAGTCTTGGCCCTGTGCCTCATGGGAACAGTCCAGCCCAAATTGCCAAGCCATGTCTTCCCTGGACTGGAAACAAGCATCCTGGTACTGGTTTTGGGGTAACACCCCTCATCATCCAGGCTAGCTTGAATCCAGTGGCAAAGTGAGCAAGGGACGCACGTCTGGGCATACCCTGCCAACTTAGGGTGAACAAAGCAACACAAGGAGATGATGGACGGAGTGCTGAAACTTTTCAGACACTCACCCCCAGTCACAGATCTGGGTTGAATCCATCATCGTTCTTTAGCTCACTTCGCCACCACAGTTCAGACACAGCTATATGCAAATCAGTCTTGGCCCTTTGCCTCATGGGAGCAGTCCAGCCCAAACTGCCAAGCCATATCTTCCCTGGACCGGAAACAAGCATCCTGGGACCTGTTTCGGGGTAATACCCCTCATCAGCCAGGCTAGCTTGAATCCAGTGGCAGAGTGAGGAAGGGACCCACGTCTCGGCATACCCTGCCAACTTAGGGTGAACAAAGCAACACAAGGAGATGATGGATTGAGTGCTGAGACTTTTCAGACACTCATCTCCAGTCACAGATCTGGGTTGAATCCATCATTGTTCTTTAGCTCACTTCGCCACCCCAGTTCAGACACAGCTATATGGAAATCAGTCTTGGCCCTCTGCCTCATGGGAACAGTCCAGCCCGAACTGCCAAGCCATGTCTTCCCTGGAACGGAAACAAGCATCCTGGGATCGGTTTCAGGGTAACACCCCTCATCAGCCAGGCTAGCTTGAATCCAGTGGCAAAGTGAGCAAGGGACCCACGTCTGGGCATACCCAGCCAACTTAGGGCGAACAAAGCAACACATGGAGATGATAGACGGAGTGCTGAAACTCTTCAGACACTCACCCCCAGTCACAGATCTGGGTTGAATCCATCATCGTTCTTTAGCTCACTTCGCCACCCCAGTTCAGACACAGCTATATGGAAATCAGTCTTTGCCCTGTGCCTCATGGGAACAGTCCAGCCCGAACTGCCAAGCCATGTCTTCCCTGGACCGGAAACAAGCATCCTGGGACCGGTTTCGGGGTAACACCCCTCATCAGCCAGGCTAGCTTGAATCCAGTGGCAGAGTGAGGAAGGGACCCACGTCTGGGCATACCCTGCCAACTTAGGGTGAACAAAGCAACACAAGGAGATGATAGATTGAGTGATGAGACTTTTCAGACACTCACCCCCAGTCAGAGATCTGGGTTGAATCCATCATCGTTCTTTACCTCACTTCGCCAGCCTAGTTCAGATACAGCTATATGCAAATCAGTCTTGGTCCTGTGCCTCATGGGAACAGTCCAGCCCGCACTGCCAAGCCATGTCTTCCCTGGACCGGAAACAAGCATCCTGGGACTGGTTTCGGGGTAACACCCCTCATCAGCCAGGCTAGCTTGAATCCAGTGGCAGAGTGAGTAAGGGACCCCCGTCTGGGAATACCATGCCAACTTAGGGTGAACAAAGCAACACAAGGAGATGATGGATTGAGTGCTGAGACTTTTCAGACACTCACCTCCTGTCACAGATCTGGGTTGAATCCATCATCGTTCTTTAGCTCACTTCGCCACCCCAGTTCAGACACAGCTATATGGAAATCAGTCTTGGCCCTGTGCCTCATGGGAACAGTCCAGCCCGAACTGCCAAGCCATGTCTTCCTGGAACGGAAACAAGCATCCTGGGATCGGTTTCGGGGTAACACCCTCATCAACCAGGCTAGCTTGAATCCAGTGGCAAAGTGAGCAAGGCACCCACGTCTGGGCATACCCAGCCAACTTAGGGTGAACAAAGCAACACATGGAGATGATAGATGGAGTGATGAAACTCTTCAGACACTCACCCCAAGTCACAGATCTGGGTTGAATCCATCATCGTTCTTTAGCTCACTTCGCCAACCCAGTTCAGACACAGCTATATGCAAATCAGTCTTGGCCCTGTGCCTCATGGGAACAGTCCAGCCCGAACTGCCAAGCCATGTCTACCCTGGAATGGAAACAAGCATCCTGGGACCAGTTTCGGGGTAACACCCTCATCAACCAGGCTAGCTTGAATACAGTGGCAAAGTGAGCAAGGGACCCACGTCTGGGCATACCCTGCCAACTTAGAGCGAATAAAGCAACACATGGAAATGATGGACGGAGTGTTGAAACTTTTCAGACTCTCACCCCTAGTCACAGATCTGGGTTCAATCCATCATCGTTCTTTAGCTGACTTCGCCAGCCCAGTTCAGACACAGCTATATGCAAATCAGTCTTGGCCCTGTGCCTCATGGGAACAGTCCAGCCCGAACTGCCAAGCCATGTCTTCCCTGGCCCGGAAACAAGCATCCTGGGACCGGTTTTGGGGTAACACCCCTCATCAGCCAGGCTAGCTTGAATCCAGTGGCAAAGTGAGCAAGGGACCCACGTCTGGACATACCCTGCCAACTTAGGGTGAACAAAGCAACACAAGGAGATGATGGACAGAGTGCTGAAACTTTTCAGACACTCACCCCAGTCACAGATCTGGGTTGAATCCATTATCGTTCTTTAGCTCACTTCGCCACCCCAGTTCAGACACAGTTATAAGCAAATCAGTCTTGGCCCTGTCCCTCATGGGAACAGTCCAGCCCGAACTGCCAAGCCATGTCTTCCCTGGACCGGAAACAAGCAGCCTGGGACCGGTTTTGGGGCAACACCCCTCATCAGCCAGGTTAGCTTGAATCCAGGGGCAAAGTGAGCAAGGGACCCACGTCTGGGCATACCCTGCCACCATAGGGTGAACAAAGCAACACATGGAGATGATGGATGGAGTGCTGAAACTTTTCAGACACTCACCCCCAGTCACAGATCTGGGTTGAAACCATCATCATTCTTTAGCTCACTTCGCCACCCCAGTTCAGACACAGCTATATGCAAATCAGTCTTGGCCCTGTGCTTTATGGGAACAGTCCAGCACGAACTGCCAAGCCATGTCTTCCCTGGACCGGAAACAAGCATCCTGGGACCGGTTTCGGGGTAGCACCCCTCATCAGCCAGGCTAGCTTGAATCCAGTGGCAAAGTGAGCAAGGGACCCACGTCTGGACATACCCTGCCAACTTAGGGTGAACAAAGCAACACAAGGAGATGACGGACGGAGTGCTGAGACTTTTCAGACACTCACCCCCAGTCACATATCTGGGTTGAATCCATCATCATTCTTTATCTCACTTCGCCACCCCAGTTCAGACACAGCTATATGCAACTTAGTCTTGGCCCTGTGCCTCATGGGAACAGTCCAACCCGAACTGCCAAGCCATTTCTTCCCTGGAACGGTAACAAGCATCCTGGGACCAGTTTCGGGGTGACACCCCTCATCAGCCAGGCTAGCTTGAATCCAGTGGCAAAGTGAGCAAGGGACCCACGTCTGGGCATACCCTGCCAACTTAGGGCGAACAAAGCAACTCAAGGAGATGATGGATGGAGCGCTGAAACTTTTCACAAACTCACCCCCAGTCACAGATCTGGGTTGAATCCATCATCGTTCTTTAGCTCACTTCGCCACCCCAGTTCAGACACAGCTATATGCAAATCAGTCTTGGCCCTCTGCCTCATGGGAACAGTCCAGCCCGAACTGCCAAGCCATGTCTTCCCTGGACCGGAAACAAGCATCCTGGGACCGGTTTCGAGGTAGCACACCTCATCAGCCAGGCTAGTTTGAATCCAGTAGCAGAGTGAGCAAGGGACCCACGTCGGGGCATACTCTGCCAACTTAGGGTGAACAAAGCAACACAAGGAGATGATGGACGGAGTGCTGAGACTTTTCAGACACTCACCCCTAGTCACAGATCTGGGTTGAATCCATCATCGTTCTTTAGCTCACTTCGCCAACCCAGTTCAGACACAGCTATATGCAAATCAGTCTTGGCCCTGTGCCTCATGGGAACAGTCCAGCCCGAACTGCCAAGCCATGTCTACCCTGGAATGGAAACAAGCATCCTGGGACCAGTTTCGGGGTAACACCCCTCATCAACCAGGCTAGCTTGAATCCAGTGGCAAAGTGAGCAAGGGACCCACGTCTGGGCATACCCTGCCAACTTAGAGCGAATAAAGCAACACATGGAAATGATGGACGGAGTGTTGAAACTTTTCAGACTCTCACCCCTAGTCACAGATCTGGGTTCAATCCATCATCGTTCTTTAGCTGACTTCGCCAGCCCAGTTCAGACACAGCTATATGCAAATCAGTCTTGGCCCTGTGCCTCATGGGAACAGTCCAGCCCGAACTGCCAAGCCATGTCTTCCCTGGCCCGGAAACAAGCATCCTGGGACCAGTTTTGGGGTAACACCCCTCATCAGCCAGGCTAGCTTGAATCCAGTGGCAAAGTGAGCAAGGGACCCACGTCTGGACATACCCTGCCAACTTAGGGTGAACAAAGCAACACAAGGAGATGATGGACAGAGTGCTGAAACTTTTCAGACACTCACCCCAGTCACAGATCTGGGTTGAATCCATTATCGTTCTTTAGCTCACTTCGCCACCCCAGTTCAGACACAGTTATAAGCAAATCAGTCTTGGCCCTGTCCCTCATGGGAACAGTCCAGCCCGAACTGCCAAGCCATGTCTTCCCTGGACCGGAAACAAGCAGCCTGGGACCGGTTTCGGGGCAACACCCCTCATCAGCCAGGTTAGCTTGAATCCAGGGGCAAAGTGAGCAAGGGACCCACGTCTGGGCATACCCTGCCACCCTAGGGTGAACAAAGCAACACATGGAGATGATGGATGGAGTGCTGAAACTTTTCAGACACTCATCCCCAGTCACAGATCTGGGTTGAAACCATCATCATTCTTTAGCTCACTTCGCCACCCCAGTTCAGACACAGCTATATGCAAATCAGTCTTGGCCCTGTGCTTTATGGGAACAGTCCAGCACGAACTGCCAAGCCATGTCTTCCCTGGATCGGAAACAAGCATCCTGGGACCGGTTTCGGGGTAGCACCCCTCATCAGCCAGGCTAGCTTGAATCCAGTGGCAAAGTGAGCAAGGGACCCACGTCTGGACATACCCTGCCAACTTAGGGTGAACAAAGCAACACAAGGAGATGACGGACGGAGTGCTGAGACTTTTCAGACACTCACCCCCAGTCACATATCTGGGTTGAATCCATCATCATTCTTTATCTCACTTCGCCACCCCAGTTCAGACACAGCTATATGCAACTTAGTCTTGGCCCTGTGTCTCATGGGAACAGTCCAACCCGAACTGCCAAGCCATTTCTTCCCTGGAACGGTAACAAGCATCCTGGGACCAGTTTCGGGGTGACACCCCTCATCAGCCAGGCTAGCTTGAATCCAGTGGCAAAGTGAGCAAGGGACTCACGTCTGGGCATACCCTGTCAACTTAGGATGAACAAAGCAACACAAGGAAATGAAGGACAGAGTGCTGAAACTTTTCAGACACTCACCCCCAGTCACAGATCTGGATTGAATCCATCATCGTTCTTTAGCGCACTTCGCCACCCGAGTTCAGACACAGCTATATGCAAATTAGTCTTGGCCCTGTGCCTCATGGGAACAGTCCAGCCCAAACTGCCAAGCCATGTCTTCCCTGGACTGGAAACAAGCATCCTGGTACCGGTTTCGGGGTAACACCCCTCATCAACCAGGCTAGCTTGAATCCAGTGGCAAAGTGAGCAAGGGACCCACGTCTGGGCATATCCTGCCAACTTAGGGCGAACAAAGCAACACATGGAAATGATGGACGGAGTGGTGAAACTTTTCAGACTCTCACACCTAGTCACAGATCTGGGTTGAATCCATCATCGTTCTTTAGCTGACTTTGCCAGCCCAGTTCAGACACAGCTATGTGCAAATCAGTCTTGGCCCTGTGCCTCATGGGAACAGTCCAGTCTGAACTGCCAAGCCATGTCTTCCCTGGACCGTAAACAAGCATCCTGGGACCGGTTTCGGGGTAACACCACTCATCAGCCAGGCTAGCTTGAATCCAGTGGCAAAGTGAGCAAGGGACCCACGTCTGGCATACCCTGCCAACTTAGGGCGAACAAGGCAACACAAGGAGATGATGGACGGAGTGCTGAAACTTTTCAGACACTCACCCCAGTCACAGATCTGGGTTGAATCCATCATCGTTCTTTAGCTCACTTCGCCACCCCAGTTCAGACACAGTTATAAGCAAATCAGTCTTGGCCCTGTCCCTCATGGGAACAGTCCAGCCCGAACTGCCAAGCCGTGTCTTCCCTGGACCGGAAACAAGCATCCTGGGACCGGTTTCGGGGCAACACCCCTCATCAGCCAGGTTAGCTTGAATCCTGGGGCAAAGTGAACAAGGGACCCATGTTTGGGCATACCCTGCCACCATAGGGCGAACAAAGCAACACATGGAGATGATGGATGGAGTGCTGAAACTTTTCAGACACTCACCCCCAGTCACAGATCTGGGTTGAATCCATCATCATTCTTTAGCACACTTCGCCACCCCAGTTCAGACACAGCTATATGCAAATCAGTCTTGGCCCTGTGCTTCATGGGAACAGTCCAGCACGAACTGCCAAGCCATGTCTTCCCTGGACCAGAAACAAGCATCCTGGGACCGGTTTCGGGGTAACACCCCTCATCAGCCAGGCTAGCTTGAATCCAGTGGCAAAGTGAGCAAGGGACCCACGTCTGGACATACCCTGCCAACTTAGGGTGAACAAAGCAACACAAGGAGCTGACGGACAGAGTGCTGAGACTTTTCAGACACTCACCCCCAGTCACATATCTGGGTTGAATCCATCATCATTCTTTAGCTCTTTTCGCCACCCCAGTTCAGACACAGCTATATGCAAATTAGTCTTGGCGCTGTGCCTCATGGGAACAGTCCAGCCCGAACTGCCAAGCCATGTCTTCCCTGGAACTGTAACAAGCATCCTGGGACCAGTTTCGGGGTGACACCCCTCATCAGCCAGGCTAGCTTGAATCCAGTGGCAAAGTGAGGAAGGGACCCACGTCTGGGCATACCCTGTCAACTTAGGATGAACAAAGCAACACAAGGAAATGAAGGACAGAGTGCTGAAACTTTTCAGACACTCACCCCCAGTCACAGATCTGGATTGAATCCATCATCGTTCTTTAGCTCACTTCGCCACCACGGACTTGAGACCCTCGCGGGTAAGTAGTGCGCTCTACAAATTCTGTGATTGATTGATTGAATCCATCATCGTTCTTTAGCGCACTTCGCCACCCGAGTTCAGACACAGCTATATGCAAATTAGTCTTGGCCCTGTGCCTCATGGGAACAGTCCAGCCCAAATTGCCAAGCCATGTCTTCCCTGGACTGGAAACAAGCATCCTGGTACTGGTTTTGGGGTAACACCCCTCATCATCCAGGCTAGCTTGAATCCAGTGGCAAAGTGAGCAAGGGACGCACGTCTGGGCATACCCTGCCAACTTAGGGTGAACAAAGCAACACAAGGAGATGATGGACGGAGTGCTGAAACTTTAGAGACACTCACCCCCAGTCACAGATCTGGGTTGAATCCATCATCGTTCTTTAGCTCACTTCGCCACCACAGTTCAGACACAGCTATATGCAAATCAGTCTTGGCCCTTTGCCTCATGGGAGCAGTCCAGCCCGAACTGCCAAGCCATATCTTCCCTGGACCGGAAACAAGCATCCTGGGACCTGTTTCGGGGTAATACCCCTCATCAGCCAGGCTAGCTTGAATCCAGTGGCAGAGTGAGGAAGGGACCCACGTCTCGGCATACCCTGCCAACTTAGGGTGAACAAAGCAACACAAGGAGATGATGGATTGAGTGCTGAGACTTTTCAGACACTCATCTCCAGTCACAGATCTGGGTTGAATCCATCATTGTTCTTTAGCTCACTTCGCCACCCCAGTTCAGACACAGCTATATGGAAATCAGTCTTGGCCCTCTGCCTCATGGGAACAGTCCAGCCCGAACTGCCAAGCCATGTCTTCCCTGGAACGGAAACAAGCATCCTGGGATCGGTTTCAGGGTAACACCCCTCATCAGCCAGGCTAGCTTGAATCCAGTGGCAAAGTGAGCAAGGGACCCACGTCTGGGCATACCCAGCCAACTTAGGGCGAACAAAGCAACACATGGAGATGATAGACGGAGTGCTGAAACTCTTCAGACACTCACCCCCAGTCACAGATCTGGGTTGAATCCATCATCGTTCTTTAGCTCACTTCGCCACCCCAGTTCAGACACAGCTATATGGAAATCAGTCTTTGCCCTGTGCCTCATGGGAACAGTCCAGCCCGAACTGCCAAGCCATGTCTTCCCTGGACCGGAAACAAGCATCCTGGGACCGGTTTCGGGGTAACACCCCTCATCAGCCAGGCTAGCTTGAATCCAGTGGCAGAGTGAGGAAGGGACCCACGTCTGGGCATACCCTGCCAACTTAGGGTGAACAAAGCAACACAAGGAGATGATAGATTGAGTGATGAGACTTTTCAGACACTCACCCCCAGTCAGAGATCTGGGTTGAATCCATCATCGTTCTTTACCTCACTTCGCCAGCCTAGTTCAGATACAGCTATATGCAAATCAGTCTTGGTCCTGTGCCTCATGGGAACAGTCCAGCCCGCACTGCCAAGCCATGTCTTCCCTGGACCGGAAACAAGCATCCTGGGACTGGTTTCGGGGTAACACCCTCATCAGCCAGGCTAGCTTGAATCCAGTGGCAGAGTGAGTAAGGGACCCCGTCTGGGAATACCATGCCAACTTAGGGTGAACAAAGCAACACAAGGAGATGATGGATTGAGTGCTGAGACTTTTCAGACACTCACCTCCTGTCACAGATCTGGGTTGAATCCATCATCGTTCTTTAGCTCACTTCGCCACCCCAGTTCAGACACAGCTATATGGAAATCAGTCTTGGCCCTGTGCCTCATGGGAACAGTCCAGCCCGAACTGCCAAGCCATGTCTTCCCTGGAACGGAAACAAGCATCCTGGGATCGGTTTCGGGGTAACACCCCTCATCAACCAGGCTAGCTTGAATCCAGTGGCAAAGTGAGCAAGGCACCCACGTCTGGGCATACCCAGCCAACTTAGGGTGAACAAAGCAACACATGGAGATGATAGATGGAGTGATGAAACTCTTCAGACACTCACCCCAAGTCACAGATCTGGGTTGAATCCATCATCGTTCTTTAGCTCACTTCGCCACCCCAGTTCAGACACAGCTATATGGAAATCAGTCTTGGCCCTGTGCCTCATGGGAACAGTCCTGCCCGAACTGCCAAGCCATGTCTTCCCTGGACCGGAAACAAGCATCCTGGGACCGGTTTCGGGGTAACACCCCTCATCAGCCAGGCTAGCTTGAATCCAGTGGCAGAGTGAGGAAGGGACCCACGTCTGGGCATACCCTGCCAACTTAGGGTGAACAAAGCAACACAAGGAGATGATGGATTGAGTGATGAGACTTTTCAGACACTCACCCCCAGTCACAGATCTGGGTTGAATCCATCATCGTTCTTTAGCTCACTTCGCCACCCCAGTTCAGATACAGCTATATGCAAATCAGTCTTGGCCCTGTGCCTCATGGGAACAGTCCAGCCCGAACTGCCAAGCCATGTCTTCACTGGATCGGAAACAAGCATCCTGGGACCGGTTTCGGGGTAACACCCCTCATCATCCAGGCTAGCTTGAATCCAGGGGGAAAGTGAACAAGGCACCCACATCTGGGCATAACCTGCCAACTTAGGGTGAACAAAGCAACACGAGGAGATGACGGACGGAGTGCTGAGACTTTTTAGACACTCACCTCCTGTCACAGATCTGGGTTGAATCCATCATCGTTCTTTAGCTCTTTTCGCCACCCCAGTTCAGACATAGCTTTATGCAAATCAATCTTGGCCCTGTGCCTTGGGGGAACAGTCCAGCCCGAACTGCCAAGCCATGTCTTCCCTGGACCGGAAACAAGCATCCTGGGACCGGTTTCGGGATAACACCCCTTATCAGCCATGCTAGCTTGAATCCAGAGGCAAAGTCAGCAAGGGACCCACGTCTGGTCATACCCTGCCAACTTAGGGTGAACAAAGCAACACAAGGAGATGATGGACGGAGTGCTGAAACTTATCAGACACTCACCCCCAGTCACAGATCTGGGTTGAATCCATCATCGTTCTTTAGCTCACTTCACCACCCCAGTTCAGACACAGCTATATGCAAATCAGTCTTGGCCCTGTGCCTCATGGGAACAGTCCAGCCCGAACTGCCAAGCCATTTCTTCCCTGGGCCGGAAACAAACATCCTGGGACCGGTTTCAGGGTAACACCCCTCATCAGCCAGGCTAGCTTGAATCCAGTGGCAAAGTGAGCAAGGGACCCACGTCTGGGCATAACCTGCCATCTTAGGGTGAACAAAGCAACACCAGGAGATGATGGACGGAGTGCTGAAACTTTTCAGACAGTCACCCATTATCAATCCTGAAGTTAATAAGATCATTAACACGTCTCTGCAGGATGATTTTGTTCTGACGACCTGGAAGCAGGCTAAAATCCTCCCCCTCCTTAAGAAGCCATCTTTGGACCCGTCGACTCCCGGAAACTACCGTCCTATTTCGCTCCTGCCAAGCCTGGCTAAGGTATGCGAGAAGGTGGTTACAAATCAACTTACCGAGTATGTCGAGGCTACGGGTTTGCTCCATCCGGCTCAATCTGGTTTCCGGGCTTCGTATAGCACGGAGTCAGCAAAGTTGGAGGTGTCAGAGGTGATCCGTGAGTGTCTGGATGCTGGCGGGAGAGCGGCGCTGGTTATGCTGGACCTCTCGGCGGCATTCGATACGGTGCCCCACTCCTTGCTACTTGATCGTCTCTCGGCGATTGGTCTATCTGGGTCTGTCTTGGGCTGGATCAGGTCCTTCCTAGAAGGCCGTTCGCAGCAGGTCTGGATTCCACCTTGTGCCTCCGCACCTCAGCCAGTGGCTACGGGTGTCCCGCAGGGGTCATCCCTTAGCCCCCTTCTTTTTAACATCTACGTCACCCCGCTGGTTTATTTAGCAGAAACATTAGGGGCTAGGGTGATGGCCTATGCTGATGACACCCAGCTTCTGTTTTCATGGGGAAGGGACGATGATTCAGTTCTTTCTGCTCAACATTGTTTGTCCTCTGTCTTTCACTGGCTCGCTCAGGCACAGCTTAAGTGCAATGAGGAGAAATCCGAGATCCCTTTGTATGGCAAATTTCCTGCCAACTTCAGAGAGAAGCTGTGGCCCCCGGGTTTCCCCCTGCCCAGCTCGAAGGGAAACTCCGCTAAGAATCTGGGGGTTTGGTTCAATGAGAACTTGACTTTTTCAACCCAGGTCAAGAAGCTGGCTGGGACCTGCTTCGGCATTTTGAAAACTCTGAGAAAGTTTCTTCCTCTTCTTCCAAGATTGGCAAAGGAAACGGTTGTCCGCGCTCTGATCCTTTCCCGTCTAGATTACGCCAATGCACTGTACACTGGCATCCCGGGCAACCTCTTGAACAAACTGCAGGTAGTCCAAAACTCGGCCGCCAGACTCCTGCTAGGTCTTTCCAGCAGGTGCAGTGTGCGCTCTCATTTGCGCTTTCTGCATTGGCTTCCGGCGGAAGCTCGAATAAAATTCAAAATTCTGACTATTGCCCATAGTGCTCTCCATGGCCTGGGACCCATCTACCTTCAGAAGAGGTTTGCCTTTTACGTCCCTGTGAGACAGCTGCGTTCTTCCTCTCAGCTTCTAGCTCAGATCCCTCAGTTAAACCGCCAAAGCCTTGGCGGGAGCTCTCTTGCCCGAAAAGCTGCTCTGGCATGGAACGCATTGCCGCTGGCTCTGTGCGGCATGCAAGATCCTGCGACTTTTAAGAAAAAGTTAAAAACCTTTCTCTTTTAGCTCTGCCTTTTGACCTTGACCCCTTTTCAGGTTCACGCCGGGACACTCCACGGAGTATCTGTGCACGGTATAAATTTATATAACATAACATAACCCCCAGTCACAGATCTGTGTTGAATCCATCATCGTTCTTTAGCTCTCTTCGCCACCCCAGTTCAGACACAGCTATATGCAAATCAGTCTTGGCCCTGTGCCTCATGGGAACAGTCCAGCCCGAACTGCCAAGCCATGTCTTCCCTGGAACGGAAACAAGCATCCTGGGAGCAGTTTCAGGGTAACACCCCTCATCAGCCAGGCTAGCTTGAATCCAGTGGCAAAGTGAGCAAGGGACCCACATCTGGTCATACCCTGCCAACTTAGGGCGAACAAAGCAACACAAAAAGATGATAGATGGAGTGCTGAAACTTTTCAGACACTCACCCCCAGTCACAGATCTGGGTTGAATCCATCATCGCTCTTTAGCTCACTTCGCCACCCCAGTTCAGACACAGCTATATGCAAATCAGTCTTGGCCCTGTGCCTCATGGGAACAGTACAGCCCGAACTTCCAAGCCATTTCTTCCCTGGGCTGGAAACAAACATCCTGCGACCGGTTTCGGGGTAACACCCCTCATCAGCCAGGCTAGCTTGAATCCAGTGGCAAAGTGAGCAAGGGACCCATGTCTGGGCATACCCTGCCAACTTAGGGTGAACAAAGCAACACAAGGAGATGATGGACGGAGTGCTGAAACTTTTCAGACACTCACCCCCAGTCACAGATCTGGGTTGAATCCATCATTGTCCTTTAGCTCTCTTCGCCACCCCAGTTCAGACACAGCTATATGCAAATCAGTCTTGGCCCTGTGCCTCATGGGAACAGTCCAGCCCGAACTGCCAAGCACTTTTATGATGTTCACAGTGGTTTTAGCAGCATTGTGGAAATTGCAAGGGATATGTGTGGACATTCCCAGAGAAAAAAACTATTTATGAGCTTCTGAATGGAAGTATGTGATATAAGATATTCAAATACCTTCTCCATGTAGGAGTGGGAAAAGTCACTTGCTAGAGGAAGGCTTTGAACTGCTTGGACATATTTTAAGGCATAAACAACTGTTAGAGTTTTATAAGGTGGGTTTGGATTAAATCAATTAAGATGAAGTTGCATTTTGTATGTGAATATGTATTTTGTGGATTACTAAACTGCTTTTCTGAGATTATCATAACAGCCTAAAACACACGCAAGTTTGAATTTAAACCTCTCTACTGCCACCATATGCTTTTAAACAAATTTGAAAAAGAAAGAGCAGGTAAAAAAAGATGGATGCAAACATTTTTTTCGTCTCTGTTAGACCTGCCATCTTTTGCCATGCTTTCCTATCTTGTTTTCTCTGATTGTGTGCTGCATTTAGTTTTTGCTGCTTTTAGGACTCTGGGTACTTTACCACTGCTGACCAGTGCTAAAGGTGAAGTTCTCCCTGTCTAAATTGTACTGGTGATTAGTTGATCCCTGATTGGCATATTTGATTTACTAACAAATCCCTAGTAAAATGCACCAGGTGTGCCCAGGGTCAGTAAATTAAATGCCACTAGTGGACCTGTAGCACTGATTGTGCCACCCACATGAGTAGCCCTACAAACCTTCCATTTTTCTACATGTAAGTCACCCCCTAAGGTAGGCCCAAGGCAGCCCGCTGGGCAGGGTGCAGTGAATTTAAACGGTAGGACATGTACTGGTGTATTTTACATGTCCTAATAGTGGAATACTGCTAATTTTGTTTTTCACTATTTCAAGGCCTATCTCTCCCCTAAGGTAACATAAGGATTGCTTTGAAATATCTTTTAAGGGGAATTTCCCATTGGGAGTAGATAGAGATTAGGGGCCTTATTTATGAGGCCTTGCGTCACTTTTACGCTGCCGGTGCATCACTTTTTGTGACACACCGGCGGTGTAAAAAATGCACCCTGTTGCGCCCTATTTACAAAGTGACGCATCTAGGCAGATGCATCATTTTGTAAACCCCTGTGCCACATTATACATGCACCAGGTATAATGTATGCAGGGTGGGCGTTCCCCCGCAAAAACCCTCGTAGAAGTGGCAAATTGAAATCTATGAGATTTCAGTACGCCACTTCTAGGACGCCATTGCTTCAATATCTTACGCCTGCCTCACAGCAGGCATAAGACTGATGTAGGCCCTTTCACGTGGGGCTTGCCCCATGTGAAAGGACACATTGCTGGAGTTGCGTCTGTTTTCAGACACACCCCAGCAATGCGTCACTTCTGCGCCTACAGTACGTCAGAAATACTGACGTATCTGTAACTCCTTGCGACATGATGCGTCATACAGTAAATATGACGCATCCATCATGTTGCAAGGAGGGCGCAGTGAAAATCTGTCGCATCGCTGTTTTCACGCAGCGATGCAACAGTTTTCATAAATAAGCCCCTCGGAGTTTGGGGTCCCTGAACTCACAATTTAAAAATACATCTTTTGGTGAAGTTGTTTTTTGAATTGTAAGTTTGAAAATGCCTCTTTTAAAAAGTGATGTCCTGTTTGGTGACCCACGCACTCCTCTGTTGTCAAGATAATCTCTGTCGTCAGGTGAGTGGTGCAGGTGGGTTAATCCTTCTGAGTGTAAGGATATAATAATAAGCTATACAGTAGTGCGATCCTCTAATATACACATTTACCGACGTGCATTTTTTATACCCACAGTAAATGTGTCTTACGTAAGTGAATATATCTCAGCATACGCGCAAGATATTGGTTGTCGTATACGGAGTCATTTATACGGACCAGTTTGTAGCGGAGTTCAAGTAAGCCTTGCACGGTTTTGCACGTTTTCCACTCTGGGTTGAAAGTCACACTCGCTGATTATCAATTTTCATATAATCTTTCAGGTTTTATACAGAAAATTTCTACGCAATCACATTTGAATACGCCGTTTTAAGAAACAGTGTAAGCACAGTTCACCACCGGTGTTGAACCATTCACGTTCACTACATCAGTTACGATTTATCGTGTTTGACGCATGCATGACATTCAAACTTGGTCACTAATCACCGAACTTCGTTCACTTACCGAAATTCGCTCACATCCACGTTGTTTACTCTGCCGATCGCACTCAGGTATTTTCTGGTGCCCGTTTGACAGTCAACTTTCGTTCGTACCCTTAGAATCACCTTGTTTTTTCTGTTTTTTATGTAGTTCATTTTGAACTCGTTTGATACATGTTTTGACACATTGCACGCCGTATTATGTTTACGCAACATAATTAGCACAACCGGTCGTCATGACATGCCGACAAAGCACAATCTTTGCATGACTGTTTATGCACTGATCACTTCATAAGTTGCACTTATAATGCCGACCATGAAAAATGATAATGTGTCATGGCTGACCTTACGTTTCCTCTATATTGTAGACATTACGCCCCTGATGAAGGGCCATCGCCCGAAATGCATTGGGCACCTGGGCACATTGAAACTGTGATATATACTGAACATTTATCATGAGGATGTAAAGATAACAAGGATACACAGTTAAAGAAAGCTTTATGACAAAAGAAGAATAAAAAGACTCAATTGAGAATACCTTATGAACACAGAGCTTACTTGATTATTTTTATTGCATCGGGTGCGAGTGGGAGACGCCCCTCTATATTAGAGGATCGCGCTCTTTTAAAAAGTGGACATTTTTCTGCTTAATCTTTCTGTGCTTCTGCCTGTCTGTAGAATATACATCTGGGTGGGCTGACAGTTGAGCTCTTGTGAATTCACTCTAGAAAGTCACACAGAAGGAGCTGAGGTGTGCCTTGCATATTTTGATGGCCCATCACCAGGCTGATGGACGTTTCTGAGCTAGAGTGGTGGGAGGAGGTGTCACTGACACCTAAATAGGGCTGTGCCTGTCATGACACAAAGCTGTCTCCACCCCCTGTGGTGTGTCTGGAGCCTGGTCAGGAAAAGGCAGGGTCCTATGCATTACAAAGACTTTCCTTTGACGTTTGCCTACTTCAAAGGTGGAAATGGGTATAAGCACAGGACTTCTGACACCCTAAATCAGAACACTTCTGGACTGAGGAAATTCTGCCAGGAAGAAGAGCTGGATGCTGTAGGAGGGACTGCCACTCTGCCTGTTGCTTTGTTCTACTGGCCTGCTGCTTGCTGCTTCTGTCATGGGAGTGAAAGGGCTGGACTTTGCATTCTGTATCCCGCTTCCAAGGTTCTCCAATGGCTTGAGTTGAGCTTGCCTCCTGTTAAGAAGTGTCAGGGCCATCAAAGACTTCACTTGCCAATGCCTGGGCTCTTCTGCTGAGTCCTGACTTGCCAAGTGGTGCCAAATTCAGTTCCTGGGCCCTTGGAAGTGAAATCTGGTGAAGCTATGGAGAAAATCCATGCATCGACTCTCAGCATCTGTTTAATCGATGCTTCACTGTAAAGATCGACACATCGCAGCCGCCTGCCCCGAAGCATGATTCCCGCTTAATGCATTGACCACGGCTTTCACTGCAGGCCCCAGCTTGCTGTCGTAGTGCACCAAAAGAATCTCCACAGCGTAAGTTTCGAGCCCTGTGTTACTGATGTCAGTGATGCCCACTCCGACTCTGATGCAGAGCCTGCTTCATGGCTGTGGAATTGGCTCAGCACCTGCTTCGCCGCTGTTGACTCGATGCAGTGCATCTAATTTTCGATGCATTGTCCCTGAGTGCCAGTTCTTCATCGACACTACCCAGCAGTAAGGAACCGAGGCCGCGTCTTCGGAGACTGACGTATCACCTCCCTTGCCAGTAAGGAACCAACGCCTCACCTCTACTGCCAGTAAGGAACCAATGCATCACCTCCCCTGCCCTAGCAGTAAGGAACCGACGCATCACCTCCCCTGCATCACTTTGCTTTTCCGGCTTCACCTCCCCTGCACCCTGCCTCGTCTTTGATTTTTGACGCATCTAAGGTACTTTGTTCTAAACAAACGCATCCATTGATTTCTATGGTGTAAACTTGCTTAATTTTTTTTAAAGCAATATCTTGACTTGTGTATGCTGAATTTTTGTCGTTTTGATCTTGTTTGATTCAGATAAATATTAGCTATTTTTCTAAACTTATGTGGACTTCTTTTGTAGTGTTTTCACTGTGCTACTGTGTGTGTACAAATACTTTACATATTGCCTCTGAGATAAGCCTGACTGCATGTGCCAAACTATCAATGGAGTGAGCAGGGGTTTTCTTAGCTGTGTGACTCCCTTACCCTGTTTAGAGTGAAGATTCCTACTTGGTCAGGATACAAACCACTGCCAACTAGAGACCCCATTTCTAACAGCGTCAATATCTGTGCCACTGTATCTGAAATACCAAAACAAAGCCTCAAAAGAGTGACTGCTGTAACTGCACAGTTGCCAGTGTTTGGCAGCTATTAACCAAGAGTCCTTAATCCCTTCACTCTGCTTAAAAGATGCTTCAAACAGGGCGATTTTGAAGTGAATTCAAAGAGAAAAGTTTTTACGGTTAATAGAAAGAGATCATGCTGAAAAATTCATGAAAAGGCTCTCCTTTTCTGACAGCTTCTTAAAGAATGATTCACAGGCCTTGTAGATTATGTAAAAAGTGTGCCTCACCAGTTTACACAGACTTTGCCGTGCACCTTTAACAGCCGAGCACAATACAGGGGGCGAGCTGCCGGGTACAGATGGAACTGCCGTGCATTGTTAGAATTCCCAGTCATCCATCCACTCATAGATAGAGCTGCCAAAATGACAAATCTTACCTCTGCCTCTAATTTGGCTGTGAGTGAAGACAACGTGGGGTCGCTACCACCTGTCCCATATGTTATAGATTGAGAATCCGTGCATTTCTTAGACGTTCACAGTAGGGATTTCTAACCAATCCTCACAGCTCATTATTTTTTAATTGCTTCTAGGATGGAAAAATAAATCACAAAATAAAAGAATAAAGGATGAGTTGCCACAAAACGCCTTTTGTATTTCAGGCAAGTGCGCAATTGTTACAGTGAACATTTGGTCCATAAAAATATAAATAGTGCCCTACCACATAAAGTGAGGCCCTGGAAGTTCTTATTTAAGGCGGGTCTCTGGCACAAATTTTGGACTGACTGGTGTCTTTGCTGGTTGAATATCTATAACAGTGATATTTACCACCTTTGACAGTGATATGTGGTTGTTTGTCATTTGAAATTCAAAGGAATTTGTTCCTTTTACCTGGACATGTAGCAGAATTTGCTGATATCACTAAAGTGATTAAAATGTACACTCGAAAATAACATAATGACATAACACAAAACATAATATCAACAAAAACATAACAGGGAACCATCCAACAAAATAAATACTCGAAACAGAACATACCACTGCAACCTTATTACAACACAACAAAATACAATACAATAATGCAGCACAAAAGAACAGTAATACAAAAAAAACACATCACCACCATAACAAAATGCAACACAACATATATGCACAATGGTGTTTTGCACTAGGACTTTAATAGAAGTTGTGCTGCTTTTGTCTGAAAACATTGCAACATGAGTTAATATTTACCGAGGAGCTACTTAACGTATCAGCATACAATCAAAATACAACAACACAACAAAACATGGCAAGTCATAATACTAGCAAAACAACCACAAAAGAACGCAGCAAAACCCAAAAATCCACATTACAACACAAAAACAATGTAATGCAGTGCCGTGTTATGTTGCTGCTGTGTGATTGTACCTCATCTGCAGTCTGCCTCCTCAAATATACAAACGCATTCTTGCCACATACTACCACTGTCACAAACCTGATTCCATGATACGGTAGGAAAAGATGTTTGCACAAAGCTCTACCCTATTAATCAGCAAGCAAGGACATATAATAATGTCAACCAAAAATGTTTTAGGATCCAGCCCCTGGTGTGTGCTGTCAAGTTCAGGAATCTAATCAGTTAAGTAACCTGCTGTTTTGTCAGCAGTGTGTCTTACTCTGTCTGCCACACTCTCGCATCCCCCCTTCTGGCTAAATTACCAATCATGCATTTCACCTGGAATACCAGCCTTGATTTTCATGACTGTGTTTCTTTGTAAATGGCTCAGCCATCACGATATCTGAATACCTCTGCTAGTAGCTTAGCAATATTTAGATTCTAAATAAGTTTATTTTTTCGTCTTATGCTCCAACCTTAAAAACTGCCCTTTATTCAGACAACCAATCCGTTCAGAAATTTCTCACAAACCCGTTTGACAATATTAAACCCGTCTAATGAAAACCTCATCATTGTGGGATGAAACATTTTTCCCAGTACATTTTCATAAAATTACTCTCGTTCTGCGTTTTGAAAACTCAGAGCCATATTATTGAGCATTTTTGCGTTGCTCTTGTACCACGTGGTGCAAGAGTGACACAACTAAAAAATGAGATTTATGAAGCCACCCAAATGCCATTTTGAGTGGCCCTGAGTGGCTTCATAAATCTGGAGTAACACAACGCAGCGCAAATCGCCGTATTGCGTTACTCTGCCCAGGGAAGGCGTTCTATGGGCGCTGCGTGGGTGTTCCCATGCAACGCCCATGTATTTTGATGCATTCCCAGATTTATCAAAAGTGGTTGCCCTCAGAATGCGCCAAAATGATACGCCTTCTCAGGGGAGGTGTAACAAGGAGAAATATCCTTTCATTCTGTTGTACACACAGAGAGGAATATGCCTCTCAGGATTGTTTTTGTGCCGGGATGCCTATGTTGGCGCTAGACCGCCCATTGTGCTCCAGCGCTAAGGAAAGGACAGGAATGCGCCATATTGTAATAAGGCAGCGCAGCAAGGTGACTTGCTCCACTGCGTTGCGTTACAATCCCATAAATATGCCCCTTGGTATATTTAAATATGCTGTACACCACTGTTTCCTGATCACTGTGACAGAACCTGTAAATAAGCCATTCTCTCGATATTCCGGGGCCCAAAGATCTGCTCGGAAGCCTGCACCTGGTGCTATTAAATGTCAATACGCCGAATACCAAGGCTGCGTAGTCTTGAATCCACCTCAAGCCTCTTTAATAATTCACTACCAGACACTCCATGCCCATTTTTCTCACGCTTGCAGGGTCCTTCTTTATCCCTTTGTTTCGGTATTTCCGTCTTTCTCATTCCTACCCTTTTGTGTATTTTTCCTCTATTGCTCTCAGTAAATTACTTCTAAGGAAAAATAAGGGCCAGTTCCTAAAAACGAGTGCCAGTGGGCCCCACTGGCAGCCCAAATTAAGCACTGTATCAGCTCCTTCAACCATTAACAGAGTTAGCTGAGCATACATGATTCACAGGAAAGGTATGTTGATGCATTCTGAAGCCCTTTTTATTAAATACATTGAAAATCTAGTGAAGGAATCATAGTTCAGACACCAAAAGTTCAATTCAAATTAAAAAATGTGTTTTAATTTACAGACTAACAAGGCAAGCCAGGTATTGCTCTACTGACTCGCCAACTCTCGCATGGGGTCTACTACACTGTAATCCTACACACTCATGGTGAAGAGTTACACAGTAGAACATTTTTACTCCAGCAAGGAATCCTTCTTTGATTTGACCATAGGCTGAAATTAAGCTATTTTCGGACATAAACATCTATTTCCGTCCAAAATGCCTTTTGTGAATCAGTACCCTTTGGTGGAGTGTTCCACTGTGTAGGGAGGGGAACCCGTATAGTGAGATACCATAGGCCCCTTATCTCAGACGAACACTTCATTCAAGTAATAAAGTCACTAGTTCTTTCAAGAATGTGGATTCCACAACTCTTCGTGCGGTTACCAGATTCACCACGAGCAAGAGGAAATACGCTCACATCACTCCATTGTGATCACACTCAAATGGCTAACATTGAAAGCAAGAAGCCAGTCCAAACTAGCATAAATCATCTACAGCTCTCTACATGCCTGAACCCTAAACTACCTGACCTGCAAATCGATCATTTGAGGTGGTGTAGACACCCTTCTTATAGAAACCCCAGCTTTCGAGAGAGAAAGAACTCTAGAACAATATTTTTCCGTAAGCAGACCCAAGATCTGGAACTCCAATCCTACAACAATCAGAACACTGACCTTATTTGAAATCTTCAAGATAGAACTAAAAAACGCTGTCCCAACCTCATTTCCTCCTACATTCAGTTTCAAGCATGCCCCCACAGGCAAGCTCTACATTAGGCATTTTTTTGCTACATAAATAGAGCAGCGAGGACTATTTTACTGATGTTCATTCCGCCGAACTGCTGCAAAACTGTTTTTATTTTTTCCAATTGTTTTATGATATCTTTTTATTTTGGTAAAGTTTTAATACTTTTATTTTTAGCTTTGGTTTTCAGTTAAATGCACAACTGCAAATCAATAAATGAATAAATAAATAAATAAAACTAAGTCGTCCCCATGAATGTTGTTCAGCTTCATATCCTCGAATCAAAGCCACATGATGTTGGATCTGAGCTTCATGGGAACAGCCTACAATATAGCCTTCTAGCCCACTGCTGAGGGTTATACTGGTTGTTAAAGGCCCTGAACCTGCATTATTGGCCCAAGTCGCAGGCGAGGACTTATAATGAGGAAGAGGGCCTTTAACAACTGGTATAGCCCAAGGCAGAAAGGCCATAAAGCTATTAGATCACACTCACTAAGGGAAGAATGTTCTAAATTAAAAAAGGAGAAACATGAAGACAAACATTGGAATGTTGGCGCTCCGGGCTTATAACAGCCATTATAAGCCCAGAGCTACTCCATTGTCTTCAATGGAACTCTCAACATTCCAATGTTTAAATTTAGTTTACTCAAACACACTAAAGCTTTTCCTTGCCTCAAACAACGGGGTTCATCTCATTGTATGCTTTTAGCAAAGAAATCATTAAGCAGTTGTTTCTAGAATTGACTGGTATAGTGTTGAGACCAGAATAAAATACAGAGGCCTCTTCCTGATGAATGAACACTTATCAAAAATAAACCCACATGGTATACTGTGCTGACAGGACCCTATTGCTTCCTGCGCCATCCTCTTTAATTGCATGAAGAATTTGAGGCTCAGAAAGTCTCAAGCCATACTTATGGCACTTCCCAAAACTCATCTCTAGATCCTCATAGTGGGACTTATTTTTGCTATGGGTGGCAACAAAATTAGCAATACGTGCCTTAGAGACGGCTCACTTTGAAGAGAACATTTTGAGTGTTATAATTACTTACTTCATTCATTAACCTGCTAACAAGCATAGGAACACTGAGGTAGATGTCTTTAGGATATGCAGACAGAATATCGAGTTGGAAATGTCGACTTACACAAATATCGAGTTGGAAATATCGTGACACAGAAATATCGTCAGCAAGAATATTGTGGTCAAGAATATTGACTTTAAGGTAAGAAATATCATTTTTAAAACTATCGAAGTCATCAATATCGTTTGCAAAACTATAGTTGTTTAAAATATCGATTTTTTAATTAGTGGTGTGTATTTTAGTATGTATTTTAAATGTATGTGATCCATTTTTCTTTGTATAAGTATTGTTTTTGTTTTTTTACATATGTGTTAAATTTTTAGTAGTTATCAATTTTATTTTAACTAAATTTTGCATTTTTTAGTTCCGTAGCGGGTAGTGGGTTTATAGGGGAATAGGGTGGGAAGTAATTTAATTATAATAAATTAATGATTCTTTTTTATTTAGTAATATTTATTTAATTTAGATTTCATAGTGTTAATTTTGGGAAGTAATTTTTTATTAATGAATTATTAATTGGTTGTTAATTACTATTAATTAATTAATTGGTAATTAATTATGGTAATCATGTTATTTTTTTAGGAGCGGGTTGTGGGGTTTATAGGGGTAAATGGTGGGAACTAATTTAATTATTATACATTTATGATTTTTTTAAATGTATTAATATTTATTTAATTTAGATTTTATAGTGGTCATTCTAGGAAGTAATTTATTATTAAGTAATTATTAATTGGTTGTTAATTATTATTAATTCATTAATTGGTAATTAATTATGTTAATTGTGTCATTTGTTTAGGAGCGGGTTGTGGGGTTTATAGGGGTAAAGGGTGGGAAGTAATTTATTTTTATTATTTGTTAATTAATGCTAAATAATGAATACAAATTTAAATATGGCAATTGTGTATTTAATTTTAGATGTGAGTTGTGGGGTTTATAGTGGTAAAGGGTGGGAAGTAATTTGTTTTTAATTAATTATTAAGTAGTTGTTAATTGATATTAATTTATTATTTTAAAATTAATTATGGAAATTGTGTAATGATTTTTAGTTGTGGGTTGTGCGGTGTTATAGGGTAGGAAATAAAAAAGATAAAATGTATGTAATAATTAATGTTTTTGTTGATAAATAATTACTTGCCAAAAATAGTTATTTGTTTGTAAATTATTTTTAAATTTATTTAATATAACATTTCTAGGTATTTGTCATATCTATTTAACATTATAATATGTTTCTATTTTTTAGATTTGTTAAATATCTTTATATATTTTTCTTTTTAAAAAAAATATGTTTTGTGTTGGTGATATTTTGTTTGTTTTTAATTTTGAACTGACTTGAGTGCGAATATAAATTTTTATCCCTCCGCTATTCAAAACTTTCCCTATTGTTGCACTAACTGGAGTGGGAATAGTATTTTTTACCCCTCTGCTATCCAACACTTTCCCTAGTGTTGCACTAACTGGAGTGGGAATAGTATTTTCTACCCCTCCGCTATCCAACACTTTCCCTACTGTTGCACTCACTGGAGTGGAAATAGTCATTTTTATCCTTCCGCTATCCAACACTTTCCCTACTGTTGCATTCACTGGAGTGGGAATAGTCACTTTTATTCCTCCGCTATCCAACACTTTCCCTACTGTTGCACTCAATGGAGTGGGAATAGTAATTTTTACCCCTCCGCTATTCAACCCTTTCCCTACTGTTGCACTCACTGGAGTGGGAATAGTAATTATTACCCCTCCGCTATCCAACACTTTCCCTACTGTTGCACTAACTGGAGTGGGAATAATATTTTGTACCCCTCCGCTATCCAACACTTTCCCTACTGTTGCACTCACTGGAGTGGGAATAGTAATTTTTACCCCTCTGCTAGCCAACACTTTCCCTACTGTTGCACTCACTGGCATGGGAATAGTCATTTTTCTTCCTCCGGTATCCAACACTTTCCCTACTGTTGCACTAACCGGAGTGGGAATAGTAATTTTTACCCCTCCGCTATCCAACACTTTCCCTACTGTTGCACTCACTGGAGTGGGAATAGTAATTTTTACCCCTCTGCTATCCAACACTTCCCTACTGTTGCACTCACTGGATTGGGAATAGTAAATTTTACCCCTCCGCTATCCAACACTTTACCTACTGTTGCACTCACTGAAGTGAAAAATTTAAGTTTAAAGACTTTTAAATAGTTTAATGTTTTATAATACATTGGTTTTTAATTAGATTTTATGTTATTGGTGTACGTATATATATTTATATATTTATCACCAATTTCAAAAAATCACGCAGCACTCTCCAAGGGGTTTTCTTTTTCTTTATTTATCAAGCCATCTTACTCCACCAACGCGTTTCAACCACACAGGTCTTGATCACGGTACATAGCGATAGTCCATCTTCACTTTTACCTTTTTACACCTATCTCCCACATTGCCCATTATAAGGCATTGTGGGATTGGTAGTCTTTATCACAAAACATGAATAAAGCATATATACAACGTTGTTATTAACTTTTTTGAGTGGATTTCCCTGTGATGAACATATTGTCCTGGCATATACATTTATATACCAAAGCTAGGTATGAGTATATATTATTTTTGATATTCCCAATGCCTCACAAATGATTTAAATCACCTGGCAATGTGTCTTTGCGACACTTATGGGTTTGTACCCAAACTCGCCTTTTCACCTTGGCGACTAATTTTAGCCATGTTCATATCTATGTTTGGACTCAGTGTCTTATTGTTCTAGATCTAATCTGGAATTTTCTTTTCGGGCTAAGTGCCCCTTTAGTGTATATGGAAGCATGTAATTGTAACAATCATAAAAGAAGTATATTGTCCATACCCAACTCTTGCACTTTAGACTAATTTCATATAAAACCCACATGTTGCATCAATACAATCAGTTAATAAATTCCTCATTTGATTTGGAAATAGATTTATACATGCATAATATGTTTGCATTGTATATTTCTTCAAGAGCGATAATTAAAGATTTCTATGAATACAATTATAGATGTATATACATCTCTTCGTCTCCATTCAATCCTCCGGGGATCTTTGTTTTGAACCTTAAAATGAGTCGTGACTCCAAGCGTCTTAAGTTCAGAGTTCTGCTCCCTCCCCTCTCATGGATCGGAACCGTTGCAAGTCCTGAATATGTCATGTTCTGCCATGTCTTCCCTTCGTGCGTCATCATTTATATATATATTCACTGAAAAAACCATAGGTTTTAGGGACAGTTATAGTTAGTTGGACATTGCACTCGTACAAATCCCGTGAAATTCCCCCGTTATAGTTAGTTCAGCTAACTATAACTCGCGCCCCCGCAATTCACTGCTGATGACGTCACATATTACATCACTCATGACATGGTCAGTGACATCACTGATGACATCACTGATGACATCTCAAATGACATCACTGATGACATCATCTAGTGACTGTGTTTCTGTAAAGTTTAAATATTTTTAATGTATATAGGGAAAGGCGTATTGAAGAATGAGTGGGTGTATAAGTGTCTGTATGGATGATTTAGTAGGTGCGTGACTAACTGTATAAGTGAGTGATTAAACGTATCTTACTGAATGCATGGGTTAGTGACTAAATTGGGTGAATGTCTGTATCCGTCTGTCTGTTGCTGTGTAAGTGGCTACATGGGTTTGTGAATAGCTACATGAGTGTCTATATGAGTTATTGATTCGTTGTCTGAGTATCTGTATGGGTGCCTGAGTGTTTGTGTGGGTGGGGTGTGTGCGACTCTGTACATAGATGTGTGAGAGGGTGATTCACTGGGTGCATGATTTGAAGAGTGCGTCTGTGATGGACTGCTTGGGTGGGTGAGTGTGTGTATGGGTGTGTTAGTGAGTGAATGTATATCTCAGTGGTACATGTGCGAGTAACTACATATGTAAAAGGCAGTATATATGTGTGTTAGAGTATTTAAAAGGCTATAAGTGAGAGTGTGTGATTGTGAGAGTGGCTGTATGGATGCGTGTGTGCTTGTATCAGTTATTGTATAAGAGCGTAATAATGTGCTAGTATTTGTATGACTAAGTGAGCTGGTGTGTGTATAACTCTATAGGTGAGTAAATGGGTGTGTGATTAATTTTTTGCATGACTGACTAGGTGTGTGAGTACCTCTATGGATGAGTGGCGGTGTGTGAGTGTTTATATAGGTGTATGAGTGCATATGATAGTCCTGTACTGAGTGACTGTAAGTATGAGTGACTGGACGGGTGAGTGAGTAGATGTGTGTGTGTAGACCTAAGAATCAGTGAGTGGGTATATAGTTATTGGTATTGGTGTGTGTATGGTTTTGCGAATGGCAGTCTGTAAATAAGAGTGGGTGTATCAAAAGTTATATTAGGGTGTGAGAAGATGCATGAAATTATCACATGGATGATGTCATCAGTGATGTCATTTGAGATGTCATCAGTGATGTCATCAGTGATGTCACTGACCATGTCATGAGTGATGTAATATGTGACGTCATCAGCAGTGAATTGCTGGGCGCGAGTTATAGTTAGCTGAACTAACTATAACGGGGAATTTCACGGGTTTTGTACGAGTGCAATGTCCAACTAACTATAACTGTCCCTAAAACCTATGGTTTTTTCAGTGAATTTCAAAGGTTTTTTAAATGCTAATTTCTAACTATAACGTGCCTGAAACCTATGGTTTTTTCAGTGAATTTGTAAGGTTTTTTAAATGCTAATTTCTAACTATAACGTGCCTGAAACCTATGGTTTTTTTCAGTGAATTTCAAAGGTTTTGTAAATGACAATTTTTTAATTGTATTAATTGTTATATTTATTTTTTTGATACTGATTTACAACATTTTTTTCAACTATTTATTAATAGATATTTTATTTTTAAATTACATTGTAATTACATTTTACATTACATTACAAAATATACTTTCTCAGAATGAATTACTTTAGTTTAAATACTTTGCAAATAGGCAATAGACTTTTAAGTACAGTAGTTACAGTTGTTGCAATGGGCAACACAATTTCAAACACAATGCAACATTAAGCTCAATGTGAATTTCTACTTAAATGCAATTAGTTACTTTATGGATTACTTTTCTCACCAAAGGACTGGATCCTAGATTCAGTCCTGGGACATCTCCTGTAAACAGTTGAGTAAAAGCGTTTTGGTTACAGTAGTGATTTTTAAGGAATATTATTGTATTTTAAAAGTTGACACTTGGAAACTTTTTCACATAGAATCACCAATGTTATCCTATGGGAGGAAATTCACTTAGCAGGTAAGTAGTGTTATCGTTACTTTTTCTTACTCAGTGGTGGATCCTGGATCCAGCACTGGTGCATCTCCTGTAAACAGTTGAAAGAATGCGTTTAAGTCATACAGGCGATTTTTAAGGAATATTTGTAGTTTGTGAAAATCGACACTTTGAAACTTTTCTGCTGAAAACCAGACAATGGATTCCTATGGAAGGAAATACAAGTTACTGGTAAGTACGGTTAGAATTACTTTTCAGGGTCAGTGCTGGGCTAAAAGATGCAGCACTGGGTTCTCTCCTGATAACAGGTGAGTAAATCGGAATTCATAGTTCGGCTGATTTTAGAGAAATATTATAAAGTTCCAAAACTCCACACTTAGAAGAATTTCCAAGTGAAACCAGTCAATGTTAGCCTATGGAAGGAAATTCAAGTTACTGGTAAGTACGGTTAGAATTACTTTTGAGGATCAGTACTGGGCTGAAAGATGCAGCACTGAGGTCTCTCCTGATAACAGGTGAGTAAATCGGAATTCGTAGTTCGGTTGATTTTAGAGGAATATTTGCACAATGGTGAAGGAAGGGGTGGGGCCTGAGGTGACATGTCTGCAAACACGCCCTGTGGCGCGTTTTAAATTGGAGAATTAATTCCTCCTCAATCCTGAGGGTCCCTAGGGGCCAGCTAGCCCACCAGGAACCTCCAGTATGCGCCAGGGGGCTGCGTTGCAGAGAGGTGTACAGAGGCCACGCCCCTTTTACAACACTCTGCAACGCAGCTCCGTGGCGCTTACTGGAGGTACCAGGTGGGCTAGTTGGCCCCAGGGACCCTCAGGATTGAAGAGGATTTAATTCCCCATCTTAAAATGTGCCACGGGGCCTGTTTGCACACATGTCACCTGAAGCCCCGCCCCCTCCCTTCACCACTGTGCAAACGTGCCCCGTGGTGCATTTTAAGTTGGGGGATTAAGTCCCCTTGAATCCTGAGGGTCCCTGGAGTCCAACTAGCCCACCATGTACCTCCAAAAAGCACCACAGAGCTGCGTTGCAGAGAGGTGTAAAAAGGGGCGTGGCCTCTGTACACCTCTCTGCAACGCAGCCCCCTGGCGCATACTGGAGGTTCCTGGTGGGCTAGTTGGCCCCCAGGGACCCCCAGTATTCAAGGGGAAATCGTTCCCCATCTGCAAACGCACCAGGTGACGCGTTTGCAGACTGCTGCAGGGTGGGGCGGGGCCTCCGGCACGATGCCGTTTATTAAAAAAAATTTTGTATGGGAGGGGGCTGCGTGGCCCCCTTTCCTTGGCCTCATTTGTCCCCGGGGACCCCATCCCCCGGGGCATGAGGATTTTCATTTTTTTTTTAAATTAATATAAAACGGGAAGGGGGCCGTGTGGCCCCCCTTCCCTGGGCCTATATTGGCCCCGGGGACCCCATCCCACGGGGCATGCCCTCTTTTTTTAAATTTTTTAATATTTGGAGGGGGGCTGCGTGGCCCCCCTCCTCAGGCCATTTAAGGCCCCGGGGACCCCATCCCCGGGCCCGGCCTTTCCTTTTTTTTTTTTCAAATTTTTGTTTTTTTGTTTTTTTGGGGAGGGGGGCCACGTGGCCTCCTCCCGGGCCACTACTTGCCCCGGGGACCCCATCCCCCGGGGCTGGCCCTCTCCGTTGGGGACTGTGGGGGGGTCCCCAATCCCCCCACAGTCCCGCCGGCTCCCCGCGTCCCTTGGGAGCCGGCATTGCTTTCCACATGGGGAGCTGCTAACATGCAGCTCCCCGTGTGGAAAAGCAATGTGCTTTGGATATTGGAGCGAGAGCAGGTTTTCCTGCTCTCTCTTCCAATATCCAAAGCAGTTTGCTATGGCAGGACGGGAGCCGCAAGGCTCCCGTCCTGTCATAGCAAACTACAGTGTCCCGGGGGTAGGCACCCCGGGACACTGCAGGAGCCGGCCCTGGCGGTCCCCAGGGCCATTACAGGCTCCAGGAGGGGGGCCGCGCGGCCCCCCTCCCTTGAATTGCACAGTCCCGGGGAGGTGGTGGTCCCCGGGGTGTGTGGGGGGCTGGAGCCCCCCCACACGTTATTTAAAATTTAAAAAAGAAGCCCCGGGGGGTGGCGGTCCCCGGGGCTGCGGGAGGGCAGGAGAGCCCTCCAGCACCATTTTTTTTTATTAAGCCCCGGGGGTGGCGGTCCCCGGGGCTTGGGGGGCCTTAGAGGCCCCCCATATAAACAATAAACCCACCCCCCGCATGCCCCCGGGACATGGGCCACCCGGGGCAAATTTGCATCGAAGCGCGGGAGACCGCGCTTCGATTTTTTTTTTCTTTCGGCAGGATCCGCGCACCCTGAGCGCATCCTGCCAATTTAAAAAAAAAAAAAAATGCTTTTTTCTGCCCAGGGGGTCCTTGTGGGACCCCCTGAGCAGACCTAGGGGGTCAGGGTGTTTCTACCCTGCCCCCTTTGTGCGTTTTGCGCACTTGTTTCTGTCCCTCGGTTCTACCGAGGGACAAAATGGCTGCCAACACTTCCTGATTTGGAGTGTTGACAGCCAATTAGCATGCAGCTCGTGATCGGGAGGGTGCGCGAATCCGACGCGGCCATAGATATATATGTGATTTTCATTTTGATTTTCACAGGAACTACTGAACGGATTTACACCATTTAACAAAAAGGGTTCTTTCTGAACCAAGAACTACCTCTTTGCCAAATTTGGTGTTATTCCGTTCAGCAGTTCGGGCTGGGTAGCCCAAGTCCCGGGGGCATGCAGGGCTTTATTATTAATTATATGGGGGCCTCTAAGGCCCCCCAAGCCCAGGGGACCGCCACACCCCGGGGCTTTAAACAAAATGGTGCGGGAGGGCTCTGAGCCCTCCCGCAGCCCCGGGACCGCCACCCCCGGGGCTTCTTTTTTAAAATTAAATCACCTGTGTGGGGGGCTCCAGCCCCCCCACACGCCCCGGGGACCGCCACCTCCCCGGGGCACTAACACATTTAAAATGGAAGTCCGTTTTGGACTCCCGAAGCCCCGGGGACCACCACCTCCCCGGGGCTTTGCAGATGTGGGAGGGGGCCGCGCGGCCCCCTCCTGGAGCCATTGATGGCCCTGGGGACCGCCACCCCCAGGGCCGGCTCCTGCAGTGTCCCGGGTGCTCACCCCGGGACACTGTAGTTTGCAATGACAGGATGGGAGCCTCGCGGCTCCCGTCCTGTCATTGCAAACTGCTTTGCTTCATTGAAGCGAGAGCAGGAAACCTGCTCTCGCTTCAATGAAGCAAAGCAGATTGCTTTCCACATGGGGAGCTGCATGTCAGCAGCTCCCCATGTGGAAAAGCAATGCCGGCTCCCGCAGGACGCGGGGAGCCGGCTGGGACCGTGGGGTGATTGGGGACCCCCCCACGGTCCCCAACGGAGAGGGCCAGCCCTGGGGGATGGGGTCCCCGGGGCAAGTAGTGGCCCGGTAGGAGGGGCCACGCGGCCCCCCTCCCCCCCAAAAAAGAAAAGAAATAAAGGCCTGCCCCGGGGGATGTGGTCCCCGGGGCAAAAGGAGGCCTGAGGAGGGGGCCACGCAGCCCCCTCCTTAAAAAATAATAAAAAGAGTGGCCATGCCCCGGGGGATGGGGTCCCCGGGGCCGGAATCGGCCACGGGAGGGGGGCCACGCGGCCCCCTTCCCGTTTTTTAAAAAGAAAAAAAAGGGGTAAGGCCCTGGGGGATGGGGTCCCCAGGGCCCAAAAAAAGGAAAAAGGAAGGGGGGCCACACAGCCTCCCTTCGGGGAAAAAAACAAAAAAAACCCGATCGGGCCGCAGGCCCCGCCCCTTCCTTTACCACTCTGCAAACGCACCCCCTGGCGCGTTTGCAGAGGGGAACGAATTCCCCTTGAATACTGGGGGTCCTGGGGGCCAACTAGCCCACCAGGAACCTCCAGTATGCGCCAGGGGCTGCGTTGCAGAGAGGTGTACAGAGGCCACGCCCCTTTTACACCTCTCTGCAACGCAGCTCTGTGGCGCATACTGGAGGTACCTGGTGGGATAGTTGGACCCCAGGGACCCTCAGGATTCAAGGGGACTTAATCCCCCAACTTAAAACGACCCACTGGGCGCGTTTGCACAGTGGTGAAGGGAGGGGCGGGACTTCAGGTGACATGTGTGCAAACAGGCCCCGTGGCGCGTTTTAAGATGGGGAATTAAATCCCCTTCAATCCTGAGGGTCCCTGGGGGCCAACTAGCCCACCAGGTACCTCCAGTAAGCGCCACGGAGCTGCGTTGCAGAGTGTTGTAAAAGGGGCGTGGCCTCTGAACACCTCTCTGCAACGCAGCTCTCTGGCGCATACTGGAGGTATCTGGTGGGCCAGTTGGCCCCTAGGGACCCTCAGGATTGAGGAGGAATTAATTCTCCAACTTAAAACGCGCCACAGGGCGTGTTTGCAGACATGTCACCTCAGGCCCCACCCCTTCCTTCACCATTGTGCAAATATTCCTCTAAAATCAGCCGAACTACGAATTCCGATTTACTCACCTGTTATCAGGAGAGACATCAGTGCTGCATCTTTGAGCCCAGTACTGATCCTGAAAAGTAATTTTAACCGTACTTACCAGTAACTTGAATTTCCTTCCATAGGATATCATTGCCTGCTTTTTGCTGAAAAAGTTTGTGTCGATTTTTGAAACATACAAATATTCCTCTAAAATCAGCAGAACTACGAATTCCGATTTACTCACCTGTTATCAGGAGAGACCTCAGTGCTGCATCTTTCAGCCCAGTACAGATCCTGAAAAGTAATTCTAACCGTACTTACCAGTAACTTGAATTTCCTTCCATAGGCTAACATTGACTGGTTTCACTTGGAAATTCTTCTAAGTGTGGAGTTTTGGAACTTTATAATATTCCTCTAAAATCAGCTGAACTACGAATTCCAATTTAATCACCTGTTATCAGGAGAGAACCCAGTGCTGCATCTTTTAGCCCAGCACTGACCCTGAAAAGTAATTCTAACCGTACTTACCAGTAACTTGAATTTCCTTCCATAGGCTAACATTGACTGGTTTCACTTGGAAATTCTTCTAAGTGTGGAGTTTTGGAACTTTATAATATTCCTCTAAAATCAGCTGAACTACGAATTCCGATTTACTCACCTGTTATCAGGAGAGAACCCAGTGCTGCATCTTTTAGCCCAGCACTGACCCTGATAAGTAATTCTAACCGTACTTACCAGTAACTTGTATTTCCTTCCATTGGAATCCATTGTCTGGTTTTCCGCAGAAAAGTTTCAAAGTGCCGTTTTCACAAACTACAAATATTCCTTAAAAATCGCCTGTATGACTTAAACGCATTCTTTCAACTGTTTACAGGAGATGCACCAGTGCTGGATCCAGGATCCACCACTGAGTAAGAAAAAGTAACGATAACACTACTTACCTGCTAAGTGAATTTCCTCCCATAGGATAACATTGGTGATTCTATGTGAAAAAGTTTCCAAGTGTCAACTTTTAAAATACAATAATATTCCTTAAAAATCACTACTGTAACCAAAACGCTTTTACTCAACTGTTTACAGGAGATGTCCCAGGACTGAATCTAGGATCCAGTCCTGTGGTTAGAAAAGTAATCCATAAAGTAACTAATTGCATTTAACTAGAAATTCACATTGAGCTCAATGTTGCATTGTGTTTGAAATTGTGTTGCCCATTGCAACAACTGTAACTACTGTACTTAAAAGTCTATTGCCTATTTGCAAAGTATTTAAACTAAAGTAATTCATTCTGAGAAAGTATATTTTGTAATGTAATGTATAATGTAATTACAATGTAATTTAAAAAATAAAATATCTAAAAATAAATAGTTTAAAAAAATGTAGTAAATCAGTATCAAAAATATAAATATAACAATTAATACATTTAAAAATTGTCATTTACAAAACCTTTGAAATTCACTGAAAAAACCATAGGTTTCAGGCACGTTATAGTTAGAAATTAGCATTTAAAAAACCTTACAAATTCACTGAAAAAACCATAGGTTATAGGGACAGTTATAGTTAGTTGGACATTGCACTCGTAGAAAACCCGTGAAATTCCCCCGTTATAGTTAGTTCAGCTAACTATAACTCGCGCCCGCAATGCACTGCTGATGACGTCACATATTACATCACTCATCACATGGTCAGTGACATCACTGATGACATCACTGATGACATCTCAAATGACATCACTGATGACATCATCCACGTGATAATCTGATGCACCTCCTCACACCCTAATATAACCTTTGATACACCCACTCTAAATTACAGACTGCCATTCGCAAAACCATAGACACTCCAACACCAATAACTACATACCCACTCATTGATTCTTAGGTCTACACACACATCCACTCACTCACCTGTACAGTCACTCATACTTACGGTCACTCAGTACAGGACTATCATATGCACTCATACTCCTATATAGACACTCAAACACCGCCACTCATCCATAGAGGTACTCACACACCTAGTCAGTCATGCAAATAATTAAACACACTGCCATTTACTCACCTATACAGTTATACACACACCAGCTCACTTACTCATACAAATACTAGCACATTCTTACGCTCTTATACAATCACTGATGCAAGCACACACTCATCCATACTGTCACTCTCACAATCACACACTCTCACTTATAGCTATTTATATACTCCAACACACATATATACTGCCTTTCACATATGTAGTTACTCACACATGTACCACTGGGACATACATTCACTCACTAATACACTCTTACACACACTTACCCACCCATACAGTCTATCACAGATGCACTCTTGAAACCATCCACCCAGTGAATCACCCACTCACACATCTATGCACAGAGTCGCACCCACCCCACCCACACAAACACTCAGGCACCCATACAGATACTCAGACAACCAATCAATAACTCATATAGACACTCATGTAGCTATTCACAAACCCATGCAGCCACTTACACAGCAACAGACAGACGGATACAGACATTCACCCAGTTTAGTCACTAACCCATGCATTCAGTAAGATACGTTTAATCACTCACTTATAGTTAGTCACGCACCTACTAAATCATCCATACAGACACTTATACACCCACTCATTCTTCAATACGCCTTTCCCTATATATATTAAAAATATTTAAACTTTACAGAAACACACAGTCACTGGATGATGTCATCAGTGATGTCATTTGAGATGTCATCAGTGATGTCATCAGTGATGTCACTGACCATGTCATGAGTGATGTAATATGTGACGTCATCAGCAGTGCATTGTGGGGGCACGAGTTATAGTTAGCTGAACTAACTATAACGGGGGAATTTCACGGGTTTTGTACGAGTGCAATGTCCAACTAACTATAACTGTCCCTAAAACCTATGGTTTTTTCAGTGAATTTGTAAGGTTTTTTAAATGCTAATTTCTAACTATAACGTGCATGAAACCTATGGTTTTTTCAGTGAATCTATATATATATATATATATATATATATATTATCTACTGGCGGTCGCCAGTAGATAGTTATAGTTACAACCTATTATCCATAGGAAATCCGCGACATTCTATTTGAAATAACTCTCTTGCCGGTTGACGTATTTTCGCAAAATTTTCAAACTTTATGGCCCGCTCCGGTCCGCTCCTACCCTGAAAGTCTCGGGGGATTCGTCAAGCGGGGGCCGAGAAAAAGGGGGTCCCAAAACGCGTTTTCCCCATGCAATTTTCCATAGGAAACTTTAGACACGGCTACAGCCTGAACTGCTGAACGGAATTACACCAAATTTGGCAAAGAGGTAGTTCTTGGTTCAGAAAGAACCCTTTTGTTAAATGGTGTAAATCCGTTCAGTAGTTGCTGAGAAAATCAAAAGTAAAAAGATAGTGATATCTATGGCCGAGTAGGGTCCGCGTACCCTCCCGATCACGAGCTGCATGTTAATTGGCTGTCAGCTGGCTGTCAACATTCCGATTCAGGAAATGTTGGCAGCCATTTTGTCCCTCGGTAGAACCGAGGGACAGAAACAAGTGCGCAAAGCGCACAAAGGGGGCAGGGTAGAAACACCCTGACCCCTAGGTTTGCTCAGGGGGTCCCACAAGGACCCCTGGGCACAAAAAAAAAAAAATTTTTTAAATCGGCAGGATGCGCTCAGGGTGCGCGAATCCTGCCGAAAGAAATCGAGCGCGGTCTCCCGCGCTTCGATTGTATTTTGCCCCTGGGTGGCCCAAGTCCCGGGGGCATGGTGGGGGGTTAATTTTATGTGTGGGGGCCTCAAGGGCCTCCAAGCCCCGGGGACCGCCACCCCCGGGGCTTTATTGCAAAAATAGTGCGGGAGGGCTCTTCTGCCCTCCCGCAGCCCCGGGGACCGCCACCCCCGGGGCTTCTTTTTATTTTGAATAAGGTGTGGGGGCTCCAGCCCCCACACGCCCGGGGACCACCACCTCCCGGGGCACTTATAAAATAAATGTGGGGGTCCATTACGGACCCCCAGAGCCCCGGGGACCACCACCTCCCCGGGGCTGTGCTATTTAAGGGAGGGGGCCGCGCGGCCCCCTCCTGGAGCCCTTGATGGCCCTGGGGACCGCCACCCCCAGGGCCGGCTCCTGCAGTGTCCCGGGGTGCCTACCCCCGGGACACTGTAGTTTGCTATGGCAGGACGGGAGCCTCGCGGCTCCCGTCCTGCCATAGCAAACAGCTTTGGATATTGGAAGAGAGAGCAGGAAACCTGCTCTCTCTTCCAATATCCAAGCACATTGCTTTTCCACATGGGGGCAGCATGTTAGCTGCTCCCCATGTGTAAAGCAATGCCGGCTCCCGTAGGACACGGGGAGCCGGCGGGACTGTGGGGGTTTGGGGACCCCCACAGTCCCCAACGAGAGGCCAGCCCCGGGGGATGGGGTCCCCGGGCAAGTAGTGGCTCGGGAGGGGGCCACGTGGCCCCCTCCCCAAAAAATAAAAAAAATAAAAAACGGAAAGGCCGGCCCCGGGGATGGGGTCCCCGGGGCCATAAATGGCCTGAGGAGGGGGCCACGCAGCCCCCCTCCAAAGAAAAAAACAAAAACGAGGCCATGCCCCGGGGATGGGGTCCCCGGGGCCAATACAGGCCCAGGGAAGGGGGCCACGCGGCCCCCTTCCCGTTTTTTAAAAATATTTAATAAAAAAAAGGGGTAAGGCCCTGGGGGATGGGGTCCCCAGGGCATAAAAACTGGAAAAAGGAAAGGGGGCCACAGAGCCCCCTTCAGGGGACAAAACATTTTTTTTTTTTTTTAAACGATCGGGCCCGCAGGCCCCGCCCCTTCCTTCACCACTCTGCAAACGCGCCCCTGGCGCGTTTGCAGATGGGGAAGTAATTCCGTTCAATACTGGGGGTCCCTGGGGGCCAACTAGCCCACCAGGAACCTCCAGTATGCGCCAGGGGCTGCCTTGCATAGAGGTGTACAGAGGCCACGCCCCTTTTACACCTCTCTGCAACGCAGCTCTGTGGCGCTTAATGGAGGTAGCTGGTGGGCTAGTTGCACCCCAGGGACCCTCAGGATTTAAGGGGACTTAATCCCCCGACTTAAAACGCGCCACGGGTCGTGTTTGCACAGTGGTGAAGGGAGGGGGCGGGGCTTCAGGTGACATGTGTGCAAACAGGCCCCGTGGCGCGTTTTAAGATGGGGAATTAAATCCCCTTCAATCCTGAGGGTCTCTGGGGGCCAACTAGCCCAACAGGTACATCCAGAAAGCGCCACAGAGCTGCGTTGCAGAGAGGTGTAAAAGGGGTGTGGCCTCTCTACACGTCTCTGCAACGCAGCCCCTGGCGCATACTGGAGGTTCCTGGTGGGCTAGTTGGCCCGTAGGGACCCACATGATTCAAGGGGACTTAATCCCCCAACTTAAAACGCGCCACGGGGCGCGTTTGCACAGATGTCACCTCAGGCCCCGCCCCCTCCCTTCACCATTGTGCAAATATTCTTCTAAAATCATCCGAAATACGAATTCCGATTTACTCACCTGTTATCAGGAGAGACCTCAGTGCTGCATCTTTCAGCCCAGTACTAATCCTGAAAAGTAATTTTAACCGTACTTACCAGTAACTTGAATTTCCTTCCATAGGATATCATTGCCTGCTTTTTGCTGAAAAAGTTTCTAAGTGTTGATTTTTGAAACATACAAATATTCCTCTAAAATCAGCCGAAATCCGAATTCTGATTTACTCACCTGTTATCAGGAGAGACCTCAGTGCTGCATCTTTCAGCCCAGTACTAATCCTGAAAAGTAATTTTAACCGTACTTACCAGTAACTTGAATTTCCTTCCATAGGATATCATTGCCTGCTTTTTGCTGAAAAAGTTTCTAAGTGTTGATTTTTGAAACATACAAATATTCCTCTAAAATCAGCCGAAATACGAATTCCGATTTACTCACCTGTTATAAGGAGAGACCTCAGTGCTGTATCTTTCAGCCCAGTACTGGTCCTGAAAAGTAATTTTAACCGTACTTACCAGTAACTTGAATTTCCTTCCATAGGCTAACATTGACTGGTTTCACTTGGAAATTCTTCTAAGTGTGGAGTTTTGGAACTTTAAAATATTCCTCTAAAATCAGCCGAAATACGAATTCCGATTTACTCACCTGTTATCAGGAGAGACCTCAGTGCTGCATCTTTCAGCCCAGTACTAATCCTGAAAAGTAATTTTAACCGTACTTACCAGTAACTTGAATTTCCTTCCATAGGATATCATTGCCTGCTTTTTGCTGAAAAAGTTTCTAAGTGTTGATTTTTGAAACATACAAATATTCCTCTAAAATCAGCCGAAATACGAATTCCGATTTACTCACCTGTTATAAGGAGAGACCTCAGTGCTGTATCTTTCAGCCCAGTACTGGTCCTGAAAAGTAATTTTAACCGTACTTACCAGTAACTTGAATTTCCTTCCATAGGCTAACATTGACTGATTTCACTTGGAAATTCTTCTAAGTGTGGAGTTTTGGAACTTTAAAATATTCCTCTAAAATCAGCTGAAATACGAATTCCGATTTACTCACCTGTTATCAGGAGAGACCTCAGTGCTGCATCTTTCAGCCCAGTACTAATCCTGAAAAGTAATTTTAACCGTACTTACCAGTAACTTGAATTTCCTTCCATAGGATATCATTGCCTGCTTTTTGCTGAAAAAGTTTCTAAGTGTTGATTTTTGAAACATACAAATATTCCTCTAAAATCAGCCGAAATCCGAATTCTGATTTACTCACCTGTTATCAGGAGAGACCTTAGTGCTGCATCTTTCAGCCCAGTACTGGTCCTGAAAAGTAATTTTAACCGTACTTACCAGTAACTTGAATTTCCTTCCATAGGCTAACATTGACTGGTTTCACTTGGAAATTCTTCTAAGTGTGGAGTTTTGGAACTTTAAATTATTCTTCTAAAATCAGCCGAAATACGAATTCCGATTTACTCACCTGTTATCAGGAGAGAACCCAGTGCTGCATCTTTTAGCCCAGCACTGACCCTGAAAAGTAATTTTAACCGTACTTACCAGTAACTTATCTTTTCTCCCATAGGAATCCATTGTCTGGTTTTCAGCAGAAAAGTTTCAAAGTGTCGATTTTCACAAACTACAAATATTCCTTAAAAATCGCCTTTTTGACTTAAACGCATTTTTTCAACTGTTTACAGGAGATGCACCAGTGCTGGATCCAGGAACCAACACTGAGTAAGAAAAAGTAACGATAACAGTTTTTACCTGCTAAGTGAATTTCCTTCCATAGGATAACATTGGTGATTCTATGAGGAAAAGTTTCTAAGTGTCAACTTTTAAAATACAATAATATTCCTTAAAAATCACGACTGTAACCAAAACGCTTTTACTCAACTGTTTACAGGAGATGTCCCAGGACTGAATCTAGGATCCAGTCCTGTGGTTAGAAAAGTAATCCATAAAGTAACTAATTGCATTTAACTAGAAATTCACATTGAGCTGAATGTTGCATTGTGTTTGAAAATGTGTTGCCCATTGCAACAACTGTAACTACTGTACTTAAAAGTCTATTGCCTATGTGCTAAGTATTTAAACTAAAGTAATTCATTCTGAGAAAGTATTTTTTGTAATGTAATGTATAATGTAATTACAATGTAATTTAAAAATAAAATATGTAAAAGAAATTGTTTCTAAAAATGTAGTAAATCAGTATGAAAAAAATTAATATAAAAATTAATACATTTAAAAAATGTCATTTAAAAAACCTTTGAAATTCACTGAAAAAACCGTAGGTTTCAGGCACGTTATAGTTACAAATTAGCATTTAAAAAACCTTTGAAATTCACTGAAAAAACCATAGGTTTCAGATATGTTATAGTTACAAATTAACATTTAAAAAACCTTTGAAATTCACTGAAAAAACCATAGGTTTTAGGGACAGTTATAGTTAGTTGGACATTTCACTCGTACAAAACCCGTGAAATTCCCCGTTATAGTTAGTGCAGCTAACTATAACTCGCGCCCCGCAATGCACTGCTGATGACGTCACATATTACATCACTCATGACATGGTCAGTGACATCACTGATGACATCACTGATGACATCTCAAATGACATCACTGATGACATCATCCACGTGATAATCTGATGCAGCTCCTCACACCCTAATATAACCTTTGATACACCCAATCTAAATTACAGACTGCCATTCGCAAAACTATAGACACTCCAACACCAATAACTACATACCCACTCACTGATTCTTAGGTCTACACACACACATCCACTCACTCACCCGTACAGTCACTCATACTTATGGTCACTCAGTACAGGACTATCATATGCACTCTTACTCCTATATAGACACTCAAACACCGCCACTCATCCATAGAGGTACTCACACACCTAGTCAGTCATGCAAATAATTAAACACACTGCCATTTACTCACCTATACAGTTATACACACACCAGCTCACTTAATCATACAAATACTAGCACATTGTTACGCTCTTATACAATCACTGATACAAGCACACACTCATCCATACAGCCACTATCACAATCACTCACTCTCGCTTATAGCTATTTATATACTCCAACACACATATATACTGCCTTTCACATATGTAGTTACTCACACATGTACCACTGGGACATACATTCACTCACTAACACACTCTTACACACACTTACCCACCCATACAGTCTATCACAGATGCACTCTTGAAACCATCCACCCAGTGAATCACCCACTCACACATCTATGCACAGAGTCGCACACACCCCACCCACACAAACACTCAGGCACCCATACAGATACTCAGACAACCAATCAATAACTCATATAGACACTCATGTAGCTATTCACAAACCCATGCAGCCACTTACACAGCAACAGACAGACGGATACAGACATTCACCCAGTTTAGTCACTAACCCATGCATTCAGTAAGATACGTTAAATCACTCACTTATAGAGTCAGTCACGCACCTACTAAATCATCCATACAGACACTTACACACCCACTCATTCTTCAATACGTCTTTTCCTATATATATTAAAAATATTTAAACTTTACAGAAACACACAGTCACTGGATGATGTCATCAGTGATGTCATCAGTGATGTCACTGACCATGTCATGAGTGATGTAATATGTGACATCATCAGCAGTGCATTATGGGGCGCGAGTTATAGTTAGCTGAACTAACTATAACGGGGGAATTTCACGGGTTTTGTACGAGTGAAATGTCCAACTAACTATAACTGTCCCTAAAACCTATGGTTTTTTCAGTGAATTTCAAAGGTTTTTTAAATGCTAATTTGTAACTATAACATATCTGAAACCTATGGTTTTTTCAGTGAATATATATATATATATATATTTCCTCCAAAAAGCACTCTCCGAACCTCCACACTGGCGAACAGAGAGATATATATTTATTTGTAAATTTTCATATATACAATTATAAAATACATTAAAATTAATAGTTTATTAATTGTTTTAAAGTAAATATATATATTACATTTTATATACATATGTTTAAATTTTTTAAATTATATGTATTTGCTATATTTGTTAAAATGTATATTAAATCTAATTTATTTTTTTAAAGTAAATTTGATTATTTAACCCCTTCGATGCTCATGACGAGCTCAGCTCGTCATGCTGCGCGGTTGGCGTGTGCGCATGACGAGCTGAGCTCGTCACGACCACACCCGCGATCGGAATGTCCAGCACCTGGGCGGAATTCCGATCGCGGTGAAGCGGTTAATATATTTAATATTATTTTTATACATATATTAAAATCGATATTTTGTACAACTATATTTTTTACATCGATTTTTTTTTTCCGTTATTTTTGTACTTACCATTATAAATATAGGATGCCGATATTTTTGACATCAATATTTATAACTCAATATTTGCATATGGGGATATTTTGGGGGTCGATATTCTATCAGTGAACCGTCTTTAGAGTACAATATGTTAATTTAAGTTTGGATCTTGTTTCCTATACAAACACTCACAGGAACAGAACACCAGCAGGACTGCTGGATACTTAGCTGGACCATAAACTTGTGGACAACAGATAATTCCTAAATTGGTTGTGGAAACCGTTTAAATTGGAATTGACTCCGAAGTTGAAAAAGATCAAATTAAAGAAGGCAGGGCCAGTATAGTGAAGCTCTGGCTTCTCAAGGAGTTACAAAGGCAACATGGGATTTGGAGGAGACCCATTCCAGAGGACAAGAGAGCCCTTGAAAGGGCATGGTCTACTAAACCTTTACACTGATAATGGTGAGAGTCTTGCACTTGACCCTTGTATAGCTAGGTAGCCAATGACATTTTTTTTAAGGGGCTTAGACTGACTGAAACAGTTAGCACAATTGATTCAGTCTTGCAGCATTCTTTTGCGTACACTGAAGTCCGTCCAGAAAAAAAATATTTAGGCTGTAAGTTTTTATGAAAAAAAGGAAAAAGTAGTTTTACGTGCTGGGGTGCTACAAGTTCTATGACTTATAACTTATATTAATAAAATGCGTCCCACTATGATCAAAGAATGCTTTTCGTGCGGTAAGCTAGGCCATTCTGTGAAAGTATGGAGCAACAACAAAAATGTTTACTCTAAAAAATGGCAATAGTAATCAAGATTGTGAACTAGACAAATTGGTGCTATGCATTAAGCACACTACTTTCTGGATGAGAAGCCATGTCGATATCCCAGTTGTAAATTGCCTATTACAGGATGAAGCTTGAAGTGTTGCTTGGCTCAGGATAAACCTTAATTTCTCCTCCGCTTGTATTTATTCCAATACAGCAAAAACCATCAATATATCTTGCAGAACATCCTATGAGTTTCTAGGAAGGGTTTTTCCCATAAGTGACCTTAGTAAAGTAGGTTATAAATATCTTCCTCTATCGTTATGCGATCTTCATAATTTACATTTTAAGCACCTGCTTCCAGAAGAGTGGTATCAAGTGAGTGAATTCTCTCCTGATAATTGTGGTACTTTTGACCTGAATTATCTGAAGCATGTACTGACTCATCTTCCTAGGTAAAATAAAATAATCATACCTTTTTATGCATCACTTAATACCAACCTTCAGCCATTTTTAATTACTGCAAAACTCCAGGAGTTACTAATTCCAAATGTAATGATACTTTTATTTAAGGACCTGAGGAGGATGGCATGCATGTTTGGAGGTGCCAGGATTGGAACACGTGACTTCTAGATCTCAACAAATGACAGCTGTGAGCGGTAACACACTCAGTCATCTTGCTGGAGGCCTATCAAAGATAACATTGTGAGTAAGTACAAGAATTGTAGTCTGGATCCTTTTTTCAACTCAGAACCCTTATACACCACAATGTTTCTTGTTTTTCTGATGAGGTTCTAAGGAGGTCTAGATATGAGAAGAAAGGATATTTAACTTAATCCCTAACAGTTATGCATTCTTGTAATTGTTGATTTTAAGATGTGACATGCAATACATATCTTTTAGGAAAATGTGTCCAAACTCAGCCATACTGGGGTCTGATTCCTTATAGTCTCCTCTTGAACATTCAGATCCTTCATGATACAATGCAATGGTTTTTTCGATATTCAAGAGAACTAAAGGGCACCTCTTTCTTGTTCCTCCCCCACACATACATTGATGATAATCTATCTACAGCTGACTCTTTAAATATCATGTGTAAATGCATTATTTGTATGTGGCTATGATACTGATACATGTTATCATAGCCAGCAAAGTTTTCATTTCTGAGATTTGTAATATTTGTTCAATGTCCTTCACTTAAGACCTGGTAACAAAGGGATTATATGTATACGGGCATGATGGCAATACATTCAGTGATGTATAAACAACTTTAGGTGGGAAGTAGTGTGATTGAGTAGTAAGCATTCTATGGCCACTTATGTGCCTCTTCAAACCTAGGGGCATATTTGCAAGCCCATTGCCCCGCCGGTGCGTCACTTTTTTGGATGCATCGGTGGCGCAGTGTGCCTGCCTATATTTACAAGGCCACACAAAGCCACCCTGCCTGGCTTTTCATGGCCTTGTAAATATGGCCCCATCACACGCATTACTCTATGTGAAAGGGGCATTCCATGGATGTTGCTGTGGGTGTTCCCACTCAACATTCATGGAACATGATGCACTCCCAGATTTCTAAGGTTTCATAAACCTGGAAATGCGTCAGATTCCTATGTCTCTACAGGGGAGGCGTAAATGGAGGTGCAACGAAGAGAAATACCTTTACTTCTTCCCATTTTCACTTTTTCTATGTTTCGTTTCGTTTATTATATTTTTATTTGGCATATAATGCCATAAAAAGAAAGTACCACAATACATACAATTAAAATATGAATTATACAAACACTGTAACCATAAAACAGTATAAAACGCAATAAAATCCTGATAAAATAAACAAAGGGAACTCTACCAGACCATAGGGAGTACCTAATTCATCATCAACAAGGGGAAGAGATCACTTATACGTTGGGTATACATTTGTACATCCACCATAAATAACAAGAGCCTGGTGTATTCCCAAACATGGGTAAGATCACATTTCTACCCCGCCCATTTTAAATTATATAACCAATTCCTTCAACGACTCCTGTATTGCAATTAAAAATCTTCCCATTGCACATGTCACATTTAAAAATCTCATATTGACCAATAAACTAAGAGCTTGATCCCTACTAATAATTTCATAGGCAATAAAAAGGGGTTTTAAAAATGTTTTCCGTTCTTCTAAGAACCACAAGCAGTCCAACAGAATATGTGGGCCGTTACCTTTTACTTGTAATCCACATGTGCACAGACCTTGTTCATTCATCATAGCGGATTTTATCTTCCAATCAGTGTTGCATGGATTCAAGCCAACTCTAAATTTCAGGATCATATTTCTAAGCTTTGGGTTAGACATGGCCTCTATATAGGGGAATGTTTGATCATTGGTCCACCCGTTTATCAAAAACCGGGAGGACGATTTACTCCTCAAATAACCCAAATCTTCCTCTCGGGCCTTCGTATTAATAATAGCACGCAACACCAACTTGGGAATCTGCTGCCCCAAACTCCATTGGTCTGGTTCTAGGGAAAGTTTAACACACAACTTATCTAGCTTAATTCTAGCTTGGGACGCCCAGTTTAGTTCGCTACCCTCTATTTCTTTTTTTACAGAGGTTTGCTATTTTAGGGGGCCCCTCTCCATTCATTCTCTGCCAAAAATTCAATACTGCTTGCATACCCCGAAAATTCCAGGCTGTAAGATGACATTCCACTCGTACAGCCTGTATCATAGTTGACGAGGGGAGTGCAAGGAGCTGTTTAACGCATTTACCCTCTTCAAAGTTCCAATCCGATTTACCTCCCATGTATAAGACCTCTACGCCATATTGGAACTGTGGGCGTACCAATGCATTAAAAGCCGATAGAATTGGCCGCAGAGAGGGGCCTCCATACTTTTGCTTGAATTGTTTAAGGCCCCATACTGAAGAGAGAGCCTTTGCTTTAAGTGACTGTATGTGATCCCTCCAGTTTAGCTTATTATTGAACCACATACCCAAATATTTATATCTATCCACTTCTTCGACTCTAACCTCTCCCAATTTCCAGTACAGGGAGCTCTTCTTTTTTCCCAATACCATTATTTTGGTCTTTTCTAGGTTGACTGTGAGGCATTTTTTTAGGCAATATTCATAAAAGGCATCCAGTTCTTTTTGCAAGCCCAACTCTGTCATATCCATTATCACTAAGTCATCTGCATATAGCAGACAAGATATATGGGTCCCCCCCATCTTGGGGCTTACACCACCTGCCCTACTCAATATATTAGGCAAATCGGATAAAAATAGTGCATTGTGCAGCACACATAGAAAGAGGAGAACACCCAGCGCGCCCAACGAAATTCGTTTTATTTATTTATATGTTTACTTACCTCTAATCGGCTGTATTTCGTAGTTTACTATCCCCCACCCTGCCCCTCCCCCGCCCCACGTCACCGCCCGGCAGCACTCCCACCACGGGCCGCTACTGCTAGGCAGTATAGTTAAAGATTGAATGGTCTGGAACAGCACAAACTAATAATTTAAAACATAGCACTGTGGTTGTGTGTTAACTTTACTAATAAGAATTTCTACCCAAATGACCCTATTTAGCAACTTTAGGATAATGACTGGAGAGCAAAATCATAATGCTCTAACCTATGCCTTGCAATTTTTATGCAGCTCTTTGATGACAGTTAATACCTCTCTCTGCTATGTTAGGCTTGTAACTTTTAACCCCTTCGCTGCTAGGCCTTTTCCCCCCCTGTGCTAAGCCTTTTTTTGGCTATTTGGGGTAGTTCGCGCTTAGGCCCCTGTAACTTTTTGACCACATAAGGTATCCACGCCAAATTTGCGTCCTTTTCTTCCAATATCACATGAATTCTAAAGGTACCCAGGGTTTGTGGATTCCCCTGGAGGGGACCCAGAAATTAGCCAAAATACAGCTAAATTTTGTTGTTTTTTGGAAAAATGGGAAAAAAAGTGCTGCAAATGAAAGCATCTGGTTGTTTCCCTGCAAATGGTATCAACAAAGGGTTTCTGGGGCTGAAATCACCATTTTCCCAGATTTCAGGGACTGACAGACTTTTGTCAGAAAACCAACATTTTTTACACAGTTTTGGCATTTTACTGGGACATTGCCTATTTTTGCTATTTTTTGTGCTTTCAACCTTCTTCCAGTTCATGGTAGAAATGGGTATGAAAGCAATAATGGATCCTGAAAAGCTATAAATTTTAGAAAATTAGATACAATTCTAAATTCAGCAAGGGGTCATTTGTGTAGATCCTTCAAGGTTTCTTTATAGAAACCAACAGTTGAAAATAGGAAAAATTGAAAATGAGTTGGAAAAAACAGCCATTTGTGCCAACGTTTTAACCTGTAACTTCTTCTAATTATGACAGATGTTTGAAAGCAACATACCGTTACATCCGCTGGACCTTTCTGGTTGTGGGGATATATAGGGCTTGTAGGTTTACCAAAAACCCGATGAACCCAGAGCCAATAACTGAGCAGCGTCTTGCAATCGTTTTTTATTATGGTTCGGGTATATAGCAATTCATTTGGGAAAATATATACAGTGAAAAATCGGGAAGACAGACACCTACGTATTGCTGAAATGGGAACAAAATATAGAGTTTAGAAACAGTAGCTATTTGCACATTTCCGAAATTGTGAGTACCCATACTAGCATGAGAATTATAGGACATTTTTCAAAGTGACTTCTTTTTTACACATTGTCGTTCATTTGGAAGGCAGAAATGCATCAAAAGTCAATAGTTAATAACAGTTTCTCTACAATTCTGTGTTACCCTAAGTCTCCCGATAATAATAGTACCTCACTTGTGTGGGTAGGACTAGTGCCCGCAACAGGAAACGGCTCAAAATGCAACATGGACACACCACAATTTTACAGTGAAAACTGACTCCTTTTTTGCAAAGTGCCTAGCTGTAGATTTTGAACCCTAGCTCTGCCGGCACCTAGAGAAACCTAGCAAACCTATACATTTTTGAAAACTAGATACCCAGGGGAATCCAGGATGGGGTGACTTGACTGGCTCTCACCAGGTTCTGTTACACAGAATCCCTTGCAAACCTCAAACTTTGTCCAAAATAACACATTTTCCTCACATTTCTGTGGTGGAAAGTTCTGGAATCTGCGTGGATCCACAAAATTCCACACACCTTGCATTTCCCAAAGTCTTACGAGAAAAATGGTACCTCACTTGTGTGGGTAGGCCTAGTGCCCGCAACAGGAAACGGCCCAAAACGCAACGTGGACACATCAAATTTTCACAGTGAAAACGGACCCTTTTTTTGCAAAGTGCCTAGCTGTAGATTTTGAACCCTAGCTCTGCCGGCACCTAGAGAAACCTAGAAAACCTATACATTTTTGAAAACTAGACACCCAGGGGAATACAGGATGGTGTGACTTGTCTGGCTCTCACCAGGTTCTGTTACCCAGAATCCCTTGCAAACCTCAAACTTTGTAAAAAAAAAAAATTTCCTCACATTTCTGTGGTGGAAAGTTCTGGAATTTGCGTGGATCCACAAAATTCCACCCACCACACATTCCCCAAAGTCTTACGAGAAAAATGGTACCTCACTTGTGTGGGTAGGCCTAGTGCCCGCAACAGGAAACGGCCCAAAACACAACGTGGACACACCACATTTTCACAGTGAAAACTGACCCTTTTTTTGTAAAGTGCCTAGCTGTAGATTTTGAACCCTAGCACTAGGGAAACCTAGCAAACTTATACATTTTTGAAAACTAGACACCCAGGGGAATACAGGATGGGGTACTTGTCTGGCTCTCACCAGGTTCTGTTACCCAGAATCCCTTGCAAACCTCAAACTTTGTAAAAAAAAAACCATTTTCCTCACATTTCTGTGGTGGAAAGTTCTGGAATATGCGTGGATCCACAAAATTCCTCCCACCCGCATTCCCCAAAGTCTTACGAGAAGAATGGTACCTCACTTGTGTGGGTAGGCCTAGTGCCCGCAACAGTAAATGGCCCAAAACGCAACGTGGACACACCACATTTTCACCCTGAAAAGGACCCCTTTTTTGAAAAGTGCCTAGCTGTAGATTGTGAACCCTAGCTCTGCCGGCACCTAGGGAAACCTAGCAAACCTATACATTTTTGAAAACTAGGTAGGTTTCTCAAGATGGCCGCCGAGCCCGGGGCCAAAAACCCAGGTGACCCCCTTGCAAAACCAGGTTGTTTTGTGATAGGTCATTTTGATGTCTCCTCAATAAGTTTTGGGCCCTTGCCTGTCGCGGGTACTTGACCCACCCACGCGAGTGAGGTACCATTTTTATCGGGAGACCTGGGGGAACGCTGGGTGGTAGGAAATTTGTGGATCCACGCAGATTCCAGAACTTTCCCACACAGAAATTTAAGAAAAAAGTGATTTTTTCAGCAAAATTTGAAGTTTGCAGGGGATTCTGGGTAGGAAAACGTTGGGGGAACCACGAAAGCCATACCTCGCTACACTCCCCCGGGTTACTAGTTTTCAGAAATGTGTGGGTTTGGTAGGTTTCCCAAGATGACCGCCGAGCCCGGGGCCAAAAACCTAGGTGACCCCCCTTGCAAAACCAGGTTGTTTTGTGATAGGTCATTTTGATGTCTCCTCAATACGTTTTGGGCCCTTGCCTGTACTTGGGCCACCCACATGAGTGAGGTACCATTTTTATCAGGAGACCTGGGGGGAATGCTGGATGGTAGGAAAATTGTGGTTTTTCTGACACCAGAGTATTATGACACAGTAATGCAAGAAAAATGCGTGACTACAGTCACATTTTGAGGTTTGCATGGCATTGTGAGTAAAAAAACTTGTTGGGATCCATGAGAGGCACACCACCCAGCACTCCCCATTTTTTTTGCTTTACAGAAATATCTAAAGTTGATAAATTTTCCCTAGAGACAGACTACACCTTATCACAGAAAGACAGATGAGACAAATATGACTGCCTATCCATCTGTTCCTCAAGTACACACACATACTGGTTAGATTTGGCACAAGGGTGAATGAAAGGTTCAAAATGTATATTTTATTAACAAGAGATTTCATAAAAAGGATATGCACTGTTAATAATTAAAAGGTTAAAAACCTGAACAAATGACTCACAGCTCGTGAGCTGTAAAGCCACGACAAGGCACCAACCTCTTTACAGGCCATTCACACACCTTTCATACTTGACACACACTTCCATACCACCAGCTGCGGGCCCAGCCCATTACAACATTCACATCAACAGACAGCGCCATTCAAGGGCCCATCACTTTCATATGCCCACATGTCTGACACAGCAATCACACCGGCTGGTGGTTGACATAGTGTGTGCAGTGGCGTTTGACTAGCAGAGTGTGTAATGACCAGCAGCAAGTCACTACTCACACACTGCCAGCCAAATGCCAGCCCACGCACACTGCCAGCCAAACACCAGCCCACCCACACCGCCAGCCCACGAATACCCCCAGCCAAGTGCCAGCCCACACACACTGCCAGCCAAGCACCAGCCCACGCACACCACCAGTCAAGCCCCAACCCACGCACACTGCCAGCCCACGCACACCGCCAGCCAAGCGCCAGTCCACGCACACCATCATCAAATTTTTTTATAACAAGAAAGAAAACACAAACCAATTGGAACTAGATACAAAACTATAACTACAAAAACAACAGCGGTAAATAAAGACATCATTCTAATGCCAACCGTGAAACTGAACAACAACTATATAAAACCATACAGACCAGGCAGTACACTATTAGACTCACGGTTGCTCCCAAAAACTCTTTTGAGTGTGATACAATCTGAAACATGTGGGCACACACAGCCCAGGATTAGAAGGACAATCAGCACAGGGCATACGACTCTCCTTCCGCATACCTTTCCGCAAACAGACTCTACATCTCTTACAAGGATTGGGTTTTTTGGGCGTGGGAGGTATTAAATCAGGAAAGTGGCGATCTTTCAATCTAGCCACATCCTCCACCACTCCAACTCTAGGAACACTTGCCTGTTCCACTACAACCAGGCTGCCTATCACAGACCAAAAAAAACAAAAAGGGGAGTCAAGAGGTTCTGCTCGCAGGAGCAGTGGAGGTGGATACGTCCTCCTCAAGTCAATAGGTACAAAACATAGAAATCCACCCTCAGATAAATGTGGAGCCGTGTCCTCCCAGACTAAGTGTGTTACCTACAGTGGTGGGAAAACACACAGTTTTGTTAAAATACAACCCACACACCAAAAGGGCCCTTGGTATCATGCTTCATCATAGGGGACTTCCCGCCCCGCTGCGGGACGGGGCGTGATACGACCTACGACTACGTGGGAGCACAATTTTGGAAAAAACAAGACTATGTGTCGTGTAGGAGTGTGAGTGGAAGGGTCAGGAGTGAATGAGAGAGTGATTTAAAAGATGCCTGGCTCTTTGGACTAAGAAACTTTATTATTCCTTTGAGCTGGCATTATTAAAAGTGGGGAAATGGAGTTGGAGGTATATTGCCTTAAATGAGCAGTCCCTCCTATGTCTGTCTACATGTTTCGAAGCCCTCCCCTGGCTTCTTATTCAGGACCAAGATGATCCCTTCTACACTCACCATATATTTAAATGAGCAATGTCTACAAAATATCTAGAAAGTAGTGTATGTACATGTAGTATTTATTACGTGATGAGCATGCTAAATAATCATGCACAATATACAATACCTAAATTGGTATACTACTTTGTGATCTGGAAGGAAAAACGACATTGTATTAAAAGCAAGATATATATACATCATCCATCTTAATTTCTGGTGACCTGCAAGAAAGGTGATATGTGATTATATATTCCTTATCAGTACTCGGTGTTGTCAAAAATTGGTGATGTGTCGTGCTATATATTAAAAAAAGGACAATACAAACACAAACACACATTGAACATAAATCACACACTCTATATCCAGGACTGGTATATAGGACTAGTATCAGCAAGTCCAAGAGATGGTAAGTGCATCCTAAGAATCAAATAGTATTTTATAAAAAGGTATAGTGCCAAGGGTAAGGTATTAGTGGTATAAAGGTTGTCAACCTACTTGTTCCCTATGGAGATAATGCTCCATGAGCATTTAAACGGGTGGGAAGGGTGCCTATAGTCACACTCTGGAAAACAAAGAATGGAAAGCTGGTTGCCACGAGTTTCTAAAGACCATGGGTCTTGTCTTTACATGACCTGTTGCTGTTGATCGGCTATGCCGTAATTACTACTCCAAGGACACTGCCTCACTGTGTCATGCCTCCCCACGGCATTTCCCCACTTTTAATAATGCCAGCTCAAAGGAATATTAAAGTTTCTTAGTCCAAAGAGCCAGGCATTTTTTAAATCACTCTCTCATTCACTCCTGACCCTTCCACTCACACTCCTACACGACACATAGTCTTGTTTTTCAAAAACTGTGCTCCCACATAGTCGTAGGTCGTAGCACGCCCCGTCCCGCAGCGAGGCGGGAAAACCCCTATGATGAAGCATGACACCAGGGGCCCTTTTGGTGTGTGAGGGGTATTTTAACAAAACTGTGTGTTTTCCCACCACTGTAGGTAACACACTTAGCCTGGGAGTACACAGCTCCACATTTATCTGAGGGTGGATTTCTATGTTTTGTGTCTATTACAGACTCCTGAAACTGAACAAAAGTCATCTTTGATGCAGGAGAACACTCCTTGAACACAACAAAAGCATTAAAAGTTGCTAAATTGAAGAGATGGATGGCCAACTTCTTATACCAAATGTAAGCCATACGAACAGCAGTGTAAGGTTCCAACCTCTGATCTACTCTATCAACACCACCCATGTGCTTATTGTAGTCTACAATGCACACAGGTTTGCGCACTTCAGCAACCTGACCCCAAACAGTCACAGGTGAAGTACTTTCATCATGGATGGTAATCAGCATGTACACATCCCTCCTGTCCACAAATTTCACAGCTAACAGTTCCGCACTACGCAAGGCACTGCACTGTCCCCTCTGAAGCTTTTTGTAAACAAGCTCTTTTGAGTAACCTTTACGGTTAGAGCGGATTGTGCCACAAGCAAAAGTGTCCACTTTGAACAATTCCTTAAACAATTGCACAGCAGTGTAGAAGTTATCAAGGTACAAATGGTGACCTCTGTTAAACAGTCCTCTAGCAAGATCCCACACAATTTTCTCTGAAACTCCAAAAGTGGACGGACAACCAGGGGGGGAATCCCTACCAGTGTACACCCGGAAATTATAGACATATCCTGTCCTACTCTCAGACAACATATACATCCTAATTCCATAACGTGCCCTCTAGCTAGGAATATGCTGCCTAAAAACCGAACGGCCCTTGAACAGGACCAAAGACTCATCAACAGCTATTTCTTTCCCTCGAGGATAGATCTCTGAAAATCGATCTACAAAGTGATCAAGAACAGACCGAATCTTAAAAAGACGGGCACAGTCAGGGTGATCTCGTGGCAACGCCAAAGCATTATCAACAAAAAGCAGCATTCGAAGCAAAAGTAAATACCGACCACGACTCATAATTTCAGGAAATATGGCCGTTGCCATCAAGGGACTGGTAGACCAATATGAAGCCAGGGACGGCTTCCTTATCAAGCCCATCAAAAAAGTCAAACCCAAAAACTTCTTCATCTCATCCAGATTTGTGGGAGTCCACCGGGTAGCTCTAGAGCGGGGCCTAAGTCTGGCACTGTTGTCCCTCAAAAACTGTTCAGCATACAAATTAGTCTGCTCAACAATCTCAGCAAAAAATACATCATCCATAAACAACTGAAAAAACAGTATAGGCAAAAAATGTTCACAATCCACTCTACAGTCTGCATGACCACTAAAGGCAGGCAACACCGACTGCACCATGTTTGGATCAACCCAGAGTCCAGCACTTCCAATAGGAAGCCTTTGTCTCTTGTAGCACCATCAACACATCAATGTCTCCTCTAAAACAGGCACTTCATCCGCACTGAGAGTAGCTTCATCCGCATTGAGGGTAGCTTCATCATAAGATGATTCCTCGTGGACAGAAAACTCACTGCCAGAATCTTGCACTCCCTCCTCTCCCTCAGACGCACTGTCAGTCTCATAATCCTGCTCAGAGGAAGACTCAAAAAGCATACCAACCACTTGCTCAGCAGTAATTCTACGGCTAGCCATAATCCTTACTAATAAAGGTAACTTGTCAAACAAGTCAACAACAACAAACACTTTGTAAAATAAGTAATAAACAAATTGTGGCTTTATCACAAAGACCTATATACTCCAAAACTATACCACTCACTTGCCAGAAGCAGCTAGACTCACCAACACCTACTCTGCACAGACACAGTAAGGACCAACAATATCCTACTAAAAAAGAAAAAGAAAAGAAAAATACACATAAGACAACGCAAAAACACATTGCAAAGAATTTCATGCTAAAAACACTAACTAAATATGCTGCTATTATGACACCACTTCCAAAAAAACATCCATGCATGACAATAATACTCATTTGGAGTAAACACAACAAAAATGATTTCCTTACCAAAAAAATGCAACTACGCAAAACTGCAGATCAACCACTGCCGAAACCGCAAACAAGAATCAAAAGCTTTGCACTAGAATAAAATGGAGAAATAAAACATTACAATCACATATGCAAATAATGCACTAGTCCACACACTATCCACCAGCCAAGCAAAGGTGGTAGGTGGGCCTAAAAGCATAGGGCCGATCTGCCCCCACGGGGAGCAGAAACAGCCCAAAAATTCACCCTCATAAAGGGGGAGCGACCCTTGCCCAAGGGGTCACTCCCCAACACCAACATTTAAAAAACCCTGGTGTCTAGGGGCTTCTGTCCCCTTGGGGACAGATGGGCCTGAAAACTTATGGCCGATCTGCCCCCAAAGGGGGCAGAAACGTCCACAATAATCACCCCATAAAGGGGAACGACCCTTGCCCAAGGGGCCGCTCCCAACAACACTTAAACAATCCCTGGTGGCCTAGTGGGCATACAATAAAATTAATTGTTTATTTGGGTCGATCTGCCCTTCCAGGAGGTCAGAAACGGCCCAAATAAATGCTCCCCAAAGGGGAGCGACCCTTGCCTAAGGGGCCGCTACCCAAAAACATATTGCTCCCCCAAGGCGAGCGACCCTTGCCCAAGGGGCCTCTCCCCAACAACACTAAAACAATCCCTGGTGTCTAATGGCTTCTTGGGGGCAGATGGGCCTAGACTCACAAGGCCGATCTGCCCCCACGGGGCCAGAAACGGCCAAAGTTAATGATCCCCAAAGGGGAGCGACCCTTGCCTTCCCCGGTGGGGGCAGCTTGAAGGGCGGCCCACGGGGGGAGTGCCAGCGCTTCCCCCGTGGGTGGGTGCTAGGACGGCCGGAAGCCGTCCGACACACACGCTCACCGTGACGTCGGACGGCTCCCGGCCGTCCGACGCATGCAAGGGGTTAAACTGCAAGTAATAAAATCATCTCTCTGACAAAAGCAGTAACTGACCCATTGAACTATCTACATTCTATGCGCTTTTGTGATCTGCCTAGTACACATTCTTTGCAGCAGGCATATTAACCCTCTGCACATTACCATTGCCCTGGGCCCAGATCCAGGATGGGGAAGTGCATGGGCAGATACTGGGTTAAGCGTGAAGGTTTATAGATCACTTTACAAAATCAGAAAATCCTCTCATTTTTTAAAATCGCAGAAATAGTATCCAGCACTTATGCCAATACCTAAAATTGATTTGCCAACAATGTCGTAGCTACACTTCCACAATTGCTTTATCATCATTCTTGCTTTCTCAAATGTGCTTGAAAATGCACCATTTGCCTGCTATTTTTTTTAAATGTTCTTGGGGGGAGAACCCCCTGAACCTCCCTTCATACGGACGGGCTTGCTCGCTACGCTCGCTTGCCACAGTGCACTGCCCCGCAACTTTTACACCCACCACTTTCAAATGTCACCAACCGCCACTGAAAACACCTCTTGTGATTGTTTTTATGCAGAAAGGTGTCTCTTCCTGCACAAAAACAATCACCCCTACAACGTAGATACCCTTGCACCATGGCGAAAGGGTGCCTGCGTTGGCGCATGGCAGACCATTGTGCGCCAGAGCAGGGGAAAAGGACAGGAATGCACCGTATCTTGTAGATAAGGTGCATTCCTGTCCTTTTTCTTTGACGCTTGACAGCGCAGCAGGAAGGCTTGCTGCCCTACCATGCGTCACAATATTGTAAACAAGGCCCATAGTATTCACCCTTCTTGGAGTTTGGTGCAAACGTGTCCACTCAATATGGGCAGTACATAAATATTCATGGTTGTGACTTGTTGAAGTTGCAGTTTGTGACACTGGAGAGACCTTCTGCTCTGTGGGTATTTACAAAGACTTTGAGCTCATCGAGCTGCATTTCTCACATGAAGTCGATCTGTCTGGTATGATTACAAAGGATTTTTTGGGTGCACAATATCCATTGTGTCAAATAGTTTTTTTATCTCCAAAGTCATCTTGAAAGCTCAGCGAGATCTTTATTATAAGATCCCCCCCAAAAAAATATTTACTCTGTTTATGATGTAAATCTATAGGGAAAAAGTTGTCAAATGTGTACAGGTGCAAATTCACAAAGAGTGATGTATACAAAGTGTTCCTAAAGTATTTAGCTTCCAGGGCAAAATAAAATGTTACCTAAATGTAACACAATTAGAACTTTACTCTACTCTGTCTAACTTTACATCAGGGGTGCCATTGATGGCGCATGGGAAATCTCAACCTACCACCCATTGCTTTTGACTCAAAGCTGTGCATACTAGCAAAGGTAGGCAGGTCTGCTTTTAGCTCCCCTAACGTTTAACACATTACATGTGTGCTGCATTGTACAGTACACATACAATGTGGGGAAAGTTTTAAACTATGTAAGCATAGTCTTTTGTATTAGCAGTGTACCCTTCCTGTCATAAGCCATCTACCTGGATACCAGAGGATTCCAATGTGGCAGCAACACTAGTTCCCGAATCCTCCCGAGACTTGCCTTCAGTTTACAGGAGAAGACACTGCTCCGGTGGCAAATCCCAGGGGGAAGGGAGTTGGGATGGAGGGAGCGTGTAGAGTCAAAGATGCTGTGGCTCATCTACTCAACAGCAACACTGCATTCACACCATTCTAATGACTGGTACCAGCAGATATGGTACCTATAATCAAACAAATAATAAGGCTTTAGTTTAGTATTAACTCTATCTCTTAAGGTATCACCTCATAAAAGCTTTTCAAATCTCAAACAACTTTTAGTTTTGTTGTTTTGTTTTCATTTAGATTGCCCATAGAGGCCCTTTCATCAAATTTCTCGAAACTGTAGTGAGTATGATTTCAGCATCAAACCCAAAAGCATATTTGGACGGGGTTAGCTTCACCCAAGTCCTCTCTGGCAGAGCCATGCCAACAGTATGTCCAAGTTGAACAAAAACACTGGTTACCTTTGTTTGAAGCACAATGTTGCGACTGAGCTCAGCTGTAGTAAAATCAAGTCTGTTAATGAGTCTCTCCTTTTCTTCTTGTTCTTTTTTCCATCCGGGTGCGAGACTAATGAGGGACTTCCTTTGTGCTGAGGTCGAAGGGGGAGGATCAATGGAGTTGGCAAGACAGAGTCCTGGAAGCCGGGAAACAGGTAAGTGGCAGGCGAAGAGGCTAAGCGAAGGGGAGGAGTGTGGACTTCTTTAAATAAGACTGCTTTAGAACTTTCATAAAGGTCACATTCTAATTGTTTGTAACAAGGAACAGGTGCAGAAAATGAACTTGATGAGTCTGCCTTCTAGAAGGTGATTTAGAAAGTTCACAACGGTTGCATTCTAAGTGCTTATAGCAAGGAACAGGTGCAGATGATTCATTTCATGAGGCTGTCTTCTAGAAGGTGCTTTAGAACGTTCACAAAGGTCGCATTCTAATTGCTTATAGCAAGGAACAGGTGCAGGGGATTAATTTGATGAGGGCTGTCTTCCAGAAGGTTCCCATAGAGGTCATCTATACTGGTTGCTTGATGCTTATTCTGGTGGATTTTCTGTATTGTTTACAATAGCTAATTTGCTTTGAGAAGGTCAAAATTTGTCATTATTATTGCATTCCTGAGCTGAAAAGTGTGCAGATGGCTCTGAGAGCCTGGGGCCTTCCCTAAAGTTGTTTGCAGTACACAGCTCGAACAAGCTCCCAGGGAAGGTTGAAGATATCGCTCCTCGAATAAATGTCTATACTAAGCTTTAATACCTTTTCTGATCATTATGAAACTGTTGGATCTCATGATTAATGATGCAACATGCAAGAATGAGCTTCCAAATTCTGATGGACATTATCTAAAATCTGCTGCATATTACATTTCATAGATACAGATGATATATGAGCAATTGGTGCACTATAAACTTATAATAAAACAAAATATTTGTTAAACATGCAATTAATACTAAATGAAGCACATATTTGTAAATGATAAATGTCCAATTGAATAGATGAATAATAGAAAATCAATAGGGGCACTAGAGACACATAAGCAGAACATGTAAAGTGCATATCACCGCCTAGCGCAGTGCCGCACTGTAACTTTGGTTGCTGTGCTGCGTTGCAGTATAAATTATTAAATCTACGCTCTAGTGTCACTATTTGTATGCTTGCCTTTCAGGCCACAAAGTAAACACATTGTACAACAATGAATTCAAGTTTTTCCCTATTATAAGATATTGGGGCTTATTTAACCTTTGACGGACTGTACTCCATTCTGGCAGGTCAGCGGTCAGAAGGGGGATCTACTTCACTGAACCACCAGACTACAGCCAGCAATATTTAGTGTTCTCTGACAGGCAGGTGGAGAACTCTTGTGCTTTACTCAAAACCACCACCTTGACAGCTCCTCTTAAGACTGTGAAGCTTTGGTGTGCAGGCGCTATGTTTAAAGCACCCGAACAGTCATTTTTATCATGCAACAAAAATGTTCCTGACGTACTGGGAGTTTTTTCCCAGCCCTTAATTCTATTTTATGGTTGGGAAGAGTAGAAATGTCTGCCAGGCAGTCAGGTTTGCAGAGACCATTGTCCCTGCCGTAATTAGAGATCCCAAACATACATGTGGGGATCTCTCTGCCTTCAGTGGAGCAACACTGCAGTGACTTCACTGAAAGCAAGAAGAAGCTTTGTGGATTGAACAACATGTTTGATGCACCCACTTTGCACATTTTCTTGTTTTCAAGAATGAACTTCCACAGCTGGAGCTCTTCCTTGTAAAACAGAAAAATCAATGAGCTTGACAATGCGGGAGTTTTCCTCCTGATCATGAGTTCCACTAGGCATTTACCCTGTTCACTACCCCAGGAAGCATCACCTGATGGTCTTGTGCAGGGAAATCTAGTGACAATTTTCCCATCCTAAATAGGACGTAATGGCTGTCACTATGAGCTAATGGCACTTTGCCACACAAGCCATTGGGTCAGATGTTTCTGACAACAGAGCCGGAGGATGCTCCACATTCAGAAGCCCAGCACTTTCCCAAATCGAATAGTGTGGAGGAACTATAAGTTTGGTGGGGCATAGGCACTGCTGATTCAATTTAAGGCTGTGCTCTTGCTTTGCCAGACTGTAAATGACCCCAACTGGTTTTGATTATACCCTTTTTAATAAAGTGCCTAAAAGTTACTTTTCACAGCCTCTTCTTTTTGGAAACCTGTATTATGCAAAGATATTCAAGCTTCCCAATATTTCTGTGATAAATTTATCTCAAGTCCCACTTGCCCAGTCATTCACTGTTAGAAATGAGGGGCTCTCGTTGGCAATGGTTTGCACATTTGTCCAAGTAGGGACCCTTGCTTCTAGTCAGGGTTAGGGAGTTACGCCCTTAGACAACACTTGCTCACCCCCTTGGTAGCTTGGTACGAGCAGACAGACTTATCTCAGAGGCAGTGTGTAAAGCATGTGTGCACACATTCAGTAACACAGTGAAAACACTACAAATGGACACCACACCAGTTTAGAAAATAGGAAATCTTTATCTAAATAAAACAAGGCCAAAACAACAAAAATCCAACATGCATATATCAAGATATTCTCAAAAATAGGTTATTCACAAAAATAAAGCTTGTACCAACAAATAGCTCCACCTGGGGCTATTACGACGTCATGACAGCTGAAAATCTCAAAGTACGGCGCCCACCGCGAGGTTTTCGACGTCGGGCCCGGAGTCACACGGACCCCAAAGAACAGTACCTTGGTAAACGATGAAAACAAAGATGGTGAACAACATTGCAGAGGTGATGCTTCGTTGGCGTTGGTTACTTACGACCATAGGAGAGGTGAGGCGTTGGTTCCTTCCTGCAAAGCAGGGAAGGTGAAGCGTTGGTGCCATACTGTTGCCGGGGAGGTGACGTCGTGGTGGCGTTGAGGCATCGGTTCCTTACGACGATGCAGGGTCGATAGATTCGGGAAATCACCTACATCAGGTATCTGCTCTGCGATGAAGAAGCACCGGCGTCAGTGAGGTCGGGTCTGTGATGCGAGTCGAGGCAGCGGTCTAGGTGATAGCGCCAGAGTCGGTACGGTGCAGCGTCGGCAAGCGTCAGGGCTGCAGTGTAAGTCAGGGTGGTGCGTTGTGCACATCACGAGTGGTTCCCACAGCTTTGTTGCAGGTCGCGGCATCTCTCGCCGGCGTCAGTGTTGCTATTTCCCTATGTGGCAGCTGAAACAGCAGTTCCAGGTGCAAGAGGACAGAGGAAATGAAGTCTTTGTGTCCCTGAGACTTCAGAACAGGGGGCAAGCTCTACACCAAGCCCTGGGAGATCTTCTTCAAGCAGAATACACAGCAAAGACTTGGTTCTCTCCTTGGCAGAAACAGCCACTGCAGGCCAACCCCACCCAGCACACAGCAAAAGGGGCAGTACTTCTCCGTCAGTTTTCCCAGCTCTTCTCCTTGGCAGAGGTTCCTCTTAAGTCCAGAAGTAATCTAAAGTTCTGGGTTCAGGGCCCCAATATTTGTACCACATTTTCCTTTGTTCTCTTGTGGCAGAGAGTCTCTTAGCTTAGTCCAAACCAGTTCTGTACTCTCTGGTCCATCTCCCTGGCAGGAGGTGGAGACAGCATTGTGCACAGGAGACAGGGCTCAGTCCACTGGCATAACAAAACTTGAGGGGGCCCCCTGCAAGGCTCGCAGACGGGCTCCCTCTGGACTCAATCAGGAGCTCTCCGGCCAGAGTACTGTGCTTAGGGGGCCCTCTGGAGCTTCAAGGCCCCCACTCACCGCAGGGGCTGCGGGGGCCTGTGTTATGCCACTGGCCCAGTCAGGTGCAGGGAAGTCTCCTCCTACTACTCTAAATGCAGCCCAGGTCTATTCAGCCCAGCCTTGACTCATCCAGGAAAGGCAAGACACACCTCAACCCCCACAGTGGCTGTCTACAGCGAATGCACATCCCCAGCCCCTGTCACTCCAAAGCCAGACAGTCAATCCACAACCCAGCAGAGGCACACAGGATGGTTAAGCAAGAAAATGTCTACTTTCTAAAAGTGGCATTTTCAAACGCATAATTTAAAAACCATCGTTACTAAAAGATGTTTGATTAAATTCTGAGTTCAGAGAGCCCAACTCCGTTTCTCTATCTTGTCCCAATGGGAAGTTATACTGTAAGCTGTTACAAAATATCTTCCATTCTTTCGTATGGGGCAGATAATCTTTCAATAGCGAAAAATGGAAATGTCACACACACAGTACATGGCCTAACTTTCACATACACTGCACCCTGCCCACAGGGGTACATTGGGTCTCCCTTAAGGGTGACTCACATGTAATAAAAGGGAAGGTTAGGGCCTGGCAAGTGGGTGCACTTGCCAGGTCGCCATGGCAGTAGAAACTGCTTGCAGACACTGCAGTGGCAGGTCTGAGAACCCTTTGAACGGCTGCTTGTGTGGGTGGCACAATCAGTATTGCAGGCCCACTAGCAGCATTTGAATTACAGGGCCTGGGCACAGACAGTCCATTGTACTAGGGACTTAGCAGTAAATCAAAGAAGCCAATCATGAAAACACCAATCAATAAACACAATTTACATGAAGAGCATATGCACTTTAGCACTGAATAGCAGTGGTAAAGTGCCCAGAGTCCTAAAACCAACAAAACAGGGTCAAAAATAGGAGGCCAAAAAGCAAAGATTCTGGGGTAAACCCACTGAAAAAGCCAGGCCTAACATTCACCTTTCGGTTTAATACTCTCTCCTCATTTACCTTCCCCCTCTCCTTATTCTGTACTTTCTTTATGGCATTATATGGTATCAGAGTTATACCAATGAATGCTGTAAACCAAAATAGCTAATTCACCAGCCCCTATATTTTTTGAAAACAAAACGTTGATGAAATGGGTTGGCTGAATTTTTTGGCAGAAGTAACAGTTGCACATCCTTTGTTTTACATATATGACTCATATCAAAGGAAGGTAACGTGTTTAAACCTCCATGGTTGTATTCTCCTACATTGACTCCTTAATGTTATAATGTGATAAGCATATAAGAATATTTTTAGGACCTCATTGCGAGTGCCATAGTAATCCCAAAGGGCTTTGTGACCTGACAGATTTGGTTTACAAGATCTGCTGTAATTTCACTGATTGGCTATTGTTGGTCTTGACACTTCTGTTGGAAGCAGGAGAAATGTACAGATGAAATAAGCAAAAAAACTACACGAGTCAATGTAGAAACATAGGGGCATATTAGCAAGACCGGTGATAAAATTATCGCCGTTTTAGCGGCAGGAAACTGCCGCTAAAACGGCGATAATGGGCTTGCTAATATGCGTTATAGAATTCAATAGAAGCCCAGGTTAGATGTCCTGCACATCTAACCTGGGCTTCTATTGGAATTCTATAACGCATATTAGCAAGCCCATTATCGCCGTTTTAGCGGCAGTTTCCTGCCGCTAAAACGGCGATAGTTTTATCGCCGGTCTTGCTAATATGCCCCTAGATTCCTGCATCCTATTCCCTAAACACTTGTAATGAGGGGTTATTCCATCCCCCACAAAGTTAATGATGATCCCAAAATTAGTAATTCCAGTGATTGGAAACTACCTGGTCGTTTTCCAATCCACTTATAATGGCCTCCCCTAATATATAGATTCCAAAGAGGTTGTGAAAATGTTTCACCATTAGTTCCAAGAAGGTCCTAACAAATATAGGTACCGTTTTACCTTTTGGTTGTGGGTTGGAGTAAAATTCCGTTGTTATTTTCGCTCCATACATTTTCTCTCCATTCGACAATACATTATAAAATAAAATCGTTACAAAGCATTAATAAAAAATACAGAGCTCCTGTTCCAATTTATTTTTGGGCGTGCACAAAAGATGTAACTCACCAAATTTCTGTACATTTTATATAGTCTGCTTCACCATAATTGAGTTGTTCCAAGGTAATATAGGGGCATATTAACAAGGGCCGGCGATAAATATCGCAAAGCGCGCTTAGCGCTTGCATATTTATCGCCGGCTATCTCTGTGATTTATCGCCCGGTTAGCGCGTTATCAACAACGCGCATCGCCGAGGCGATAAAATTCCAGAGATAGCGTGGATATTGCCGTTTTCCATGGTGGAAAACGGCGATATCCTAGATGATAGGGCCTGTGGTCTTAGCCACAGAATCCACCCCTATGTTAAGTATGCCTTAGTCAGGAATTTAACAGACGTTAAATTCCTGCGTTAAGACATACTTAACGCGATTTAAAAGATCGCTAACCCTCCTTGATAATATCGCGAAGCTGCCTTCGCGATATTATCCCTGTTTGATTTCACAGCCACGCCTACTTTGCATCTCATTAGCGATGCAAAGTTAGGCGTGCTGAGAACGGGCGCTAAGTCAGCAAAACACGCGATAGCGTGTCTTTGCTGATAAGGCGATGAAATTATCGCCGCTTTTCGCCCGAAAATGGACGCAAAAGCGGCGATAATTTCATATCGCCCCTTGTTAATATGCCCCATAGTTAGCCGCCATATTTCTCTATCATGAATTTACAAAACTATTTTCTGCGTGTATAAACCAAATATCTACATTTTAATGCAAATAATTCCTCAGATCGCTTACTATTGTGTTATATTTCAAACTGAACGTTTTATTTGACTGGACACTATCTTTGCAAAGTTGGACTTTTATTTATATTTCTGCCTGCAAAGAAACTGCACATTCAGGGTGATGCTATCTACTTTACAACCTCTTGGGATCATTTTTCACCTATGCTACCTTTTAAGGCTTTATCAGTATATGATAAGTGTCTCAGGGATAGATTCACTGACTAAAAATGTAGGTAAACATATTTCTCAAGAAATGCTCTCTGATTACCTAGTTTAGGAACCAGCAAGTTCACAATAGCACAACAAATAAGCCTTTTGTATTGTTGACTCTGTAGTCTTTCAGCAGCAGACCTTCATATAACTATATACTTTGCCTATATGGCTGTGCATTGTTTATTGAAAGATTCAGGAAGCCTTTCAAACAGAACTACTGCACATAGTAAATCTGGCCTAAGATAATAACCAGTCGCTGTTGGCGGGGCGGGAGCGTGGGGGGTGTCACAGTGGGGGGTGTCGTGGGGGGGGGCTAAAAAAATAAAATACACTTACCTTGAGGCCGTGTACCCCGTCTCTGCCCCTGCTCTCCTACCTCCGACTCCAGGAACAGGAAGCAGCCAGCCAGGCTCCTTTCCCTAAGCCAATCGCAACTCTGCAATGCAGCGTTGCCATTGGTCTGAGCTCCGTGACATGGCACTCAGCCAGGGGCTGGAGGGGTGGCCATGTTCTTCATGCAGCCTGCATGGAGAACGGGGAATGTGCGCATGACAGGTTTGGGCAGCCCAAGAGGGCCGACCAAACAGTCATTGCGCACTTAGAAGTGAGCAAACCACTCCTCCCCTGCTCCGAGAGCAGAGCAACCCCGCCCACCCGCCCGCCCGCAAAGAAGCAGGACATGAAGCATAAAATGATAATAAGTCTAAGTTATTATCATTTTATGTTTCTACTTGTCACTGCTTAAAAGCAGTGGGCCGACGCTCCTCCGCCATAGCGGAGGAGCCGCCACTGATAATAAAAATATTTTTAGAGGGGGTGTATATATGTGAATAAGTATGTGCAGGATCTGTTTGGTGAAAGTGAGAATGCAAATGCATAACATACAATTGGAGCACTGATGCTGAAGAGCATAACACAAACTACAGAGAATGTGCATATGCATATTTTAATGGGGTTATAGGCTGGGGGAGCTGATGGGCATATAATGGCTGAATTTTCGGTACAGAGAGTTAGCTGGTAAGAATAATGAAGTGGACATTGATTGCAGGGCGTCAGAAGATAGTGTGGAGGTGATGGTACTATGCTACATACCTCCTACTTTCCAGGGTCCTTTCCAGGCACCATATGTGGACATAACATTAAATACAACGAGAAGCTTTGTTTTCTTTACCCCTGTAGTACATATTTAATACATAGAAGCTAGTGCCTCTAGCACTTGGCCAAAACGAAAGAAGCATTCAGAGAAGCCCCCATTATGGTTTTGACCAAGCCTTGCACAGACATCTCACAGGCTTGAATGAGTGAATGTTTCAGCTTTACAAGGGAGTGTGATCTCAGGTTTTCATATTGAGTGAATCTGGCGAGTGCGCATGGGGATCTGCCTCTAGTTAGGAGGTTTAAATTCTCTGAGCATACTGATCAAATTGGGGTATGATGTGTTATCAGTTGGAGAGGCAGAGGTGATCGACCATGTATTGCTTTGTACATTCCTAGAAGTTGATTGTTTTCTGCTCTGTAGCTTGCCAATAGCCATCCTGCATGTTGACGGCAAAGGGAATTTGGATACTGAATAGAGTTTGTGTGGAAAAGGGATTATTTTATTGCACTGGTAAAAATATATTTCGGTGGAGGTGGGGCTGGGGGGAGAGGGGGGTCTCACTAGTAAGATTTTTAATAATCCAGCATATTCCTAACCAGGATTTTGATCCGAAAATTGAGTGTCTGGTGTGTGTGGATTTTTCTTATACTGAGCAACTGGAGCTTGGCTGCAGTGTGAGTGATTGGCATATTGAAGTTAAATTAGACCCCCGCAGGATTAAAGCTGATTTGCACGGTGTCAGGATATCTCTGGGGAAAAGAACGGGGCATGGGTAGGAGGGAAAGCAGAAAATTAGATGCATTCTGACTTTGAGAAGTTGAGGAAAGAGCCACAAGACAGTAAGAGATTTTATTTGACGTTTCCAAAGGCAAGGAGGAGAGAGAAACAGACCAGAGTGTCATTAGCATGGCGATGAGGAGAGAAGCGTATGGAGAAGAGCTTTCGAGGTGCAGGGTCCCCAAACGCTCAAGCAGACAAAAACGTTATGGCACAGGAGAAACCAGTTTGAATATGCAGTTGACACTGATCACACAAGCGTAAACAAATCAAAGTGTAAAGGGGGTGTACATCATAGGACAGATGGGACACCGGTCTCTCAGAACGTGAACCCTAGAGTATAGATGATGCAGATCAGAGGGCGAAAAAAGTTCATAATGCAAGGTACAGAGGGCACTGATTTTTCAGCGGGCAGGCGTGCAACGCCCATTGGGCTCAAAGGGCTTCAGCCCCCCCCCCCCGTCGTGTGTAGCAGGCCGGGCCGAGACAGCTTCCCGGGCACACACACAGCCACACCCGAGTACTTCACAGGTCTTTAAAAGACGATTTGCTTGTTAATGAGACTTTGTTGTTTTTTCACCCCTTCTTAGAGCCCCTGCATCTCCACTCTGCCTACTGCTGGAAGAATTAGCCCCCCCGAAATTTTTTCTTAGGCCCCCCCCCTGAAATTTGCCTCTAGTTGCGCCTCTGTCGGCTGGTGTAAAGGTCATGGGGTATAGCAAGTATGCAATTTGCAGGTTGGCAAATAGCCTGATCATTGAGTGGGTCCAAGCAATTCAGTGCAGAAGTGCAATTTGCATGGAAGGAGTTAAGTCTAAAGGAGACAGAACAGTATACAAAAGCCAACGAACACTAAGTGAACACAAATAACAAGTCTAATAGGGTACAGTTAGTTCACATGGTGCAGAGGACCTCGAAAACTCAAGCGGAGACAGTGAAGAGGGCACAATGTTTATGGTGCATAGAAGCACAGATGATCAGGAGTACAGGTGACACTGATCCACAGTTCATGCAGGGGTTGATCCAGGTACAATAGTGGCCAAGACTCAACATAAATATAAAAAAGAGGTACGTGACATTGCGCACCCATCCGTCGCACTGCTGAATTCAGGAATTTTTCCTTTCGGTCAATCATTCTTTGTAGTAATCCAGTTTTATACAAAAGTAAACCTATAATGATGTCCATGCTTCATTCAAGGAATTAATCCATGCTTTATAATCACTTCAGAGACAGCGTAGTTCCACATTGGTGTTTTATTATACATCTTCAAATGCCTCATGTAGTCCATCCAGACTTTTAACAGCGGCACGTGTATACAAAACAATCATGGAGAACTGACTCAAAAGCGTTCCACCCAATGCATTTCGAGCACACTGGCTCTTCGTCAGGGGTTACTGAAACAAATAGAGAAATAACTCAGCCAACTATATAAATCCAGTTTCACTCGATATTCTAACAAACATAATCACGTGACCCTCATCACCCCCACCACCCCTCAATCACAAATTTACTTAAAAACCACCCATGCATGAAAACTAATGAACTCCTACATGCAATTACCCATCCTGACTAAAAGAAAACTAAATCCACTGCATCTTCGCAAATAAAAACAAACTCATGAAAAAATTCATGAGCAAGCTGATGTGCAACACCCCTACACCCTTTACCGATGTCCCACGAGTGCTTTTGAAATCCTGGCCCCTCTGTTTTTTTTTATTTTTTTTTATTTTTATTTGCGAAGATGCAGTGGATTTAGTTTTCTTTTAGTCAGGATGGGTAATTGCATGGTAGGAGTTCATTAGTTTTCATGCATGGGTGGTTTTTAAGTAAATTTGTGATTGAGGGGTGGTGGGGGTGATGAGGGTCATGTGATTATGTTTGTTAGAATATCGAGTGAAACTGGATTTATATAGTTGGCTGAGTTATTTCTCTATTTGTTTCAGTAACCCTGACGAAGAGCCAGTGTGCTCGAAATGCATTAGGTGGAACGCTTTGAGTCAGTTCTCCATGATTGTTTTGTATACACGTGCCGCTGTTAAAAGTCTGGATGGACTACATGAGGCATTTGAAGATGTATAATAAAACACCAATGTGGAACTACGCTGTCTCTGAAGTGATTATAAAGCATGGATTAATTCCTTGAATGAAGCATGGACATCATTATAGGTTTACTTTTGTATAAAACTGGATTACTACAAAGAATGATTGACCGAAAGGAAAATTCCTGAATTCAGCAGTGCGACGGATGGATGCGCAATGTCACGTACCTCTTTTATACTTAGTATTGAACTGTGACTTGGGACGGTTCACAGAATCTGTTCGCACGCAATTAGATGGTTGTGATATTATTGTATGAATAGATATTTAAGGGAAGGTGTGCATTCTTACATTTTTTGTCTTTTGCAAGACTCAACATAGACATTTATTAACAAATGATTTGTCAGAATATGGTTTAGGGTGGAATTCACAAGAAATGCATGAATAAGCATGCAATATTTTATTTAGTCTTGGTAGGCTGAGTAGTGCCAATCCTTGGCCCTCAGCCAATGAAATGAGACTCATTATTTTTCCCTTACATCCAATGGCTTACTACTTTTCATTCATGGAGCTCCAATGTACTCGATTTTTGACTCAAGACTTGCTCAAGGTATCCACCGAATCCAGCAAGCCTAGTCCTCTTAATGGGTGCACATAGACAGGTATAGCCCACAGAAAAGCCTCTTATCTCAATGACAGTTCTGTATCTCATCAGAATACATAGATTCTAGGAGATCATAGACCCTTTCCATGTAATAGAACATTTCCTGTCATCCCCCATCTTCTGAGTCCAATTCCTCTTTCACACAGCATTTGCCTCCTTTGTTTCCCTTCATATCATCATGTCTGGTATCTTCTTGAACCCATGGTAGATTCATCTCCTACTTCAAACAGACTTCTTTTCCCTGGCTGTTCTCCTGCTTTCACATTCTGTCTGATCTTCTAGCACTGTAAAAAATGTGCGTATAAGGCAGAAATGTGACCCTCCCATAACCCGGCCATCTAGAACAGTAAAATCACACATTGTGCAATATTCTAGGAAAAAGAACTCAGGATGAGATCTTGCAGTCGTTTATTGAAACAGCTTGTCATAATCCGAAGCAGAAAACCTTGTTTTCCTCACGTAATATTGCACCACAAATGCTTCAACTTCACCTCAGAAATATCCTCAGTATTCATGAAATAGAATGTAATGGTAGTGCCTGGGGATATAATGATAATTCATGGGCAGTCTGGTCCCCCACGTCCAGTGTAGGGAGGGTATCCCTCCCCACAGGGGCCATGTACTGCCACAAACTACCTCGCCAGCTCTCTTCAGAGACACAGTGCACCTTCAAAGCCGCCACATAGGTTGACAACCATTTGGTGATGTGATCCCCAACCTGGTAATCCTGTACCATATCCTTTGGGATTCAACCTCTACTCTCACTCTTAGGCACTGCAGGGGTTCTTCCACCCATACTGTTGTTGGACCCCATTTGTAGGGCTCTAAGGTCCAACTCTCTGAGGCTAAGCTCATGGGCCATCTTTTTCTCTTCATTGGCTAGTCTCTTTTCAGCCAGAGTTTGCTCTTTGTCGAATTTTTTCAACTTGGCAAAGGCTAGAGCCTGCTCCTTGGCAGGCCTGGCAAGCTCTAACTTTTACTTCCATTGTTATCTCCTGTCCTCCAGCTCCTCGGAGGAGAGGCTCCTTGAGGATATACTGCTGCTGATTCTAGAGTGGCCCCCCACATCTGGGAAAAGAGGGTCCTCCCCCTCTATAGATTGTCCATTAGGGCATCTCTGGCCCTGCTCTGACTCTTTCCCACACTCAGATTCTCCTCCACTAGTCACCTCTCCCTAGGGGTGGGACTCTGGCCAGGCCCTCAACGGTTCCTGTGACTCCGCCTTCTTGGCTCTTCCCTTGCAAGCCACCCCCTTTGCCTGGCAGACCTCATTGAGCTGTGCCACCGTATAGGTATCCAGCTCAAATTCTGCCTCAGGTAGGCCCTCAGACATGTTAGTGAACTAGTAGAAGTAGAAATAGAGATCAATAAGGAGCACAAAATAATCACCACTCTCCAGCTATCCCTGTGTCCCTTTTAGAGACACCTTAGGAAACAAAGGAAAACTTTGCCCATGTAAAGTCATGGCGCACAATTAGTTCCCATGTGATGCTGTGCAAATGCATGTCCTATCCAACCGCTTGACGGGCAAAAAGATTAGAACTGGCACTTTCTAGTTGGCTGAGGCAATGCCCTAGCCAGGCAAAACCTACCGCTCCTGCCAGGGGTGGGTGATTACACTCACTGTGTAACCTGCGCACACCCTTGAGTAGCTTGGCACTGAGCAGTTAGGCTTATCACAGAGGCAATGAGTAAAGCATTGGCATATAACTTCCACACAATAAATACACTGAGAGTCAAAAAAGAGACTTTACACTTGGTGTATGTAAAAAAAATGTATATTCAACGCACACATTCATTAACACAACATAAACTACATGTATTTCTGGGCACAAATCATACATGGAAATATTACTAGCAGTACTATGCCCAACCGTGTTAAAATGACATCAGTAGTATGCCCCCTTGGGAAAGATCCTACTTCACCCGCCAGCACCCTTATGCAGTGCAAAACGTTGTCAAACCAAAGCCCACCCTGGCAATCATTATAATTTAAAACCAATGTCAAACGTAGTATTCTATGGCAAGGAATCAACATGTAAAGCAACACCGCCGGGTGGTGTAATGAATCCTGGCCGGTCTGCAGGCAGTAACTCCCACACACACACACTCACTCAGCACCGATACGCAGTGCAACTGATATCAGGAAGGTTTGTATGGAACCCACTCGCACACATAAGCACACAGCACCTTAATGATGTGCAAACAATAACCGATGGGTCAATGGATAGCACACTGCAGACCCCGCGGCCCAAGCCTCCCTCCACCCTCCAACTTACCCTGACTACCCTACACCCACGGACTGGAGATTACCAGCCCGCCTTCCCGATAATAGGCTGCTCGCTGCCAAAGTCACTCTTAATTAGGGTCCCAGGGAAGAAGGCGGGGTAGGTAATCAATCAGGGAATTGTAAGCGCCCTACTCACCTGTGAGGGTCTCAAGGCGGTGAGGGGGTGGTCCGCAGATCTGTTTAGCCAAAGAGCCAGGTCTTGAGGGTCTTCCTGAAGGTGTTCAGGGAGGTAGCAGGACTAATTCGGAGTCAATCCTCAAATGGGGGTTTGGCCACCACCTGGGAAGTTCACCCACAGGATATGGAGCAGAAGTAGGCTGTGGGCAATAGTTGATCACTAAAAATGGTTCCACAATGTGCCTTCCGGTACCAGCTCAGTTCTGCGAAGGAGAGGGGTTGTCACACAGTCTCTTGAACCGTTTCCGATTGCTTTCAGAAGGGTTCCTTCAGCCCAGCCAATTACTCTCCCTACCCAGCCCGATCCGGACAATACCTCCTGGGAACACATTGTAGTCAGGGGCCGGATGAGGAGGGGGCAGTTGGTCCGCCGCACTGAGGGCCCAAAAAGGTACCCATTGATGAAGAGGGAATTAAGCAGGGGATCCTTTTTAGAAGAAAGAGGCACCCCGTCAGGTACACGTCGATCAGAGTCACACACAGGCAATCCAGGCAAAACGTCTAGTGTGTGGTGATGCGAATAACACCAGAAATTCTGGATTCCCACAAGGAGGAGTCCCACTCTCAGTACCTCCCTGGAAAGTGGACAAACCATCTGGTGCATGTTGATCACACTAGACATGGTCACACAAAATGAAGAGTTGCAAATTCCGTATCTCCCTGGGAAAGAGGCACAACGCCTGGTGCGCGTTGATTCGGGTCGCACCAGACAGATGCGGTCACACAGAACAAAGAGTTGCAATTTCTGTACTTCCCTGGAAATGAGGTACAATGCCTGGTGTGTGTTGATATGGGTTGCACCAGACAGTTCTGGTCACTAACACAGACGCAAGTTTAGCCGGGCCGCATGAGGTGGAATGTGGCACTACTATGGATATGCCCTCACCTCAGAGGGTTGCACCCTGTGAATCAGACCCTGCACGCAATGAGCATGCAGTCGGCGTGTCGAACGAGAGAGATGCGGCACGATCAATGAATCGGGCCATTTTGGATCTCACAACTGGTGAATCCTCTCTCTGCAACAAGATGCTTATGCGTGTTGGGGTTCTCACAATGCAGGGGCCACATGCCTTAGATGCGGGCAAGACTTCTGGGGCTCTGCACAAGGCAATCCGGTCTCCAGTCACAAATCTTAGTTCCACGCTTATGCCGCACTACCAGTTGGGAACCAGCAGATGATACGGGCACTTAAGAGGGCACTGCTCCCCAGGTGTCACAAGTAGACAGTGTGGGTCCCTCGTAGAAGATCTTTGATATCCTTCAGACCTCCAAAAGAACAGGGGGCAAGCCAACATCCTCTTGGAGAGCATACTTCAGGGTGCCACACAGCAGCAGGTAGTCAGCCAAGGCCAGCCACTATTCAGAAAGGGTGCAGTGTCCCGCCCAATGGCTGTAATCCTCCTTGTGCACAACATATTCCTCTGTCAGTGTGCACCATGCAGTCGAGGATCTCTGGTCTGGTGTCCACACAAGTGTATCTCTACCCTGCTGTAGTATAGCACCAGTAGTTATATTGTTCTGTGCCTTTGAAGTTGGCGGTGTTTCAGAGGGTCTCCCTTTGATCCACCGAAGTCTGCCCTAAATTTCAATCCTGTCTGCAATGAGGCCGGGATTGCAGGGTGTGGCCAGACACTACATTGTTTCCCAGAAAAGCTTGCTCCTTTGCATCATGGTACACGCATTGCATAATTCGCGTTCCCCTTAGTGTTGACTGTAGTGTTGACACTAAGGGGACACCAGAACAGTGATTTATCACATACAAAATAGGACTAAACTCATGTTTTTGGGGTTATATTAGGCTCCATATAAAGCAAAATAAAAATTGAGCCATCCACTGTCTATAGTTAAATGACAAAGAACCGAAGAAATAAAAAATGAAAAAATACGGAACCAGGGATTTGTGGTAACCCAATCTAGATAAACCGAAGAAGTAGGATGAATGAGATAGTTTTGGGTAATGGGTGAAAGAAGTTAAAAAATGGTAGAGAGATCATTATTGTTCTCCCCTTTTCTTCCCCTGTGTTCCCACCTTATTAAAAAGTGTAGTAGCATTTCCTGTGGGTCGATTCTATTGGGACCAAAGAGGAACGGAATGAGAAAATATCGGGTGCCATGTTAAAATGCTAAAGTGAGTTGGTACATTGAGTAATTGGACCTTTTTCAAAAGAGGAGATTAATGACCAGTTTGAGTGGAAAAATAAATACTCCTGAGTTTACACACTTAGGGGCCGATTCCGATTCGGGTCGGAAATCTCTCCGACCGAGCCGGACCCGGAGAGATTTCCGACCGAATCGGACCCTAGCAGCCCGACCGAACGAGTACGATGCGCACGTATGCCATCGGACTCGAGTCGGTCGGACTCCCATTCAAGTCAATGGGAGCCTGTCGTACAACGCGTACGCGGGCTCCCATTGACTCCAATGGGTGCGAGGCGGACAAGGGCGCCCCTACAGCGTGTACGCGGCGGAGCGACTTGCGCCGTACACGCACAGGTAGGGGGGACCCATGGGTCCCCCCTGTGTGCGACTCGCGCGGCTACGCGTGCAGGGGGGTCCGACACGGACCCCCAAAGTACGGCTCCGACTGCTTCTTCGAGCCGGACGGCGCGAGTCGGTCGGACTGCTTGCGGCGCGCATCGTACTTGCCCGGCCGGGGAACGTCTCCATTGCGAGGTGCGCTGCGCATCCGTGCGAGTCGGTCGGTGCGGTTGGGACGGGCGTACGAGTCGGTCTGCGAATTTGCACACGCTCGCATCGTACTCGTTCGCCCGGACGCACGTACGAATCGGTCGGGAATAAGGGCTCCGAATCGGATCCGGTTCAGCTGAATCCGATTCGGTGCCCTACCGGCCGAGATCGGAATCGGCCCCTAAATGTGATTTATCTATAGAACTAACTAAAACTGTAGAGTGATGTGAATAGTTTGGCTGATGGCTTGAATGGTTGCTACATGGCACTTATGGGTACTCTGGCACATAACGATGGAGGCACTGATGGTATGGGACAAGTAAATTAATTAAATGTTGAGCTCATGGAACACGAGTACCACTGGGGGATACAAATGCCATTATTATACACTGAGCCCCTATAAAAAAATAGATTAACAGGAGGTAAAAAAAACAAATGTTTTTTAATAAGAATCACAATGTAGAATAGCACCTTGGTCCCATTTCAATTTTTATGCGTAGTCTGCACAGGTAGAAAACCTGGGTTCATTCATGTGTTTATGTCTCTTATACTTTGGTATTCTTGTTTCTAAACAGTGTGGGAGAAAATAATTGGTCCTGAAGAAGGTGGTTTTTATCAGTAGGACCCACCAAACTGGGTCAATACACTTTAGAAAGACTAAATCTGATGAGCTGTGAAGGACACGGTGGATATTAATCTTTTGAAGACACCCTGGGTAATGAGCAAGACGTAAAACAGATTAGTGATCAAAAAGACATATGTGATTGTCTATTGTATTCTCCCTGTTTGTGTTTGCTTTTATGTTTCTCTCTTGAATTTAATGTTTTATGTATAAATGTTAATGAAATATTTCAGACTTTGAATTAGGTTACAAGAGGGGATTTTTTTTATTGAGAATTTGTTTTTCTATTGAGTGTTACAAAAAGGTCTGAACAAGGGACATTTTTATGAAAAAAACTTTCAGAGATGATGTAATATTAATTTTAACCTTGTAATATCTACATGAAGTGTGATCAACATGTGTGATTCTTGAACAGATTTGTTATTTTTATTTGTCAATAAAGTGATTAGTAATTTCTAATACTGAATAGGTGGTACTCAAGTCTCTATGTGACCCTATACTCAGCAAGGATTGTGACTCTAGTGAGATTGTGAAAGGTGTGAATGATTACATATATACGCTCATAGGGATATCTTTCTGTGACTTCATAGTCTTATATGGTGCCCTGTCTCTTGCGGAAAATGGGGTCCCTCTCTGGTAATTTGGATTGGAGTTATATTGTTGTGTGCCTTTGAAGTGGGCGGTGGGTCAGAGGGTCTCCCTTTGTACCAAAGATGTCTGCCCCACATTTCAGTCCTGTCTGCCATGAGGCCGGGGAATGCAGATCTTAATTTTTAGTGGGGCCATGATCTGGCTCCAAGAGGCCAAGTGTCAAAACCTCTCCTCCTAATCTATCCCACCAAGCACTGAAATGGCAGAGGTCTGTCATTTCAGTTGCATGCCCAAGGTTTATAACTGTCACTGGGGAATGGACAGATGTGCTCCTCTAGCCTCCAGTATGGACTCGAGCCAAGCAATAAGGCACACAAAGTGCTTTAGAGCAGAGAAATGCTCACTTCCTGGAAGTGGCACTTCTAAGCTAGTAATGACAAAACCACCTTTAGCACAGGAAAGGGTTTGTCATTAGGAATCCAATGACAGGAAACATTGTGAGGCTGCTCGGCTGCAATCCACTATTGCAGCCTGAAGTAATTTTAACCATTCCCCCATGTTAGCCTATCGGAAGAGCAAACCTCATAGGTAGTTAAAACATACATGGGTATTCCCCACTACCTGGGCAGGGAACACTCATGTGTACCTTTCCTGCCTTTCATCTAGCACTCGCATAACCCCTTAAGGCATACACACAGGTCTGCAATGGCAGACCGGAGACCTGTTTAAAAACATAATTGGTACAAGTGCACACATTCAGGCCTGCAATGGCAGGCTTGTGACATGTTTAAAAATGTCAGGTAAGCACCACATCTTTACATTGTTATGTTTCATATAGATGCCCTAATATAGGCATGGTTTGAGATGCCCTAATACAGGCATAATCTTTCACCTACATTAGTTCCCTATTCTCCACAATAACGGGCGCTGAGGGCTGAACCTTATCTAGACTGTGGTTTGGGTACAGAAGGAGGGTTTCTCCCGAACAATGGCCTCCTATACCATCTTCGTTGTGCTCATCCAGTATGATTAAATATTCATAAGAGTTCTAGGAAACCAGGCAGGGGCTAGGATCCACCTGCATAAACATCTACGTAACTGGTTCATCCCATACGTCATCTTCATACCCAACAATGGCTAACACAAGACACAAAGGACAAAGGGACTCTATACTTTTCTGTATAAATACAGCACCTCTTGCTATCAGTAGTTAGAGGGAACCGAGACTTCCAGGCCGACACACTGACCAGAGACACTGAGGCTCCTCATGCAGTCGCTCCAGCTGACAGTGGTCTAATCATCCCTTGTGGGGTGTCCAACTCGAGACCAGGACGAGGTCCCACACTCTCATTATTCAGGTAATGGGGTTCGACTAAATCCTAGCGGGATTCTTGGCTTCTTTCGCACCTACTCACATGCTAGGTACACTTAGGTACATCTAGACAGGCATCGTAGGAGTATGCGCTTTATTTTATAAATGCATTTTATATTCATGTATATGTTCACGGCTATTGCAAAATGGTAGAACTGTACTATCCCTTTTTATTCACTGTACTGCTGATCATATATCTCTGCTACTGTTTAACAGTTGTCGCAGCACATATATTTTATACTAGAAGAACAACTGTGCAATAAATTCTTATTGTAAACACGCTCGACTGCTTCTTCTGTGTAACTCTCTGAGACCAAACGAGCAAGCACGAGTGACTGAGCGAAAAGTAGTACATTGTTTCCACGAGTCTGAGGAATCAGGGTTGTCGTGTTCTGAGATTGCCAAAAACTAATCTCTCTGATAAAAAGGAGATTCTAGTGGCACTGTAAGCTAGCTAATGCAAAACAGGCTAACAGACGTGGTGGGGGTGCACAGAATCAGTCTGCTACCAGGCCCACAGTGTATGTTATCCAAAAGCGCCGGTCCTGCAGGGGTACTATAGGAACTACACTACAACATGTGTAGGAAGGGTGTGCCCACTTTCACACTGCATTTACAGTGGGAAAGGGCCCAGAGCCCTAAGGCCACAAACAAGAGAATCAGCAAAATGCAGGACGAAAAAGCAAAACGTTTAGGGATTCTCTACCTGAAAAGAATCAGGACTAACATGCACCAATGGCATATCATGTTTGCAGGACAGTATGCCACATCAGCACCATCTTTAATGTATGGGCACTGTTAGAAATAGGATTTCTGGTTGGCTAAGGTATGCACCCAGACTAGGCAGGAAACACCAGTCTAGTCAGGGTAAGCTAGATGCACACTAAAAGATAACCTTTGCTCACCCTCTGGTAGCTTGGCACAGAGCAGTCAGGTTTATCTAAAGAGGGAATGTGTAAAGTATTTGTGCAATACACATACACAGTAACACAATGAATACACCACAAAAAGACTCTACACAGCTGTTATACAAATGTATTATTATATTATATACAAAACAAGATCAAAACAACAAAAATCCGATGTATAGAAAATGAGATATTGAATTTAAAGGAATAAACGCAGTACAGTGCTTAGAAGCAAGAAGTGCTAAAATGGTTACTTTAGGACGCGCTGGATGCTGAACTGGCAAAAAGCCAAAGTTCAGGCCAACAGTGATAGAACTCTGGCCGGCTCCAGGACCCATGCATGCCCTGGTGAACAAAGTGCCTTTCCTGGTCGCAAACAATGAGATGCGTCCATCTTCTCCATTCAGTGAAGGAGATGCGTCAGTAACGAACACGGGTGCCACAGTTGAAGGCATTGATAATTGTGCTGGATTCTTCCATGCAGTGAGGGGATGCATCAACCTCACCAAGCTGCAGCGGTGTCGATAGGCTGTCCGATGCGTCGATCTCTGGAGACAAAGGGCTGGTTCCAATGTGATGCACCAATTTTACTCCCGCAACCAGGTCAAAGCACCAGTTTTGTTACACACAGAGAGGAAATGCATTAAAATCTGTGTTGCAAGTATCCGGGCCACTTCCAGTGAGCCAGGCACAGGAGCAGGGGTAGAGACTTTGATATACCTGACTCACAAACAACAAGAGGCAAACAAGCAAGCCCTTGGAGATCATTTGGAGTTAAAGCAGAGACCGATTCTCCTTAAGCTGAGTCATGGAGCAGCAGGCAGCAGGGCAACACCAGAGAAAACCAGTTCTTCCAAGTCTGCAGTCCAAATATGAGTCCTTTAAGGAGCACAGCAGTCCTTCTGACAGAGGTTCAGTTAAGATCCAGAAGTGTCTTATTTTAGGGGGTCAGAGTATACCTAAAAGTGCCTTTGATGTGGGGAGTGACTTCAAAGCAGCTCTCTAAAGTGCACAAGTATCGATTTCAACCCAGTCCTGTCTGCCAGCCTATCTTTGGGGGGTAATCAGTACTTTGTGTGGGGACAGGACACTACCTATCCCAGTGAAGTGTTAGCCCATCCCTTCCATCCTGCCCAGGCAATGCCATCAGAATGCAAATGTATGGTACTCAGACACACCTATCCTTCCTGTGTTGTGGCTCTCTAGAGGGAATGCACAAAGTGTAGCTGTCGCCCACCCCAGACGTGTATTGGAGACAGGCTGTCAGGCACACAGAGCAGTAAGTGCAGAGAAATGTCCACTTTCTACAAGTGGCATTTCTAAAACAGTTATGTTAAATCCAACTTCGCCAGTAAGGAGCATTTATCATTACCATTACCATTCCACACATATTAAACATGAAAAGCTACTTCTCTCTGATCAGGAATTACAGCTTAAAAGTGTTTTGAGGAATTCCTTATGCTAGCCTATGAGAGGAGTAGGCCTTGCAAAAGTGAAAAACGACATAGACTGTTTGTCACTAGCAGGACATGTAAAACATACAAGCACATGTCCTACCTTTTACCGTCGTAGCACCCTGCTGTTAGGATTACTTACTTAGGGCCTACCTTAGGGGTGACTTATATGTAATAAAATGGGAGTTTAAGGCTTGGCAAGTAGTTTTAAATGCCAAGTCGAAGTGATAGTAAATTTCACACTCAGGCACTTCAGTGGCAGGCCTGGGACACGTTTGAAAGGCTACTTATGTGGGTGATACAATTAGTGCTGCAGGCCCCCTAGTAGCATTTGAAGTACAGGCCCTGGGTATATAGTATGCCACTTTACAAGGCACTTACCAGTATTCAAATATGCCAATTAGTTATACACCAATGTCATCATGTTTAGGGGAGAAGCACATGCACTTTAACAGTGGTTAGCAGTGATAAAGTGCTCAGAGTCCTAAGGCCAACAAAAGAATCAGCAAAACGTGGAGGCAAGAGGAAAAAAGTCTGGGGAAAGACCACCCTAAGAATGACAGGTCTAACAGGCACCAACAGAAAATACCTTTTTCTGCTTTTTGTAATGTTTCGGTTACTGTTTTAATCATGTTCTCAAGATATATCTAACTTCACTTTCTGCGATTTTATCTGGGTCAAACGTCATTTGGCATCGGTTCTTATGAGGTCATCTGTGGCAAATGTCATTTTATCTTACCTCGTGTGGTATCATCAGTGGGTCAAATAGATCACAATTTTACTTCTGTTACCCCTGGAATTAAGTATATTGATGTCTATGATCTATATATGCTCTGCTAGGGTTTTTTTAAAATAAATTTTTATTGGCATTTATGATAATAACTCTTTTTCATACAAGCATATTATACCAAATACAATAGTCTTATGTTCATCCGATCAGGATATACAGTCATTTAGCACAGATTATTAGCATTACTCTATGTGATATTCAACCATTAAGCTAGGGGGTTTATAAAGTGCTTGGTGACCGGAAGGAATCCCAGCGCTGGCAAACAAAGAGAACCACTACACAAAGATCAGAGGCGACTCCTAAAAGATCAATTCCTAAACAGCCAGGACTTGAGGGATTTTCTGAAACATAACTCGTTATTCATGGATCGAATGGCAAGAAGGAGGGCATTCCACAGCTTGGCCACGTTAAAGCCAAAAGACAACCCTCCACTTCTTCCTCTTCCGACAGAGGGGACGGTGGCTAAATGTGAGTTGGTGGCTCTAAGAAGCCTTTTGGGGGAGTAGGGGGAACCAGTTGACAGGAGTTAGAGGGACGCTTGCATGAACGGCTCAGTGCACTGTGAACAAGGATTTAAATTTAATCCTTTGGGCGATAGCCAGCCAGTGGAGGTCGATCAGACCCTGCCTGGATGATTCGTACCAAATTATCCCTAAGAGCAATCGTGCAGCCACATTTTGCACAGCAGCGAGTTGCTGCAGCCCAGGCATGAAAGAATCAGAGCCTGGACTATCTGCTTCCTTGAGGGCTGAGAGAGTAAATGCGGGATCTTGTGTAACATGCGCATGATTCCAAAGCAGGTGGCTAACAATTTAGTAGCCTGGGTTTCCATGGTCAGAGATTTCTCCAGCCATACCCCCAGGCTTTTTATAGCTGGTTTAGGAGCAGGAGGAGGACCCCGGGAAATCAGCAAGTCAAGGGCCCTTTTGGTATGGGAATTGCTCCTGAGAATCATGAGCTCTGTCTGAGCTCCATTCAGTTTAATGCAAGACTTATTCATCCAACTGGCAACCTGCTCCAGACACGGTTCTAAGTTGGTCAATGAAGGGTCCATGTCTGGGGCAAGAGAAAAAAACAGCTGGATGTCATCTGCGTAAGAGACAAGCGAGATCCCAAAGTGAGTTATGATATCCGCCAGGGTTGCAAGTACACGTTAAGCAATGTAGGACTAAGCAAGGACCCTTGTGGAACTCCACAGGCAACTGGTAAAATAGCAGATGGGCAAGTCTTAACAAAAACCTGGAAGGATCTGTCCCACAGGAAGGAGCCAATCCAGTTCCGGGCCTTCCTTGTGACACAGGCGTACAAATCCTATCTAAGAGTGTAAGGTGATCCACACTATTGAAGGCTGTGCTGAGATCAGGAAGTATAATTGCAACTGTGGCCCCTTGAGCCAGCCTCTTTTTCGTATTCTTCACCACCGGTAGAAGAGTGGTTTCCATGCTGTCCTTAGGCCGAAAACCATTTTGCATGTGGTGCAGGAGTGAATTGACTTCGAAGAATTGAGAGAGATTCCCATTAACATATTTTTCCACCACCTTAATCATGCCATGGGAGCAAAGAGATAAGATGAAAATTCCCTGGGCATGTTGGGTCAAGGTTTTTTTTTTTTAGAACAGCTTTATCCATAGCGATCTTCCATGGTTGGGGCACCAGACCCTTCTCCAGGGAAAGGTTGACCATGTCAGTAAGGTGGAGAAAATAGTCTCAGCTCCAAGAGCCTGGATCCTAGGAGGTGCAGGGTTGAGAGGGGATCCAGATTTAATTAAGCTAAAGAGGTCTGCAAACGTACCCGGGGAGAAGGGGGGAATTCCAACAGGCAGGATGGGTTAGACTCCTTGTTGAAACTAGGGCTAGTGGACGTAGGACTTCCCTCCCCCTTTGAAAAGAGAGGTAGGTATTAGATATTTTAGTATTGAAATATTTTAATTTTTCTGAGTAAGCGTCTTCTTGGGGATAGTTAGGTCAAAAGAGTGGATTAGCCATTCTCTGATCTTAGTGTTGGCTGCTTGTGGATCGAGGCCCAATGGCCGAATGGTCTGAGTAAGGATACCCGTCCAGTTGTCACAAATTAATTGTGACCAACATCTGTCTTCCCAGGCCAAAGCATTAGAAGGTGTAATAGGGCCAGGGATCATAAGACCTATTGGGATCAAAAGAAGGTCGATCCATAAGATGGGTTTCGGATCCGAAACCTGAAGCAGAGGGTAGTTGGTGAAAATGGGGTCTAACAAGTGTCCCTTTACATAAGTGGAGCCATGTACTTCTTGACCCAGTTGGATGGCCGCTAAGTCTGACAAGAAGCTGGTTGCTGAGGTTTTGGTGGGCTCATCATAAAATACCATACAATTGGGCTTCTTTATTGCCAAACTGGCGAGGACCTTTGATAGAGTATCTAAATTAATTGGCCTGCCAGGCCGGGGGGAAGTAAATTAAGGCTCCTGAGAACGTGGAGGTGTGAGAGAGATACAGAATAGAAGAATTTCACAATGAGGCAATGCAAGGGTGTCCATCGTACAAATGAGGGCAGTCTTCAGCATAATTGCAAGTCCCCCACCCTTTCTTTCCCTCTATCTCTGAGAACTATTTAGTAATCGGGGGCAGCTGGAACAATGTCTAGTCCTGACTCCTCATGGAGCCAGATTTCCATAAAAAAGACAACATAAGGGTTTGCATGCTCCAACAAGGAGAAGATTTCCAGTCTATGTTGAGGGAGGGAACGGCAATTTAACAGAAACATTTTCTAGCCGGCCTTAGAGGGAGGGGGTTATCGACTGGGAGGACTTGTAGCACATTATAAGAGCAATGTTTGAAGGCCATGCTGCAGTCGAAAGAGTGTAGACATTTGTGGTTACAAGTCGCTCTTAGGTCAAGCAAATTCTGTCTGGCATAGACCTCTATCTGAGGGTAAAGAAGGGCAGGGTTCCTGGCCCCTGGACCTGTTCTGGTGCAGTCGGTCTTGCAAATGGTGCGCCTTTGGCGCACCTGCTGCAAGCATCCACTGTGCTCCCACTGCCCTGATTAAGTAGTGAAGAGTCCGACCAATAGAGCGTCAACCACCGAGGCATCTCTATGTTTGTGGACTCTATGGCTAAAGTGCTAAGTGCTCGGTTTTTTCCCTGTCTTGATTAAAACACAGTCAAATTCAATCACGTTCCCCATATGTTTTAATTAAGAAAACTGTCAAATTCACGTTATCCCCAAAAAAGGGAAAAATAGATTAGAATCTTATAACAGAATTGTTTTAAAAATTTTGAATTATTGTGGTATCAAACTCAAAGCTCTTACATGGTGTCATGCTGCAGTTTCTGGCCTTGCAAAGGTTCAGTCAGGTGGTGGGCCTCGTGGTGGTCTTTGTCATTAAAGATTAGCTATCTTTAGAGACCAGCCCTGGAGGAGGCGGGTACTGAGAAATTGGTCTGAATCAAGGGTGATAGTTTGACCTTAATGATTCCTACATAGAACTGAGTGAAGAAGGGCCTAGGCTGAAGATTAGCTCTTTGAAGCTTCTGCAAGTATGACTGGGTGAGGTAAAGTTCAAATATAACAATTTCTATCGGGTCACATTGCATATGACTGGCTCTTAGACAGACCTATTAATAATGTTGCTGTAGTTGGGTGGTAGTTCTCAGCCCCAATATTCCTTTATCACAGGACATACAGGGGCGTAACAGTGGCCCCCACAGCCCATAATAAGCCGGGGGCCCCCAGGGTTTCTAGTTTTGGAGGGGGCTCCCTCCCTCTCTAAGCCATGCCATTGCATGCCTTGCAGAATGCGTGCAATGGCATGGAATAAGAAATAGTTAAATGCTCGGGAAAGCCACTCTGCTTTACAGAGCAGGCCCCTGCAGTATGGGGGGGGGCAACCATTCAGGGGTCCCCCATTGAGTCCATTCTGCAGGGGGGGCTTCATTTTGCGTTATGCCACTGAGGAAATAATGGGCAGACTCCCCCTGCACGTAATTGGTGAATATGGGAATTTTTTCCATGATTGTCCTCCAACTTGATTATTCCTAAAACTGGTGTATATTCCCAATGCTCTGCTCAGGATTCCATAGCGTGGGAATATACCAAGCCAACCCATGCCTACATATCAGTCTTAACATCTAATTGTCTGTAGAGTATCGATCTCATTAGGACTCAGTGGTACCCTGTTATGACAACATGGGAACATTTGTGCTTACTATGCAGGCACCTTCTCTCAGAGGGCCTAAGTGTAAAAAAACTGCAATCTCATTCTGGCACCATTGAGTTAAAAATGTACTAAGGTCTGTTATTGCTTATATTATTTTTATGAATGTTCCCACGTCATTTATTGTTGTTAGATTATTGTCTAGTACTAATAATACACATACAATAAATCTCCCTTATCTATGAAACCAGGTGAACGCAGTGTCAAAAGAGAAAGCGGCCCAGTTGTCACCATGCTTTATTTGATGAAAACAAAGCAAGAATGCCCCAGTCAGTCACTGCAAGCAGGCTGACTCACACTGACAGATTTTTGTCCTCAGTCATGTTCGCTCCCAAGCTGTCTACTTCCAAGGCCACCAAAGTATTCAGCCTTGTCTGTAGAGAAGCAAGGCAGAGACAGCTGATAAGACTTTCAAATTTAATCGCGAAAAGAGAAGCCCGGATTAGAAATGTAGCTCAGAAAAAAAGAGGTAACGGTTTCTGTAGTGATGTAACCTGCTGATATGAAAGCAGCATGTTCTGCATGAGCAGATACTTTTTGAAGAATGTGGTCACTGAAAAGAGGCCACTTTGAGGATAATGATGACATTGAAGACAAGCTTCGCTCTGTGTCATTCAAAGACGTGCTGAGGTGAGTGTCTCAGTAGTACACTATGGGGGATATTCTCAAGAACGTGCGATAAACATCGCCAAAATAGGTTAACACAAGTTTTCATATCGCCTTCTATCGCGGGAAAATAACTCTGTGTTAACGTCGTATTCTCAACACGGCGGTAACATGCGATAGTCTCCCGATAACGCGTCAAATGTTCGCGATAACATTACCGGGACGGCGATGAAAATCCAAACCCGAACGCGAAAAAAGTTGCGATGGGCAAAACCGCGATAAGACAATCAGCGAAAAGCAGCGCCAGGCCTGCAAATTACACACGTCAGGCGGGAAAAATCACTACAAAAGCAGAAAAGAAAAAAAAAAAAAAAAAACTACAGCGAAGCACAATGGAGGCAGCCGGAACAGGTACAGAGGACGGCCAGAACCCCACAAGCACCCCGGAGGAGCAGCCTGGGACCTCGGGGACAGGGAAGGGCAAGGACAAGAAGAAGAGGAAGACGGGGTCCAGTCCGCAGGAAAACACGATCCTGATCACGGAGGTGATAGAACACCATCAACAACTGTTCGTCACCTCCACTGTGTCATTGGCAACAAAAAATGCAACATGGCAGTCCATCCTGGACAAGGTGAATGCAGTCGGAGTGCTGAGAAGGACAATGGAAGAGCTCAAGAGGCGCTGGAATGATGTGAAGCGCAAGACCAAGCAGAAACTCGGCAACAACCAGAAGGCAGCAATGCAGACTGGAGGTGGGAGTCCTGCGCCACAGGAGGAGCTGGATGAGATGGAGGAAATGGTGTCCACAGTCATCAGTGTGGAGACGGTGGCAGGAGTTGTGGGACCGGACACTGCTCAACATGACCTGACACAACAGCAACAGGGTGAGTAACGACCAGGGACTGGGGGGACGGGGGGAGATGAGCACAATTTCACACATGCAAAATTAAGTATAGCAGAGTGCACACCCACAATGACTCTGGATCATGCCCCTGATCCCCTTGGCACACTGCAGCACACCTAGAAACAGCAAGTAGGCCCCCGTCGACTATGTGCCCAGAGGGGACCCTTCCCACACATCACCAATCTCACAACCAACCTATGCACATGTGCCAAATCCAGCAAAGCGGCATGTCTGTGAGCCACACTGACAATGCAAGTGACACTGCATGATGAATAGCATGGCTGCAGTCAATATATCATGACATGTTGCACGCCACGACACTGAGGTGGCTGAGTGTGGACCACATCCGTAAAGGAGCAGGTCACACTCTGACACATCCACGTGCACAAACAACCCCTGATGTCAACAACACATCTGCAGACAAACCATGCCCCAGAGTCCCAACTCCCACCAAGAGCCCAATTTACCCAAGAATGCAACATCTCAGCACTGTATAAGCACAGAAGTCAAAGGCACACCGCCTGAAAGGGATAAGGGCCAGCCAAATCAGAGCTGCAGGGGCGACTCTCCCAAAATGCAGCACACACACATAACATTCAGAGCACATCAACATTGACAACAATGTGGTATAAACTGCAACACGTTCACAACAGAACAGAGGACCCAACTGGTGCCGCTTATGTGTAGAAACTGGTCAATCACATTTGGCATAGCAGGGAAATGTGAGATGATAATGTACAAGTACAAACACACATCCGTGATGTTGTCGAAATGTCCACTGTCCCACATCAAATAGGCAGGTCCTCCCAAACAGTCACAATGTACATTGTCATGCAGTTTGTATGTAAACTTGTACAATGCGTCAACATACATGTGAACACAATGTTAAACTGCATCTTCCCTTCACATTGCAGAGGGAGAACCAACACCTCCTGCAGAACAGACCCAACAGATCTTCACTGATGACGAAGACCTCCACACCTTCGACACCGACGCCCTCCAAGAGCTCATGGACAGCTACGGCACCTCACCTCCAGGAGCAGGGCAGCCCAGCTGCATCGAGGAGACCCCACCCCCTGCACAGACCACACAGCAGGAAGCACCCATCACCACAGCTGACTCCCAGGACTCCCACGAACAACACATGGCCTTCCAACGCCGTGTGTTAGCGGTCCAGGAGAAGATGGCTGATCAGGTGCGGGTGGGGTTCGACCTCATGGCAGCCAAACTTGATGCCATACATGGGTGTCTGAGTACCATCAGCGACCACTTACAGTCCCTAACGGACACCCACAGTCCGCTCCATGCTCTCCAACGATCCATGGCTGACATCGCTGGAGTCATGATACTGAGACAAGAACAACTGTCCAGTCAGAGTGGCTCCAGTGATGTCAGCCGAGAGTTGGGACAGATGCGGGGGCTCATGGAGAACATGGAGCGGATGACGGCGGAAAGAATGGCTGCCACGGCTGCACACCAGCGAGATGTGGCTGAGAACTTCCATGCCCTGCAGCACATCGTCATGGCATTGCTGCCTCAAGGCCTTGCGCAGATGAATGTTGCTGCTTCTTCTACATCCACATCTCCGCCCCCTGATGTGTCAGTGCCTCACAGTGCGGCAGGCAATCCACCACCACCCACGTGTGAGGCACATGTGACATCAGAGGGCGAAGATGCGGGTGAATCAACCTTACTGGTAAGGAGGAGGCAGTAGCATTCATCTCCGCCATATGGCCTGTTTCTGCTTGGTTCTGCCCTTTGCATCATCACCTTCCACTGTCCCCCGATACACTCTACGACACTCACCTTGGACCTCGACATGGACTGCCATTTTCTGTTTGGTTACCAATGACACAGCGATCAGACTGCGGACTGAACTCTTCCTCTTCCGATGTACTTGTCATTCCCTGAAGGACTCTGGCTGGCCCTCCACGGGCCAATAATGTGAAGTGGGGTTTGCATGGCCCTGTACTGCTCCAGCTGCAACACTCCACTGGAAGTGAATTAAACATTCAGAATCGCACAGATGTGTCATGCCTTTGATCATTCAAGTATGAGATTATGGATGAATGTAGGGTCAGTGATTCCCCCTTACGTCCATGTTGCTCATGTCGTGGGACTTGAGTCACAGGATACAACATTGCCGATTGCGGTCCGGGTGGCGTAGACACTACAACAGAGACACAAGCATCAGTTACTTCCTTGTCCAGCCCCGAACTGAAGCACGCCCAGAGCCCCGGGCTGATTGTTCCCACCCCTACGCTGGCCTGCCAAACACCAGGCCAGTCCACTCTGCTTACGCTCAGAGGGGGGGGGACAAAGCTACATGCCCCAGGTCTTCCCTGTAGTGATCTGCTGATCACTGGTCTAGTTGTCAGCATGCCACAGCCACTCCCTGAGGGCTGGTTCACACCCACACCCCACCCGTCCAGCACAGGCGTCACAGGACATGTGACCCTGCCAATAAAAGGGGCCTAGCACGTCACATTCCCCACTGCCAGAGATAACATGATGGCATCCGCACCACGCGACCCAATCATGAAGGGTCCATGGCTTGTGGCACACTGAGTTGGTGGCACCCGCTGCACTGCAGCCGGCACGGGCCTACCACCAGGGGATGATGACTTGCGGTGCACTGAGTTGGTGGCACCCGCTGCACTGCGGCTGGCACGGGCCTGCCGCCACGTGACGATGACTTGCGTTGCACAGGGTCAGTGGCACCCGCTGCACTGCGGCTGGCAGGGGCCTACCGCCACGTGACGATGACTTGCGTTGCACAGGGTTAGTGGCACCTGAAGAGCTGAGGGGGTGTGCAGCCTGCGATGATGCGTTGGCCTCGATGCGGCGTCCAGCGAATCAAGACTCAAATTGAACAGTGTGCCCTGCTGGACCGCAGTGTACGTGCAGGCAGCAGTCAGCACACACATGACTCCACGGTGCGGTGCTGCAGGGTGCACTGGGGGCCTGTGGCGCGGAAACCAGCGACCGGCTGAGGAATTTGCACCGGCACGTGGAGGGCCCTCTTGGAGACACGCCGGTGGCGGCAGGTGAGCATTGAGGCCTGGGTGCGCAGGGGCGGCCAGTCATCGCTGGGCGGCGGACCGGTCTGGGGACCAGGGCTGGGGTGCAGCAGGCGCACAGGATCGCGCAGGCACCACCGGTCACGGTGGCGGACTCGTGGCTGGGTCGGGGGTGCCGCCCTTGCTGACACGACCCTGCATGCGATGATCGTGATGTGCGCTGGTTGGTTTGGGACGTAGCCACCTCATCTCCAGTGTGAATGTGCCCGTTGAAGGTGGTCGGCCACGTGTGTGTAGGCCTATGGACACGTTGTGGCGGAGACTGAGACACACGCAGTAGTTACTTTGGTGGTGGATTTGTGACGTGTGCATTCCCACAGTTGTGAGTTGGGGGATTGTGGAGTTGAGGTGTGTGGTGTGTTCAGTTGGTACTTGCTGATGGGCAGTGCATTTCCATGGGGGCCATCCACAAAGCGCTGGTTGGTGTGGACTTGTGGACATGTGGGAATCATGCACACTGCCTGGGGAGTTTGAGATGACATTAGTGGAAAGGCCATGGTGGTCCACTTTTGTATGCACAGTGATGGCATGCGTGTGGTTGCTGTTGCGGTGATTGTGTGCAGTGTCTGCAGGGGGCACAAGTCATACACGTGTGCTGTGAATTGCCCCCAACACGTGCGTGACGCCAGCTATGGCGTAGTTCCCTTCGTGGTCTCAAGATGTTCCTGCGCAGTGAGGGGGGAGTGAGGGGCAGGGGTATCGAGCTGACACACACCGTGATGCTTTCAGTTATGATGAGTCCTGCATGATGTGACCGTAACAGCAGTTCGTGTGGTCGTTACCTTCCTCTTCATTCCTGCGACAGTTACGGCCACACGTACTTCTGTTACGGTCTTCTCATGCATGGTTTATCATGCCTGTGAGCATTCGGGTTTGTCCAAGTGCAGTACACTGTACCAGATTAGGGATGTGACTATACGGATGTTTGACCATTGTCACCATTTCTCCCACAGGTTTCTGAAGACACGTTGCCCTGTTGAAGTTCCCTGTTGGGAATGGAACGCATTGGCTGAGCTTTTCGTTTTGTTTGTTTGTGTATTTGTAATAAAGTTCTGTTTTTACACTACTGTTGACTACTGGACTTCATGACCTGGCGCACCCACATTTCGGTTACTACGATCTTGGGCATGTGCCACGGAGGCGTCTAGCATGGCTGGCATTGGGGTTGGCTGCGCAGGTGCAGTACGAATTGGAACTATCGTGTGGTGCGGATACAAGGGCCCGCCATTGCTTTTGTGGACATGCATCCATGACATATGTGAGGGAGTTTGATGGGGCTGGCTGTGAGACTCCTCCGACTCCGGCAGTTGTTGGTTGGAAGGTACCAGGGGCCAACAGGTGCAGCACAGCCAGCAGCTTTGTCTGCGGGGGATGTGGGTTGTCCGCTGTGTTGGTACCGTCAGCCTGTGAGCAATGTGGGTCAGGATGCGGTGGATGATTGTCCTTTTGAACCTGTGTTCGCCAATGGCTTCATCTGGCGTTGAGTCTCTGGGGCTGGTGCGTTTTAGGGTCATCCGCTGTCCTGCACTGCCTAGGTGGTAATCCGGGGGGGGTGGTCCGGGGAGGGGCCTGGGAGTGGTGGTGGTGGGTGTTGTGGCCCTCTTGGTTCTCCGAGCTGCATGATCATTGGCTCCATGGCATGTGTTGGTCTTCAGATGTGGCTCTGGCCTGGGCTCCCTTTCATACTGCAGGTAGTCGTCCTGCTTAACACCAGCAAAAGGCAGGTGTTAAATCCCTGCTGCAACCGCGCCTTATCGCCTGTTCTTGGTTTGCATCGCAGATCTGGCTGGTCGTTGAGAATCTCGCGAAGTGGTGTTTTCTTGTGTTTTTGCACGGGAACGCCTACTCTGCATTTCATTAGCGTTAGTTGTCGCACTCATCCGTGGCAATGTTTTTTGCGGCAGCTATCGCTGGTAAACTGGGGATATCGGCAGTTTGCACCAGCTTGAGAATAGGGCGATATATCTATTGCCACTTTTGCGCTAAAGTGCCGATAAATCGTCGATAAGTCCTTGAGAATATGCCCCTATTTACAGTAACGTGTACAAATGTATACGCCAAAAAAACCTGGGCGTACAAAAGATACACAACACACCTAAATAAGAAAAATATAAGCCTTCATCCAAATCTGCAAACATTCTAAGACTTAGGTATAAATAGTAAATGAATCAGTCCTAGAATGCAATGGAAGAGACCTCGGCTGGATTTAGCGATGGAGGAAGTGTGGCCTAACTGCCAGAGCTCCCGACCTTTTAACTGGAGAATTATGCTTGTGTCCTGGCGTTGGGCTCAACATCTGGTTATTCTAGGCAGATCACTTAGTCTTCTCTTAACAACAAAAGAAGAAAAAAAATAGACTGACCTTGTGTGCTATGAAGCGCTCTAATGTACTTGGGCCAAGTTTGCAGTAAAACAAATATTTGAAAAATGTAGCGTAGATAAAAATGTTGTTGGAAGTAACATTCATATTGGACCTGAACCTCTCTGCAAGGACAGACACACTCTTTTTTCACTCCCACCTCCTGTTTTCTGAACACTTTTTGTTGACTTTTAGGACTCTGTGCCCTTTACCACTGCTAACCAGTGCCAAAGTGCCTGTGCTCTCTCATTCAACCATGGTAAAATTGACTTACACCCAATTGACAAATTTCATTTGCTTCTAAGTTTCTAGTAAAGTGGTACTACATGTACCCAGGGCCCGAAAATTAAATGCCCCTGGTGGGCCTACAGGCATATTGGGCCATCTACTTAAATAACCTTGCAAAACATGTCTCAGGCCTGCCATTGCAGACTGTTTGTGCAGTTTTAAATTGCTATTTCGACTTGGCAAAATAAACCTTTTGCCAGGCTTAAAACTTCCTTCTTAATACATATGTCACCCCTAGGGTAGGCCCTAAACAGTCCACAGGGCAGGGTGCGTTGGATTGAAAAAGTTTGGCATTCCAAACCTTTTCTGCGCCCATTCCCCAAATAGCCATCAAGGGCTTCAGAGGGACATAAACTCTTTTATTTGGGGAAAAGGTCATCCACGATTCTCCAATAAAATACTTATGCTACCCCGAGATCGGGGGGGACTTGCCTGCCCCAATCTGCTTGTTTATTACTGGGCGGCTCACCTTCGCTACATTTCGGAATGGGTGGTCCGCGAAAGCAAAAAACGATGGCTCCATATGGACAGAGCGGTGGCATGCAAACCTCTCTGGGACCTGGACTGGCTGCCAAAAAGGCTAAGACCTCGCAGTGCTTACATTGCTACCCCTACAAAAACTGTCCGTGGATATATGGGACAAGCTCGCTGTCACTAGGGGTCTCACTTCCTTCTCCTCCCCCAATACTCCGGTATCCCGGAACCCCGATTTTCCTCCAGCTTTGCAACCCCATTCCTTCCCTGCCTGGGGGGAAGGAGACTGTCGCACAATCAGTGATCTTTTTGAAGGGGAAACCTTTAAGACCTTTGATCAATGCATACAAGACTATCATCTCCCTCCCATGACACGATTACAATATTTTCAACTTAGACACTGGCTGCTCACACCTACTAATACACAAGGGGCCATGCGCCTCCTTTGAGGCGCTTGTGCGATCCTTTGATGGCTCGTGGGGGCTTATCTCACGTACATTTCAGGTCCTACAGCATTCCAACCCTATGCCCCTCCACCCTTATCAGGCGCAGTGGCACTCTGACATCCCAGATGACATCCCCCCCGGAACAGTGGGAACAGCTCTGGCGGGACATCCCTAGAACATATAGAATTGTCTCCCAGCGCGAAACAGCCTACAAAGTTATGACACGCTGGTATTACACCCCAGTTCGGTTGCAGAAAATGTTCCCCATCTCCTCACCCCTGTGTTGGCGATGCAACTCTGTTATGGGTTCCTTCATCCATATCTGGTGGTCCTGCCCACTTGTTACCCTTTTCTGGAAGGAGGTGCTGAGTCACATTAAAGACATGGTGGGGTTACCCATACATAGTACGCCGCAAGTAACTATCTTAGGGGTCCGGCCCCAATCCCTCAAAGCTATGACACATACTGACTGGTGCCTGATTCTGCACATGCAAGGGGCAGCAAAACAAACTATCGCCTTGCAGTGGAAAAAGACCACGACCCCCCCACCTCGCTATGGTTCACTTGCTTGTGGCACACGATGGCAATGGAGCTTCTAACCTGTCGTATTACACACTCTGAAACCAATTGTACGCATACATGGCAACCCCTACTAGATCACCTCTCCAAACTAGAACATTGCCGCTTCACCCCACCCCGCCTTCGCGCTCTGCAGCTCTTTAATAATATTCTTCTACCGTGCGAGGCTGAGTCCCCTTAATGAGCCGACCCACTTCAACATAGACTAGGGACCTCCTACCTTACCTTCTCCCCCCCAGTGACATCACCATAACCCCTAAGCACCCCCTCTCACACATTCATGCCCCCCCTTTAATATGGCTAGATGCTGAGCAACGACCTTCATGGGCCCCCCCCTTTTTTTCTCCTCCCCTTCCCCCCGTTCTTCCTTATTTTTATTTTTGGGGGGTTTGCTGTTCAATGTGACATAAACTGAATCCTGCCTCTAGATTGCAGACCATTTCCTAGCTTGGGCGGTGTAGCCCCACTACATAACATACGCTGAGCAATGGTTTTTATACCTTACATTATCTGCCCAGAAGCAAATGGTCCCTCATAGTGATATCACCGGGGGATGTTGAGATTGCTACAAATTTAATGGTGATATAGAGTAAGCCAAAATGTCATGATCAAGAGCAAAATGCTACCCTATAGGATTGCATGATATGCCCTTTTCTTTGCTGTCTATTTACTATTGATGACCTGCTCTATTCTTTGAAATGCGGGGCACCTGCCTGGACTCAATAGACACTGCTGCACGTCTATATCTATTGCACTGTGATAAGACCACTAAGAACGCTGTGGACCATTAGAAGTGTACTGACAGGATCCGTCAAGATATCAACATACTGTACAATTGATAACATATGTGTGATAACTGTGTTTACAGTCATTTGAAAACAATAAAATAGATTTGAAAAAAAAAAGTTTGACATGTACTTTGAGGTTTTATATGCCCTGGTAGGGAATTTCTCTCAAATTAATTTTTTACCATTGAAACGCCTACCTCTCTCCTAGGATAACATTAGTTTACCTTATCACATTTAATAAGTGATAACATTTGTGTGGGGAAGGTAGGAATGTCATGTTTGGTATCTAAAGAACTGTAATTTCGAACCTTTTTTAATGATAAATGTAGGACCTGACATCCATGTCATGGTTTTCCCCAAACTTTTTGCCTTCCATCCTCCTGTTTTTGCAAACTTTGTTTTTGCTTGATTTCATACTCTGCTAATTTTTCCACTGCTAATCATTGCTTAAGTGCTTGTGCTCTCTCCTACCTTTAAACATGGTGAAATTGGCTTTCACCCATTTGGCACATTTAATATACTTGTAGGTTCTTAGTAAAGTGGTACTACGTGTACTCAGGGCCTGTAAATTAAAAGCTTCTTGTGGGCCTGCAGCTGATTGTGCCGCTCACCTAAGTAGCCCTTTAAACATGTCTCAGGCCTGCCATTGCAGCCTGTGTGTGCAGTTTAAATTGCCACTTCAACCTGGCAAAATAAACCTTTTGCCAGACCAAAAACCTTCCTTTTTAATACATACAAGTCACCCCTAAAGTAGGCCCTATACAACACAAAGGGCAGGTTGTAGTGTATTTAAAAAGGTGGACATGCGCTATTAAGTTTTTCATGACCTCATTTTTCTCTATTGTAAGGCCTACCTTTCCCATAGGATAACATTGGGTTGCTTTTTACATTAAATAAGTGCAAACATTCAATTGGGAGCAGGTAGGAATGTTGAGAATGGCGTGTAAAGAATTGTAATTTAAAAACCTCTTTAATAAACCATTTCCTCAGTCACATGGCTAGGTGTAGCTGGCAGTTGACCTTTGTCCATTACTTCCAGATAGAATCACAATCGAGGGTCTGAGCAGGATGGGTCATTCAGACGATGAGAGTGTAGCTGTCACCTACCACATTTGAATTTCAAGGACGCTGTTCAGTTCACACACAAAGGACTTCACAGTAGCTTGTTGTGCTCCCAGACAGATTGGGACCAGGGCAGATGAGTATGAGCCTAGCCGTCGTATTCTGTAACACCTGAAGTTTATGTAAAAGAGTGATAGGCAGGCTTGGTGGTTTATGTGCTTCCATGGTCACTAGGGGGGCTATTTTCCTTATTGTTTGTAGACAAAAAGTGCATTTAGACAAGCTACCATCAATCATTACCCCCAAGCTCTTAACAGCTGATGAGGGAGAAGGTAGCAGGCCTAAATCAGTAGTGTAGATCCCAAAACATAGTCTTGTTTTTAGTAAGACTACTTCTGTTTTATCAGTGTTTAACTTGAGTTGATTCACCCCAAACTAACCAGAAATGTATCTCATGGTCTCATGAAAGTGAGCATGCGATGAAGCTGTGCTATCCAAATGAAATTCTAGCTGAGTGCCATCTGAATAATTATAAGCATTGCAACCTGTATTTATTAACTCAGCGATAAGAGGCCTTATATAAAGATTAAATACATGAGGAGACAGTGAAGATCCCTGAGGGATCACACATACCCAACATTTTGCCTGGGATATATAAGAGCCTAGCCTTGCTGATTGGTTGCAGTCCTCAAGAAAGGATTCAATGAAGTGTAGTGCACTGTCTTGAATTCCCACGTCCTTCACACAATCGATCAATATCTTGTGATGGACCGTGTTGATGGCCAAAGAGAGATCAAGAAATACAAGTGCTGCGTCTAAACCCTGATCTTCTTTCCATCTTAAATCATCAATTATGGATAGTAAAACTGACTATGTATTACGTATATACAGAAACTCGCCTGGACAGGAAGTAGAAAATCTGAATCCTTTAAGAATTCACACAGTTTAAAGGCAACATCAGCCTCCACTAGTTTAGCTGGAAAGGAAAGCAGAGATATGGGCCTATATTTTTTTTAGTCCATCAGATCTAAACCCTGCTTGTGGGCATTATTTCCATATTTTGTAGTCATTCTCATAAACTATTTGGATTTTGCTCTTCTTTTCATTGACAATCACACTCCTATTCACTATGCAATGCCAATGTGAAGCCTATAGGAGCAACAAAACACAGCAACGGTATAGCCATCAGCCAATCAGCAGATTGCACCAAGTTTAACAATAAATGTAAAACGTATCTGACATTGATAGCCTGAAATCTTACATCAATTATCTGAATACTTGGATGGGCTCCTTCACACTCAAACTGAACCTGACCAAAATAGAACTCATTCTTTTCAAATTCAAAGTCACTTCACCTGCTCCTCCATTCCTTTCCAAATACGATGCCAAAACTGCCCTTATTCATTAGCTTTCCAGCTTTGGAGCTTCCTGCAAAATCACTTGCATCTAAAATGGACCTTTGCTTCAAAACTCAACCCGATAACAGGTGATACAGCTAAAGAACATCTTACCAACTCCTGTTGCTCAAGAACTAAAACCATGATGCTGAATCCCTACTTCAGGTCAGGTGTACAAGCAATGTAACCATCCCACATAGGTGGATGAAATGCCACGGCAGGAAGATGACCCTTTATGTTGCTGTCCCATGAAGCAACACTACACAGATAGCAAAAAAAGAACATGGGGGCAGATTTACAAGCCCCTTGCGACATCTTTACGACAACGTTGCGTCACATCTGTGACGCAGCGGCGTCGTAAACAATGCGCCACTATGCAACATATTTACAACGTGATGCATCTATGGAGATGCGTCATGTTGTAAAGCCCTACGCTACATTATACCTGCGTCAGGTATAATGTATGCAGGGTGGGCGTTCCGTCGCAAGGAAGCCTCGTAAAAGTGACGCAGTGAAATCTACAAGATTTCACTGAGTCACTTTTACGACCCCGCTGCCTCAAAACCTTATGCCTGCTTGTAGCAGGCGTAAGGAGTGACGCAGCACAGCAAGTATAGGCCGCCCCAGTGCAGTGCTGGAGTTGCGTCGCGCTTGCAACACAACTCCAGCACTGCATCACCTTTACGCCGACAGATGCGTCACGCATCTGTCTATCCTTGTGCCACGGTGCGCCGCATTGTAAATGCGACGCACTTATGGTGGCGGAAGGGTTTTTTTACATCACGCAAAATAACTGGCGCATCCCTGCTAATATGCAGGGATGCGCCAGTTATAGTAAATCTGCCCCATGGTACTCTTGTTCTGTCTGAACTTCACCAGCCCATCCAATAAGAGAGAATCATCTTAAAGTTTGCTTCATAATTTCAAAGGTTATGAACTCAAGCCACTTTCCCTACTTGCCTGACAATGTGATAATAGCAGGAGGTTACCAGGACACAAGAACCAAATACCAAACCACCAAGGAAATTTCAAAGACAAAAAATCTATAAGCATGAAGCCTTCCAGTGCTATACATTACGTATTTTAAGACATTTGCCAATTAATAATATGGTATGAGCAACACATTTTCTGCCCTTCACGTAATCTCTGAAAATGAATCTTTTCAACATACATCTCATTGTATGCTAGAAAATCAATACCAAGAATGTTGTAGACACAAATAGTTTGGCCTAAATCTCGCTTGTGATAGAGCGCCATGTTCTCGTTAAATTTGTAGGGGTGCATCATAATCACCGCTAGTCCGCACCCTCATATATCCAGTTGTGTATTAATGAATAGCCAGTAAAGAGTAGCTCTAAACCGTATTCATTAGAGTGAATAGAAGAGTAATTGTGTTGTTATAATCATGTAACTGTAATGCTTAATTGAAACGTGTTTAAAATAATGCATAGATGATTTAGTTCATGTGTAGTTAAAGATGCAGTAGTTAACGTGTATGATATTAAGTTGCACGTGTAGTTTATTTTTTGCATATGCAATGTATGAGCCTATGCTTAAAGAAGTAATTAAGAATTGTGTGTTTAAAATGTGTAATGGCCTGACTGCATATACGTCAAGGGAAGGCCTGTTCGTTCTTATGTTAGCTTATTTTGTAGGCAGAGAAGGTGTTCTCTTGGAAAGGCTCTCTGGGCACAGTTGGTAGATTCGTACAGAGGGAAAGTCTGTTGAAATGTATCTTCTGTTGCAGGTGCAAGGACACATGCCTCGTTAGCGAAAGACTGGCTCTTTGTTTTAGGAGTTAGGGTGGTGGGAGGCATTGAGATGGGAGTATACTGGAATGTAGGGATGATACTTCCAGCGGAGAAGGTGCTTGGGACTCAAGGTCATTGTAACCGTCCTGGATGAAGTAAGAGTTTTGATGGAAAAGTACGAGAAGGAAGACCTGGCCGAAGAGGCGTGACAAGGGCGTGTTCAATTGTATGTGAGTTTTGTATTAGGGACAGTGCCCCGAGGGGGAGAGCAGAGAGGAGGTAGAGGAGACCTGTGAGAAGGGCAAAGAGAGAGATCTTTTAGGAAGGAGCATCTTAGAACGAGCTCGAAATGCTAAGTGAGTGCACTTCTTAGGAAGTCTTCACAGCTGACACCTTTTCTTTCTACTCTTGCCTGAGGAAATTCGTTAAGTAGGGATGTCACCTTAGTGGTAGAGTAGGAACAGTTTAATGTTTTATGCTTATTTAGGTAAATGAAGAATAATATAGAGATTGGAGCAGTTATTGTTTGTTTAATACTTCTGGAGCTAACGATTCTTCTTATTTTGAGTCGGATGAGACTCCTGCGTAGGATGATGTTTCTGTTAGTGCCCATCTATTTCTTTAACCTCGTGTTGAGGTGCTTGCATGTGCAGTTATTCTTGGCTGTAATAAACCCAAAAATCTGAATTCGGAGTCCGTGATCATTGAAGGTAACTGGATTCTAAATTGTTGCATAACCGAATTGGATTTTCTTCCCTTCACACTATTCAGCAGGTAAAAAGATTCTGGCGACCTGAGGATTCTTAGTGATGGTGAGATAAGATGAGAATCCCGCTTTATCAGTTGGTAGCAGAGTAGGATGGTTTCCTCTGATACTAAGGGGAGATCTAGATTAGAATAAGAGATTATTTGCCCCATAGAGCCCGAGTGATGGTGATCCAGTGGATCGTAAGAGGAGGACGACGGCGGTCGATGAAAACTGACGGAGAGTGACGGTGCGGCGGAAGTAGCAGTTCGTGGTAGAGTGAGTATGAACAGGGTGATGCTTGTTAGATTGCGGTGTTTAATTGTTGTGTGATGTCTTGAGGAGTTGGAATGAGAGTCGTGTGATTGAGGATCGGACCGTGAGCGCGCGCGGGGCCGAGAGATTTGATTCGATATCCCGGGATAATAGATTGTGGTGTAGAAGACACCCAGAGCTGAGATTGTTGACCAGAGGTTGTGGGAGTCATGAGACGTCGTTCATTAACCCACTGATGATAGGGAGCGTATGCGTGAGTGTGTGAATAACCGACGCTGGTCGTAGGTTATTGTGTGTAGAACATCGAGTGTTTGGATCCTATCGATTGTGTCAGAGGTGATTGTCCGGTCGTTCGCAGACAGACAGTTGCCAGATTTGAGGTCAACAGTTTCGAGAGACTGTTCGGTCGTTGGTGGACAGACAGTCAGAGAGGTGATTGTCCGGTCGTTTTGAGGACAGACAGTTACTTCAGAGTGTGATTGAGACACGTGTGGGCGAGAAAGGTGAATTGGAAGGAGGGGAACTGCTGCGAGCGGAGGAAGAGTGACGTCAGACAGTGCCGCGCTGCGATAGGCCGGTTGGTGTGAGTCGCGCTGGCATTGGTGGATTGAAATCAGGAAGTAAAAACGAAATCTTGTGCGCGAACGGAAATCTGCTTCATCATGAAATGTTTTAAAGTTTTACGAGAACTCTGTAGAGGTGATAGACATGTGGTTACTCGGGGAGGAGAGGAAGCCCCTCCCGAGGATACGCCAGCACATTACATGGCTAAGAATGTAGGATTACATACTATAATTTGGCTTGAGAATTGGCATAAAATGACAGAAGGAGAGGGAGAATTGACTTTCCCACGCTATGGTACTTTCAGGTTGGAAGTGTTGTATCAGTTGAAATCTGTGATGTCTTCCTTGCGACCACTACCTAGACCCACACAGTTTGAGGCGCTACATGCATGGATTAGAGCAGCGTATGACAGGAAGAGAGACAGAAGTCAGGAAAGGGTGAAGAAGTCGATCAGGGCATTTCAAGATGCGAGATGGGATGCACTGGAGAAAAGGTGGAGAGTGGAAACAATTGAGGGAGATAGATTATATCCGTTGATAGAGAAAACGGGAGGTACGCTGGAAAGGAGTGCAGAGGAAGATGACAGTGATACGGATGACAGCTTGTTAGACAGACTGCTGTCAGAGAGACCACCTCCACTAAATCCAGAATATAGCGAAGGAAATTCGATTGTGACAGGAAGGACGGGTGAGTCACAGAATCAGACAAATGTGAGAGTAGTGGGAAAAATCTCCACAGGAACGGAGGGAGTGGGAACGCAATCTTCAATGGGGAGTATGCGGTTGCCGGACTCCCTGATGGTACCTGTTACCATTGGTCCTATAGTATCAGTGTATGACCCAGATCGAGTAAGTGAAGGAAGTCTAGTGCAGACGACAGGGAGAGAGGGGATCAGCGTTGGGGGGAATGGCGTAGAGGAAGGAATGGTTCGTTCTCCGAAGCCCATAGAAGCGAGCACGCCACTGCCAGCCACCGCAGACTCCTCTAGTGGACAGGTGGATGTGAGACCGGTAAGACCAGGGTCTTTGGTCGAGTCCAGATCAGACTTGAGAATGTGGATACCACCCGTGAGGAATCAGAGCGATAGGATGGCAGGAGAGGTGGAGCAAGACAACTCAGGAAACAGACCAGTCTCTAGGAATATGATAGAAGAGAGTAAGCCACGAGAACAAAGCAGTGATTATGACGAGCGGAATGGTGCGGCTTGTCGAGAAGTTTTGAGGAGTGCCATGAAGGCAAGGTTGCTGGATGTAGTGAGACGGAATGCAGAGGTAGACAAAATGATTAGCGGGAACCTGCCTTTGGAGAGAATAGAGATCTATGAGCCAGACGAGCTGCTTTTTGTAGCAAAGGACGTGACTCGTAAAGCGAGGGCCGCACATGAGAAATTGACAGAATTGGCCAAGAAATATGAGGTGGATATGAATAAAACGAAATCGTTGCAAGGATCACATAGGTTGCAATATAATGATCAAGAGCTGGAGGAGAAAAGGGTCATAGGATTAAGGACGTATACTAAAGACCTGATTGTAGGGATGCGTATATGGGTCATGCTTAATAAATGGGAGGAAAGGTGGTCGAAGAAGAAGATTGCCAAAAAGTCCGTAGGAGAAACGCCGCCTCCGGGGGGAGGGACGCCAGGCGTAGGCAACTATCCTTTACGAGAAGTACAGAACGGAGGGTACGTGCATGTGCCATGGAGTAGAGGTGATTTGGCTGCATTTACAAATGATTTTCCTCGGCTGAGGGAAAAACCCGTAGAGTGGTACAAACAGGTCAACCGTTTTGTTAAAATTTCGAAGGTATTGTGGATTGATTTGAACACCTTGTTTGATATAGTAGTACCAGGAGACTTGTGGTCAGCTTGTAAGATTGCAGTTGAGTGGCCGACCTTCGAACCTGAAAGGGATGCAGTCACAAATGGTCCGTCACCTATAGTCATGAAAAAGTTTGAACAAGTGATTACATGGTTGATGTTGAAGATCTCGCCTCAAGACATTGATTGGGTTAAGATAGATCGAACTGTGCAGGGACCCAAGGAGACAGTGCATGAGTATTATGAAAGACTCTTGCAAGCTTTTAAACAGTATAGTGGACTAGATACCTTAGACCCCAAGGATATGGGACAGTTTGTCTCAACGTTTGTCCTAGGATTGAGATCAGAGGTTAGCCTCATGATACAGCAACATTTGATCTGTTGGCAGAACAAGCTGGTAGACGAAATCTTGCGGTATGCGAGGTACTGTAGTGATGAAGTGGACTCGAAAAACCGGAAGCAGAAGGACAAGTTGATGCTTGTTCAGATGCAACCAGCTCAGGTCCAACCTAACGGAGGGACGCTGGGGAGAAGACAGGGAAACTACCAAGGGAACCAAAATGGGCAAGGTCAGGGAAAAGGGAAACCTATAGATCCCAAGATGGGGATGGATGTGGCGACATTGAAGAAGACCACTGCGTGTCATCTTTGTCATCAGATTGGACATTGGAAGCGCGAGTGTCCCTTGAACCCAGCCAATCAGGTGCAGCAGGAGGTAGAAGTGGTTCAGGCACCCGTGCCGGAGGTAGTCAATACTGTGACAAGGCCCAGATCGATGAAAGGGGGGACGTTTAACCCACAGGTGCAGGTTCCCCAGCCACCGAGAATTTTGCAAGGAATGCGGACTTACCAGCAGATGCCCCTTTTCGAAGGGTATGATGAGTACAGCCCAGACCCGTTAGCCTGACGGTGCCTGAGGGGGAGGAAGACTGCACACTTGGAGCAGTCTTGGAGGTAGACCAGAGAGGACCTTTTGTGGAGGCAGACATTGATGGTCATCCTACCACTCTTTTGGTTGACACTGGTGCTACCCGGTCTACTGTAAGATCAGCAGTAGTCCCCAACCTACCCCTCTTGGGACAATCGATCCAAGTTGTTGGAGTGGCGAACAAGAGGATAACTAGCCCATTGACCGAACCGATTCCAGTGAGAATAGGCTCTTTCCGAGCTAGACACCAGTTCGTGGTGTGCGATACGAGTCCAGTTTGTCTGTTAGGAAGAGATCTATTGTGTAAATTGAATTGCACTATCTATTGCACACCTAGGGGAGTGGAGGTTCAGATGAAGGATGACGATGCCACCTTTAAAGTTGCCAATCAGCACTTGTGTATAGAAATGTATCCTGTGGTGACAGTGGAGGAACTTCCACTAGATCTGAGGGATTCTGTGTCACAAGAGGTGTGGGACTTCACGGGAGAAGAGATCGGACTGATCAAGGGGTTGAACCTGTACAGATCCAGGTTAAGCAGAATGCTGAATTCCCTAGGACGCCCCAGTACAATCTGTCACCCGAGACGATTGCAGGGATTAGACCTGTAATTGAGTCTATGATCAAGCAAGGCATTCTGAAGGAGATAAGAGGTAGCCCATGTAATTCACCTATCATGGGACTACAGAAACCGAGCGGGAAGTTCAGGATTGTGCAAGACCTGCGAAAGGTCAACACGATAGTTGTCCCATGTTGTCCAGTGGTACCGAATCCATCAGTGATACTGTTTCAGATTCCATGCGAAGCCGAGTGGTTTACTGTCATTGATTTGTGTCAAGCATTCTTCTCGATACCGCTCCACGAGGAAAGCCAACTTCTTTTTGCTTTCCGGCTGGAAAATCGTGTGTTAACGTGGTGTCGTATCCCTCAAGGGTATACAGTGAGTCCATCGATCTTTAATCAGATCTTGAAGAAGAATCTTGAGAGTCTCGTATTGCCACAGAACTCAGTTTTTGTGCAGTACATAGATGATCTTCTTGTGGCGTCAGAAACAGAAGACGCTTGCAGGATAGACACGATAGCCCTACTGAATCATTTGGCAGAGAATGGACACAAGGTGTCCCCGACCAAATTGCAGTACTGTCTGAACGAAGTGCAGTACTTGGGTCACAGATTAGAAAAAGGCAAGAGGAAGGTGTCACCAGATCGTATTGAGGCAATAATGAACATGGCAGTGCCCACCACTCAGAGGGAAGTCAGGATGTTTTTGGGAATGGTCGGCTATTGTCGTCAGTGGATTCCCAATTTTTCCTTGAGAGCAAAGCCTTTACAGAGGCTCACGCACAAGGATGTGAGTGATCCGGTACCATGGGACGAGGAGTGCTTGGTGTCATTCCTAAGACTGAGAGAAGGTTTGTGCAGTGCACCAGCTTTGGGAATGCCCGATTACAACAAGGCTTTCTCACTGTTCTGCTGCGAGCGAGAAGGTTGTGCATTAGCAGTCTTAGCTCAGAATCATGGAGGTGTCCGTAGACCAGTTGCCTATTTTTCAGCTACTCTAGATCCAGTAGCTTCTGCGTTGCCCGGATGTCTAAGATCCGTTGCTGCAACAGGTGTCTGCATTGAAAGATGTGAAAGCATTGTAATGGGTCATCCTCTGACAGTTTATGTGCCACACTCTGTTGAATTGTTAATGATCAGGACAAAGACTCAGCACCTAACGAATAACAGGTTAACGAGGTATGAGCAAGTCATACTTGCCGCAGAGAATGTGACTCTGAAAAGGTGCTCTGTCTTAAACCCTGCGACATTAATGCCCATACCGAATACAGATGATGAAGATTGTGCGGACCATGATTGTCTTGATGTGACTGAACTATGCACCAAACCGAGACCTGACATTGTCGACGAACCACTGACTGACCCAGATGAAATTTTCTTTGTCGATGGTTCGTGCCTAAGAGACAGTGTTGGTCAACTGAGAGCAGCGTTTGCTGTATGTACCATTTTAGGAGTGGTTGAGGCTGCTTGCCTAGAAGGAGTACACTCCGCGCAGGTAGCTGAGATCATTGCCTTGACTCGTGCCTGTTTGGCCGCTGATCAAATCCGAATCACGATCTACACGGACAGCCAGTATGGGTTCGGTGTGGTTCATGACTTCGTACAGTTATGGTCACAGAGGGGATTCATGACATCATCTGGTTCACCCATTAGGAATGGAGAACATGTAAGACAGCTACTAGATGCATTGCAGTGTCTGAAGGAAATCGCAGTTGTCAAATGCACTGCGCATGGAAAGGGGGATGATTTTGTCTCTCTGGGAAATAATTACGCGGATGAAGTTGCCCGTTTCTGTGCAGAACAAGGATGCATATTTACAGAGGGTTACACAGGAGAGAGCCAAGAAAGAACCGAGCTCAACATGATGTTGGCCATGGCAGACACTTGGGAGGAACTCAAGCTACTGCAGGATGAGGTTTCAGATCAAGAACGGGATGGATGGGTCAGAGCAGGATGTGAAAGAGGGGATGTGGATGTTTGGGTTTCCAGTGATGGGAGAGCGGTATTGCCAGAGAATCTGTTGAGTCCGATGGCGAGACTGATACATGGACCGATACATCTTGGTAGAGATGCAATGATGCGTGTGTTTAGACAGACGTGGTATAACCCACGATTTTGTGCGATTGCTGAAGCAGTTTGTCAGAGATGTGTTACGTGTCAACAGATGAATGCTGGAAAGAAGACTGTGGTCACATTGAGTCACATTGGAAGGTCAGGAGGACCCTTCAATAGGATGCAGCTAGATTTTGTAGAGATGCCCAAGTGCAATGGGTTGAGGTACATTTTGGTGGTGGTGTGTGTATTCTCACGGTGGGTGGAGGCTTACCCAACACGCAGGTGTGACACTCTCACAGTGGCTAAGTTATTGTTGAGGGAACTCATCCCGAGGTTTGGTTTTCCAACCTCTTTGGAATCGGATAGAGGAACACACTTCCACAGTGAAATCATGAAGCTGCTTTGTGCGGCATTGAATGTCGATCAAAGATTACATTGCAGTTATCGACCAGAGGCTTCTGGGATAGTGGAACAGGTTAATGGAACCTTGAAGGCCAGAATGGCAAAAATGTGTTCGTCAACGTCTCTGAAGTGGCCTGACGCCCTGCCGCTTGTGCTTATGAGTATTCGCAGTGTCCCCGACAGGAGAACTGGGTTGTCACCCCATGAGATCCTGATGGGGAGGGTGATGCAATTGCCAGCAGTACCAGCTACACCTTTGATAAACATCACTGATGACTTGATTCTCGATTACTGTAAAGGACTATCTGATGTGGTCAGTTCTGTGTCCCAGCAGGTACAAGCTGCAGCTGTTCCGGCCTCGAGTGATCTGTGCCACGACCTGTGTCCAGGAGACTGGGTGCTTGTTCGAAAGCACGTGAGGAAGAGCTGTCTGGACGTTCGGTGGCGAGGCCCATACCAGGTAATACTGGTAACGAACACAGCAGTGAAGTGTGGAGGATTGCCGAACTGGGTGCATGCTTCCCATACCCGCAGAGTTTCAGCACCCTCGGAAGAAACAGCTCCTCTCGTGAATGAAAATCCAGCTGATGTGGCAGGGCCACATGAGAGAACAAGTCAAGCTGTGAGGGCCGCTGATACAGCTGGTTGTGCACCAGAGCAAGCTGAAGAGGGTTCCGACAACCAGAACCTCGACTCTGACTCGGATGACGGAGGTGTTGCTGTGGGTGGAGTAGAGTCAAATTCAGCAGAAGAAGGAAGTGGTGCACAGGGTATAGAGGGGAAAGCGGAAGAACGACCAGAACCGAGGAGGCTTGGCCTGAGAGACAGAGGCGACTGAACCTGAGGTTGGCACTCGAAAGAGATCTTGCTCCAGTGTCTGAAACGTCTGAATCGGAAGCGAGTGATGGAGAGCAGGTGCAAGAGGGTCAGAGAAGGTCAAAAAGAACGAGAGTACCTTGCCAGAGATACGCTACCCCGGAGTGGACTTACGCAGTGACTGATGCCGAGGGTAGTGAGTTCGGGGAGGCTGAGGTCCGTGCAGGTGGTCAGCAAGAGCCCGAACGTGGTGTTGCGAGTGGTACTGTTAGTGCCAGGGCTCGAAGTCGAAGGAGTACTGACCCTCACGGTTCCGAATCCCCCGCTTCTGAGTAAAGTCTGACAATTGGTTCTGCATCGACTCGAATTTCCATCATTTGGGTTTCAGCCGCCTTCACATGAAATGATAATTCTTCGTCTTGAACTTTTGTATCATGTTCTAGAAGCGCTTGCAGCTAACCTTATTGTGGATTGAGTATAAACTGTTGTAAATAAAAGCCTAAAGAAGAAGATAACCTAGGTCCGAGTGGAAGAAGAATAAACTTAGGGACTTTCTGAAGAAGAGGAACGAGAGCTTAGGGAAGTCTTTTTCTAGACTATGTAAATAAGAAACTGTAGTTGAAAAGGGGATTTCCAGCTGTTTCGGAGGGTTGCTCGAATGGGTTAAGCAAGTCACGTGTGGAGAAGACAGAGACTTTTGAGTGTTCGTTGCTAAAGCCAAGAACTTTGAGAACTTTCGAGATCATGGAGGCTGGAGATCCACACCGTAGATCCAAATTGATTGTAGGGACATTTATAGGGGGTGTGATAGTTTCTATAATCATAGTAGTTGTAGTTTCATATGTGGTTCCACACGAGCTAGCAGTGAAGGGGGTGCAAGGGACTCCTGAGCCCACTACACCTAGCGAAAAGAGGGAAACATAGGAGCTGACAGAGCTTTGCTAATAGAAGAGAGTCGTAGGTTGCATGTAGATTTGTCTAGAAGTGATTTTAAGCTTAACGCGAATGCCAAGCTGCTATATGAGTATGTGGATGCGATGGATGCGAAAGATTGTTATGTGTGTATGCAGTTGCCAGCTTCAGTGGATGAGGGTATTAGATACCACCATCTTCCACTGACTTATGGAATTTCGTGTAGTTTGTTATTGAGTGTGTTTTATGGGAGAGGTCATTATGAGTACTTCTTTTCCAACTATGACGCCGTGCTGTCAGAGGTTCCTGCCCATAAACATTTGAACAAGTATGATTATTACAAGGCGGAAGATAGACTTGGAAAGTACTTCATACCGACTTCGACTTTAGATACAGCTTATGCCCATAGACACAATTTAACATGTGCATTAACAGAAGTAGAGAAAAAGTTTGTAGATCAGGTGGAAGATAGATATAGAATCTAACACAAACACGTCACACTGGAGATAGTCCTGTAGATTGGACAGACGAGGAGAGATTGCACCGAACAAAAGGAAGTTATGGTCCTATAGCATTGGATATGGGCCAAAGGGGAAAGTTGTGTGTGAAACGTGTGCAGACTTATTATGATAAGGTCTCTGTGGGACAGAGCGAGTGTGATCACGTTTTCTCTATGGAGGAATCAGCAAAGAATTTTCTGCAAGGTCCTGTACAAGTGATACCTACAGTGTATTTTGTGTGTGGAAGGAATGCTTATGTGCGATTGCCTGCGAACTGGTATGGTACGTGTTACTTGGGAATAATATTTCCAAAGATCTACCATGCAGAGGATCTGGAGCTTCTGGAAGGTGGAAAGCATTCGAGAGTGAAGAGAGGTACGAGTGCAGGAGCGGTAGTAGGAGATATCTTTGGAGCGATGATACCAAGTTTGGGAGTGATCTTGAATGATGTGAAGATCCGGAGATTGGCGACTGTGGTTGATGAATTATCAATGAATACAGCAAAGTCGTTGATGCTTGTGGATGGAGAGATGTTGTCGATAAGGACAATGGTTTTGCAGAATCGTCTTGCTTTGGATGTCTTATTGGCAAAAGAGGGCGGAGTCTGTAAAATGTTGAAGGTTCAAGAGTGCTGCACTTATATACCAGACCACAGCAAAGATCTGGAGAAATATATAAGTAACATCACTACAATCCATACGAAGATAGAGGATTTGACTGAAGAGGGTGTTTGGGAGAAAGTTGGCAAAGGATTTGGTCAAGTGGGAAGCTGGTTTGCGAATTTGGGAAAGGGATTCCTTGGCTATGTTCTGAGACCTCTCATCATTGTGGGGGTTTGTGTGGTTTGTTTGTGGGGTCTTATCAGAGCATACAAGTGGTATAGAGCAGGCAGAGCTGAGAGAGCTTTGAGAGAAAATGAGACGAGAATGGCTAGACTGCAGGACAGTCACTATCGAAATATTAAGAATTTGGAGAGATTCCGACAGGGGAGAATGGCAACAAGTTCTGTTTAGGTCGGTTCTTTCTCCAAGGGAGTTGTAAAGGTGTGATGACAGGAGTCATCAAAGGGGGGATCTGATAGAGCGCCATGTTCTCGTTAAATTTGTAGGGGTGCATCATAATCACCGCTAGTCTGCACCCTCATATATCCAGTTGTGTATTAATGACTAGCCAGTAGAGAGTAGCTCTAAACCGTATTCATTAGAGTGAATAGAAGAGTAATTGTGTTGTTATAATCATGTAACTGTAATGCTTAATTGAAACGTGTTTAAAATAATGCATAGATGATTTAGTTCATGTGTAGTTAAAGATGCAGTAGTTAACGTGTATGATATTAAGTTGCACGTGTAGTTTATTTTTTGCATATGCAATGTATGAGCCTATGCTTAAAGAAGTAATTAAGAATTGTGTGTTTAAAATGTGTAATGGCCTGACTGCATATACGTCAAGGGAAGGCCTGTTCGTTCTTATGTTAGCTTATTTTGTAGGCAGAGAAGGTGTTCTCTTGGAAAGGCTCTCTGGGCACAGTTGGTAGATTCGTACAGAGGGAAAGTCTGTTGAAATGTATCTTCTGTTGCAGGTGCAAGGACACATGCCTCGTTAGCGAAAGACTGGCTCTTTGTTTTAGGAGTTAGGGTGGTGGGAGGCATTGAGATGGGAGTATACTGGAATGTAGGGATGATACTTCCAGCGGAGAAGGTGCTTGGGACTCAAGGTCATTGTAACCGTCCTGGATGAAGTAAGAGTTTTGATGGAAAAGTACGAGAAGGAAGACCTGGCCGAAGAGGCGTGACAAGGGCGTGTTCAATTGTATGTGAGTTTTGTATTAGGGACAGTGCCCCGAGGGGGAGAGCAGAGAGGAGGTAGAGGAGACCTGTGAGAAGGGCAAAGAGAGAGATCTTTTAGGAAGGAGCATCTTAGAACGAGCTCGAAATGCTAAGTGAGTGCACTTCTTAGGAAGTCTTCACAGCTGACACCTTTTCTTTCTACTCTTGCCTGAGGAAATTCGTTAAGTAGGGATGTCACCTTAGTGGTAGAGTAGGAACAGTTTAATGTTTTATGCTTATTTAGGTAAATGAAGAATAATATAGAGATTGGAGCAGTTATTGTTTGTTTAATACTTCTGGAGCTAACGATTCTTCTTATTTTGAGTCGGATGAGACTCCTGCGTAGGATGATGTTTCTGTTAGTGCCCATCTATTTCTTTAACCTCGTGTTGAGGTGCTTGCATGTGCAGTTATTCTTGGCTGTAATAAACCCAAAAATCTGAATTCGGAGTCCGTGATCATTGAAGGTAACTGGATTCTAAATTGTTGCATAACCGAATTGGATTTTCTTCCCTTCACACTATTCAGCAGGTAAAAAGATTCTGGCGACCTGAGGATTCTTAGTGATGGTGAGATAAGATGAGAATCCCGCTTTATCAGTTGGTAGCAGAGTAGGATGGTTTCCTCTGATACTAAGGGGAGATCTAGATTAGAATAAGAGATTATTTGCCCCATAGAGCCCGAGTGATGGTGATCCAGTGGATCGTAAGAGGAGGACGACGGCGGTCGATGAAAACTGACGGAGAGTGACGGTGCGGCGGAAGTAGCAGTTCGTGGTAGAGTGAGTATGAACAGGGTGATGCTTGTTAGATTGCGGTGTTTAATTGTTGTGTGATGTCTTGAGGAGTTGGAATGAGAGTCGTGTGATTGAGGATCGGACCGTGAGCGCGCGCGGGGCCGAGAGATTTGATTCGATATCCCGGGATAATAGATTGTGGTGTAGAAGACACCCAGAGCTGAGATTGTTGACCAGAGGTTGTGGGAGTCATGAGACGTCGTTCATTAACCCACTGATGATAGGGAGCGTATGCGTGAGTGTGTGAATAACCGACGCTGGTCGTAGGTTATTGTGTGTAGAACATCGAGTGTTTGGATCCTATCGATTGTGTCAGAGGTGATTGTCCGGTCGTTCGCAGACAGACAGTTGCCAGATTTGAGGTCAACAGTTTCGAGAGACTGTTCGGTCGTTGGTGGACAGACAGTCAGAGAGGTGATTGTCCGGTCGTTTTGAGGACAGACAGTTACTTCAGAGTGTGATTGAGACACGTGTGGGCGAGAAAGGTGAATTGGAAGGAGGGGAACTGCTGCGAGCGGAGGAAGAGTGACGTCAGACAGTGCCGCGCTGCGATAGGCCGGTTGGTGTGAGTCGCGCTGGCATTGGTGGATTGAAATCAGGAAGTAAAAACGAAATCTTGTGCGCGAACGGAAATCTGCTTCATCATGAAATGTTTTAAAGTTTTACGAGAACTCTGTAGAGGTGATAGACATGTGGTTACTCGGGGAGGAGAGGAAGCCCCTCCCGAGGATACGCCAGCACATTACATGGCTAAGAATGTAGGATTACATACTGTAATTTGGCTTGAGAATTGGCATAAAATGACAGAAGGAGAGGGAGAATTGACTTTCCCACGCTATGGTACTTTCAGGTTGGAAGTGTTGTATCAGTTGAAATCTGTGATGTCTTCCTTGCGACCACTACCTAGACCCACACAGTTTGAGGCGCTACATGCATGGATTAGAGCAGCGTATGACAGGAAGAGAGACAGAAGTCAGGAAAGGGTGAAGAAGTCGATCAGGGCATTTCAAGATGCGAGATGGGATGCACTGGAGAAAAGGTGGAGAGTGGAAACAATTGAGGGAGATAGATTATATCCGTTGATAGAGAAAACGGGAGGTACGCTGGAAAGGAGTGCAGAGGAAGATGACAGTGATACGGATGACAGCTTGTTAGACAGACTGCTGTCAGAGAGACCACCTCCACTAAATCCAGAATATAGCGAAGGAAATTCGATTGTGACAGGAAGGACGGGTGAGTCACAGAATCAGACAAATGTGAGAGTAGTGGGAAAAATCTCCACAGGAACGGAGGGAGTGGGAACGCAATCTTCAATGGGGAGTATGCGGTTGCCGGACTCCCTGATGGTACCTGTTACCATTGGTCCTATAGTATCAGTGTATGACCCAGATCGAGTAAGTGAAGGAAGTCTAGTGCAGACGACAGGGAGAGAGGGGATCAGCGTTGGGGGGAATGGCGTAGAGGAAGGAATGGTTCGTTCTCCGAAGCCCATAGAAGCGAGCACGCCACTGCCAGCCACCGCAGACTCCTCTAGTGGACAGGTGGATGTGAGACCGGTAAGACCAGGGTCTTTGGTCGAGTCCAGATCAGACTTGAGAATGTGGATACCACCCGTGAGGAATCAGAGCGATAGGATGGCAGGAGAGGTGGAGCAAGACAACTCAGGAAACAGACCAGTCTCTAGGAATATGATAGAAGAGAGTAAGCCACGAGAACAAAGCAGTGATTATGACGAGCGGAATGGTGCGGCTTGTCGAGAAGTTTTGAGGAGTGCCATGAAGGCAAGGTTGCTGGATGTAGTGAGACGGAATGCAGAGGTAGACGAAATGATTAGCGGGAACCTGCCTTTGGAGAGAATAGAGATCTATGAGCCAGACGAGCTGCTTTTTGTAGCAAAGGACGTGACTCGTAAAGCGAGGGCCGCACATGAGAAATTGACAGAATTGGCCAAGAAATATGAGGTGGATATGAATAAAACGAAATCGTTGCAAGGATCACATAGGTTGCAATATAATGATCAAGAGCTGGAGGAGAAAAGGGTCATAGGATTAAGGACGTATACTAAAGACCTGATTGTAGGGATGCGTATATGGGTCATGCTTAATAAATGGGAGGAAAGGTGGTCGAAGAAGAAGATTGCCAAAAAGTCCGTAGGAGAAACGCCGCCTCCGGGGGGAGGGACGCCAGGCGTAGGCAACTATCCTTTACGAGAAGTACAGAACGGAGGGTACGTGCATGTGCCATGGAGTAGAGGTGATTTGGCTGCATTTACAAATGATTTTCCTCGGCTGAGGGAAAAACCCGTAGAGTGGTACAAACAGGTCAACCGTTTTGTTAAAATTTCGAAGGTATTGTGGATTGATTTGAACACCTTGTTTGATATAGTAGTACCAGGAGACTTGTGGTCAGCTTGTAAGATTGCAGTTGAGTGGCCGACCTTCGAACCTGAAAGGGATGCAGTCACAAATGGTCCGTCACCTATAGTCATGAAAAAGTTTGAACAAGTGATTACATGGTTGATGTTGAAGATCTCGCCTCAAGACATTGATTGGGTTAAGATAGATCGAACTGTGCAGGGACCCAAGGAGACAGTGCATGAGTATTATGAAAGACTCTTGCAAGCTTTTAAACAGTATAGTGGACTAGATACCTTAGACCCCAAGGATATGGGACAGTTTGTCTCAACGTTTGTCCTAGGATTGAGATCAGAGGTTAGCCTCATGATACAGCAACATTTGATCTGTTGGCAGAACAAGCTGGTAGACGAAATCTTGCGGTATGCGAGGTACTGTAGTGATGAAGTGGACTCGAAAAACCGGAAGCAGAAGGACAAGTTGATGCTTGTTCAGATGCAACCAGCTCAGGTCCAACCTAACGGAGGGACGCTGGGGAGAAGACAGGGAAACTACCAAGGGAACCAAAATGGGCAAGGTCAGGGAAAAGGGAAACCTATAGATCCCAAGATGGGGATGGATGTGGCGACATTGAAGAAGACCACTGCGTGTCATCTTTGTCATCAGATTGGACATTGGAAGCGCGAGTGTCCCTTGAACCCAGCCAATCAGGTGCAGCAGGAGGTAGAAGTGGTTCAGGCACCCGTGCCGGAGGTAGTCAATACTGTAACAAGGCCCAGATCGATGAAAGGGGGACGTTTAACCCACAGGTGCAGGTTCCCCAGCCACCGAGAATTTTGCAAGGAATGCGGACTTACCAGCAGATGCCCCTTTTCGAAGGGTATGATGAGTACAGCCCAGACCCGTTAGCCTGACGGTGCCTGAGGGGAGGAAGACTGCACACTTGGAGCAGTCTTGGAGGTAGACCAGAGAGGACCTTTTGTGGAGGCAGACATTGATGGTCATCCTACCACTCTTTTGGTTGACACTGGTGCTACCCGGTCTACTGTAAGATCAGCAGTAGTCCCCAACCTACCCCTCTTGGGACAATCGATCCAAGTTGTTGGAGTGGCGAACAAGAGGATAACTAGCCCATTGACCGAACCGATTCCAGTGAGAATAGGCTCTTTCCGAGCTAGACACCAGTTTGTGGTGTGCGATACGAGTCCAGTTTGTCTGTTAGGAAGAGATCTATTGTGTAAATTGAATTGCACTATCTATTGCACACCTAGGGGAGTGGAGGTTCAGATGAAGGATGACGATGCCACCTTTAAAGTTGCCAATCAGCACTTGTGTATAGAAATGTATCCTGTGGTGACAGTGGAGGAACTTCCACTAGATCTGAGGGATTCTGTGTCACAAGAGGTGTGGGACTTCACGGGAGAAGAGATCGGACTGATCAAGGGGTTGAACCTGTACAGATCCAGGTTAAGCAGAATGCTGAATTCCCTAGGATGCCCCAGTACAATCTGTCACCCGAGACGATTGCAGGGATTAGACCTGTAATTGAGTCTATGATCAAGCAAGGCATTCTGAAGGAGATAAGAGGTAGCCCATGTAATTCACCTATCATGGGACTACAGAAACCGAGCGGGAAGTTCAGGATTGTGCAAGACCTGCGAAAGGTCAACACGATAGTTGTCCCATGTTGTCCAGTGGTACCGAATCCATCAGTGATACTGTTTCAGATTCCATGCGAAGCCGAGTGGTTTACTGTCATTGATTTGTGTCAAGCATTCTTCTCGATACCGCTCCACGAGGAAAGCCAACTTCTTTTTGCTTTCCGGCTGGAAAATCGTGTGTTAACGTGGTGTCGTATCCCTCAAGGGTATACAGTGAGTCCATCGATCTTTAATCAGATCTTGAAGAAGAATCTTGAGAGTCTCGTATTGCCACAGAACTCAGTTTTTGTGCAGTACATAGATGATCTTCTTGTGGCGTCAGAAACAGAAGACGCTTGCAGGATAGACACGATAGCCCTACTGAATCATTTGGCAGAGAATGGACACAAGGTGTCCCCGAACAAATTGCAGTACTGTCTGAACGAAGTGCAGTACTTGGGTCACAGATTAGAAAAAGGCAAGAGGAAGGTGTCACCAGATCGTATTGAGGCAATAATGAACATGGCAGTGCCCACCACTCAGAGGGAAGTCAGGATGTTTTTGGGAATGGTCGGCTATTGTCGTCAGTGGATTCCCAATTTTTCCTTGAGAGCAAAGCCTTTACAGAGGCTCACGCACAAGGATGTGAGTGATCCGGTACCATGGGACGAGGAGTGCTTGGTGTCATTCCTAAGACTGAGAGAAGGTTTGTGCAGTGCACCAGCTTTGGGAATGCCCGATTACAACAAGGCTTTCTCACTGTTCTGCTGCGAGCGAGAAGGTTGTGCATTAGCAGTCTTAGCTCAGAATCATGGAGGTGTCCGTAGACCAGTTGCCTATTTTTCAGCTACTCTAGATCCAGTAGCTTCTGCGTTGCCCGGATGTCTAAGATCCGTTGCTGCAACAGGTGTCTGCATTGAAAGATGTGAAAGCATTGTAATGGGTCATCCTCTGACAGTTTATGTGCCACACTCTGTTGAATTGTTAATGATCAGGACAAAGACTCAGCACCTAACGAATAACAGGTTAACGAGGTATGAGCAAGTCATACTTGCCGCAGAGAATGTGACTCTGAAAAGGTGCTCTGTCTTAAACCCTGCGACATTAATGCCCATACCGAATACAGATGATGAAGATTGTGCGGACCATGATTGTCTTGATGTGACTGAACTATGCACCAAACCGAGACCTGACATTGTCGACGAACCACTGACTGACCCAGATGAAATTTTCTTTGTCGATGGTTCGTGCCTAAGAGACAGTGTTGGTCAACTGAGAGCAGCGTTTGCTGTATGTACCATTTTAGGAGTGGTTGAGGCTGCTTGCCTAGAAGGAGTACACTCCGCGCAGGTAGCTGAGATCATTGCCTTGACTCGTGCCTGTTTGGCCGCTGATCAAATCCGAATCACGATCTACACGGACAGCCAGTATGGGTTCGGTGTGGTTCATGACTTCGTACAGTTATGGTCACAGAGGGGATTCATGACATCATCTGGTTCACCCATTAGGAATGGAGAACATGTAAGACAGCTACTAGATGCATTGCAGTGTCTGAAGGAAATCGCAGTTGTCAAATGCACTGCGCATGGAAAGGGGGATGATTTTGTCTCTCTGGGAAATAATTACGCGGATGAAGTTGCCCGTTTCTGTGCAGAACAAGGATGCATATTTACAGAGGGTTACACAGGAGAGAGCCAAGAAAGAACCGAGCTCAACATGATGTTGGCCATGGCAGACACTTGGGAGGAACTCAAGCTACTGCAGGATGAGGTTTCAGATCAAGAACGGGATGGATGGGTCAGAGCAGGATGTGAAAGAGGGGATGTGGATGTTTGGGTTTCCAGTGATGGGAGAGCGGTATTGCCAGAGAATCTGTTGAGTCCGATGGCGAGACTGATACATGGACCGATACATCTTGGTAGAGATGCAATGATGCGTGTGTTTAGACAGACGTGGTATAACCCACGATTTTGTGCGATTGCTGAAGCAGTTTGTCAGAGATGTGTTACGTGTCAACAGATGAATGCTGGAAAGAAGACTGTGGTCACATTGAGTCACATTGGAAGGTCAGGAGGACCCTTCAATAGGATGCAGCTAGATTTTGTAGAGATGCCCAAGTGCAATGGGTTGAGGTACATTTTGGTGGTGGTGTGTGTATTCTCACGGTGGGTGGAGGCTTACCCAACACGCAGGTGTGACACTCTCACAGTGGCTAAGTTATTGTTGAGGGAACTCATCCCGAGGTTTGGTTTTCCAACCTCTTTGGAATCGGATAGAGGAACACACTTCCACAGTGAAATCATGAAGCTGCTTTGTGCGGCATTGAATGTCGATCAAAGATTACATTGCAGTTATCGACCAGAGGCTTCTGGGATAGTGGAACAGGTTAATGGAACCTTGAAGGCCAGAATGGCAAAAATGTGTTCGTCAACGTCTCTGAAGTGGCCTGACGCCCTGCCGCTTGTGCTTATGAGTATTCGCAGTGTCCCCGACAGGAGAACTGGGTTGTCACCCCATGAGATCCTGATGGGGAGGGTGATGCAATTGCCAGCAGTACCAGCTACACCTTTGATAAACATCACTGATGACTTGATTCTCGATTACTGTAAAGGACTATCTGATGTGGTCAGTTCTGTGTCCCAGCAGGTACAAGCTGCAGCTGTTCCGGCCTCGAGTGATCTGTGCCACGACCTGTGTCCAGGAGACTGGGTGCTTGTTCGAAAGCACGTGAGGAAGAGCTGTCTGGACGTTCGGTGGCGAGGCCCATACCAGGTAATACTGGTAACGAACACAGCAGTGAAGTGTGGAGGATTGCCGAACTGGGTGCATGCTTCCCATACCCGCAGAGTTTCAGCACCCTCGGAAGAAACAGCTCCTCTCGTGAATGAAAATCCAGCTGATGTGGCAGGGCCACATGAGAGAACAAGTCAAGCTGTGAGGGCCGCTGATACAGCTGGTTGTGCACCAGAGCAAGCTGAAGAGGGTTCCGACAACCAGAACCTCGACTCTGACTCGGATGACGGAGGTGTTGCTGTGGGTGGAGTAGAGTCAAATTCAGCAGAAGAAGGAAGTGGTGCACAGGGTATAGAGGGGAAAGCGGAAGAACGACCAGAACCGAGGAGGCTTGGCCTGAGAGACAGAGGCGACTGAACCTGAGGTTGGCACTCGAAAGAGATCTTGCTCCAGTGTCTGAAACGTCTGAATCGGAAGCGAGTGATGGAGAGCAGGTGCAAGAGGGTCAGAGAAGGTCAAAAAGAACGAGAGTACCTTGCCAGAGATACGCTACCCCGGAGTGGACTTACGCAGTGACTGATGCCGAGGGTAGTGAGTTCGGGGAGGCTGAGGTCCGTGCAGGTGGTCAGCAAGAGCCCGAACGTGGTGTTGCGAGTGGTACTGTTAGTGCCAGGGCTCGAAGTCGAAGGAGTACTGACCCTCACGGTTCCGAATCCCCCGCTTCTGAGTAAAGTCTGACAATTGGTTCTGCATCGACTCGAATTTCCATCATTTGGGTTTCAGCCGCCTTCACATGAAATGATAATTCTTCGTCTTGAACTTTTGTATCATGTTCTAGAAGCGCTTGCAGCTAACCTTATTGTGGATTGAGTATAAACTGTTGTAAATAAAAGCCTAAAGAAGAAGATAACCTAGGTCCGAGTGGAAGAAGAATAAACTTAGGGACTTTCTGAAGAAGAGGAACGAGAGCTTAGGGAAGTCTTTTTCTAGACTATGTAAATAAGAAACTGTAGTTGAAAAGGGGATTTCCAGCTGTTTCGGAGGGTTGCTCGAATGGGTTAAGCAAGTCACGTGTGGAGAAGACAGAGACTTTTGAGTGTTCGTTGCTAAAGCCAAGAACTTTGAGAACTTTCGAGATCATGGAGGCTGGAGATCCACACCGTAGATCCAAATTGATTGTAGGGACATTTATAGGGGGTGTGATAGTTTCTATAATCATAGTAGTTGTAGTTTCATATGTGGTTCCACACGAGCTAGCAGTGAAGGGGGTGCAAGGGACTCCTGAGCCCACTACACCTAGCGAAAAAGAGGGAAACATAGGAGCTGACAGAGCTTTGCTAATAGAAGAGAGTCGTAGGTTGCATGTAGATTTGTCTAGAAGTGATTTTAAGCTTAACGCGAATGCCAAGCTGCTATATGAGTATGTGGATGCGATGGATGCGAAAGATTGTTATGTGTGTATGCAGTTGCCAGCTTCAGTGGATGAGGGTATTAGATACCACCATCTTCCACTGACTTATGGAATTTCGTGTAGTTTGTTATTGAGTGTGTTTTATGGGAGAGGTCATTATGAGTACTTCTTTTCCAACTATGACGCCGTGCTGTCAGAGGTTCCTGCCCATAAACATTTGAACAAGTATGATTATTACAAGGCGGAAGATAGACTTGGAAAGTACTTCATACCGACTTCGACTTTAGATACAGCTTATGCCCATAGACACAATTTAACATGTGCATTAACAGAAGTAGAGAAAAAGTTTGTAGATCAGGTGGAAGATAGATATAGAATCTAACACAAACACGTCACACTGGAGATAGTCCTGTAGATTGGACAGACGAGGAGAGATTGCACCGAACAAAAGGAAGTTATGGTCCTATAGCATTGGATATGGGCCAAAGGGGAAAGTTGTGTGTGAAACATGTGCAGACTTTTTTTTTTTTTTTTATTGAATATTTCAATGTTATACATTCAGCACACAATGCCATTTTACAATATACAACATTTGTAATGTATGAAATAATCAATCAACAGCAACTAAAAAGAAAACAATAAGCCGTACTTGTCCTACAATTTTCTGTGGTCAGTTTGCAACGGATATATACCCCATCCTAGCAGCCCTTACCGCTCATACATCATGACAGGTTATCAGCAGACCCAAAACAATTACCCATCGAGCAGTCACTCACTCAGAGCTCACTTCTTGGCATGATAATAAGTATTCCCGTAGGGGAGCCCAAATATCCTTGGGTTTTGAGGAAACCGGAAGTTCCTCAGCATATAGTTCGAGCTGTTCACGGCAGTATACCATGTCCTTCAGCCACAACTCCATCTTAGGTCGCAAGCGACTATCCCATGTGAAGAGCAGTCTCCTCTTGGCCAGCAGCAGAGCCACTCTCACAAACCTACCCAGCACTGCGCGTATATGAGGGACATAACCCAGGAGGCATTCCAACGGTGCGCACTGTAATTCTACCCCCGTCATGGTACCTAGAAGAGCGACAACTGCTTTCCAATATTGGTGCACCTGTGCACACTGCCAGGACAAATGCAAAAAATCAGCTCCAGCCTGCCCACACCGTTTACAACAGTCCGTGTCTCGTAATCCTATTCTATGAAGTTTTTTAGGAGTATGATAGACTTGGTGCATGAACTTCAGATGGATAATTCTCAAATTATTATTGGATGTCAGTCGCCCCGTCATCTCACCTATGTTGCCCCAGACTCTGTCTGTAATGGGGGGGGACACTATAGTGTTCCAGCGTTCCAAACTGCAGTTGCTCCCGGAGGGAGTTTCGTCCTGTATTGTCCTATACAGTTTGGTGATCAGTTTTTTCCTATGCGGAAGTTCTATCACCAGTTGTAGTGCCTTTAGTGACAGTGGTTCCACAGGGAAAGAGGCATAATGATCCTGTATTGCCCTACGTAGCCTGTAACAAGTATATTGGAACAGTGGGGTGGGGTTTTGTACATAGTCCAACTCGTTCCGCGTGACGTAGTTCCCGCCTGGGTACAAGTCCCCCATCGCTGCAATGCCCACCTCCCGTAGAGCCGCGAGCGGGCCTCGCTCCTGCGCCACAGACAGGGCGGCATGCCCCGCAATGGGCATCGCAGGCGCGTATAACGGTAGTTTCTGTGTTCGCCTCCCAATCTCCTGCCACGCTGCAATTGTAACATCCAAGGTGTTAATCTCAATCTTGGGCGTCTGTCTCTTAGTGTGGGTTATGATTCCACACAGTGGCACAGGGTGGGCGTCTCCCTCTTCGACAGCCACATGCGGGATGAAATAATGTGGTTTGAACCAAAAATAGGCATATTGCGCCTGCCCGCATAGATAGTACGTGTAAAAATCTGGGGCTCCGAATCCCCCTCTCTCAAAGGGCAATGTCAAAGTGCTCCAGGCAATTCTCGGTTGTTTATTCCCCCATACCAAACGCAGCAATTGTGTCTGAACTGTTTTAAAAAAATGTTTGGTCAGTGCAATGGGGATATTGCTAAACAAGTACAGAAACTTTGGCAAGACGATCATCTTGATTATGGCGATGCGATCTGCTAGAGAGAACGGCAAGCAGGCCCAGTGATCAACCTGCTTCACTAGTGTTGCGTAAGCGCGGCCATAGTTTTCCCTGATCACTACCTCTGGGTCGCGATGTATCCACACGCCCAAATACTTAACAGGGTCCTCGGACCACACCAGTGGGTATTCAACCTGTGGCGACGTGGTAATGCTCGTAATGGGGATGATGACAGATTTCTCCCAATTTATTTGAAGGCCTGAGAAGAGACCAAATTTAATATATTCCCGCAGCACCCGGGATAAGTACGTCTGCGGTTCGCGGATATAAAGGACCATATCGTCCGCGTATAATGAGATTCCAACCGGGCGATTGTTAAAATTCAGAGCAGCCTCCCTGTGCCCCTGACGAATCCTGCACGCCAGAGGCTCAAGAGCGATGGCAAATAGCAGGGGGGACAAGGGGCAACCCTGCCTCGTGCCACGGTCTATGGGGAAGGACTCCGAGGTGAGCCCCCCACCCTCACCCTCGCCGATGCGTCAGTATAAAGAACCTGGATCCAGCGAAGGAAAACAGGGGGAACCCCATTCTGCGAAGTATGTTCCACATATATTCCCGTTCTATAGAATCAAATGCTTTTGCAGCGTCTAGGAGCACCGCCACAGCCGATAGATCCGGGTTTAGCACATGAAACATAGCGAATATAGTTCTGAGGTTGAGGGAGGTGGAGCGGTCCGGGATGAATCCGGATTGATCCGGGAGCACCAGCAGGGGCATTAGGGGCAGTAACTTGGAGGCCAAAATCTTCGCCAGAATTTTTGCATCTAGATTAATCAATGATAGGGGGCGGTAGGACTCGCACCGTGTGGGTGACTTATCCTTTTTCAGCAAAGTAATGATAAGAGCCTGTCTCAGGGACGGAGGGAGAATGCCAGTCTCATGGGCCTCATCGTACATCTCCAGCAGATGTGGCACAACCAGGTCGGCATATGCTTTGTAGAATTCCACCGTTAGGCCATCCGGCCCTGGTGCCTTGTTATTGGGCAGCGACCTGATCGCGTCTTTGACATCGTCCTCCCCAATAGGCATGCCCAGGTATTCTCTATGTATATCAGACAGCCATGCACATGCCGTATCATCTAGATAAGCATCCAATGCAGCATCGTCTATCCCCCCACTGGACGTATATGTGGAAGCATAGAATGTCCGGAATTGATCCACAATTGCCTGCGGAGAATAATGCATTTCCCCCTCCGTGTCAGTAATGTGGTCTATGGGAGGGTTAACAGATCTGTCCCGCAGCCTATTGGCTAGAATCCTACCTGATCTCCCGCCCTCCCCATATGCCCTAGCAACATGGCGCTTGGATAAATATTTTATTTCTACTTCTGCTAATGAGTTGTATTCCTCTACTTGCTCATGAATTTGGGCTAGTGTATCCCTAGAGGGTGCAAGGTTATATTGGTTTTCAAGGGCCGCCAGCTTTTTTTCAATGGCTTGCAGTTGTCTTCTGAGGTCTTTTAGGATACCTGCGGAAGTGCTAATACATACCCCTCTGATGGTCACCTTAAAGGCTTCCCATAAAACCGCCTGACTGTCAACTGACCCCGCATTATGCTCGAAATATTGTATTATAGCAGTCCTGATAGTGTCTGCATAGGTCGGGTCCGTGAGCGCCTCCGCCCTAAAACGCCAAGTGAACGGTCTGTGTATATTATCAGGTATAACCAGCTCCATGAGGACAGGGTTGTGGTCAGACAGGGTTCGCGGAAGAGTGTACACCCCCTCCACCCAAGTGTTAGCTTCTTCGCTGAGCAACCAATAATCCAGCCTGGACCAGCTGTTGAATGCAGGGGTGATGTGCGTACCTTCTAGCCTACCCTCATTCCGCAAGCGCCAGGCATCCACCAGGCCCATTTCCAGCATCAAGTCTTTTATGCATTTTGCAATTTTAATCGTACGTGCTCCTTCTGGGTTGGATTTGTCCACCAATGGATGGAGGTGAGTGTTAAGGTCCCCTCCCAATAGGATTGCCGCCTCCGGCCAATCGCGCAACACATTCAGCATCTTTAAAAAAGGCGAAACATCATCCACAACAGGGCCATATATATTTACAATCGTCACAAGGACCATTCCCAGTTTGCCCTGTACCATCGCCCACCGGCCCTCCGTATCTACACATGACCGTATTGCTGTGAATTCCACCCCTCTCTTAACTAGGATGAGCACCCCTCTGGCATAGGTAGAGTACGACGAAGCTAGCCTGTAGGCCGCCCATCTGCACGCTATCTTATCTTCAGTGTGTTTACTCAAGTGAGTTTCCTGTAGGAGGGCAACCTTCACGCTGTGTCTGTCCAGCTGTGCCAGCACCTGTCTAGTCTTCTTGGGCGTGTTTAACCCCCGTACATTCCACGTTATACAGTTGAGCTTATCTCCTGTCATCTGTACTCATATTCAAATCTGCAGCCATAATATCTCAGAACTGCATATTCCGATGCATGTTTGCACTGACCTCCCCACATCTGACAATCACATCTCACGGACTTTCGGCTTAGAACAATTAAACAGTTCCACCCTCCCCCCACCCACTTCAGCTTCCCCAACATGCCAAAGGTGCATCCCACATTAAACTCCCACCCCATCAAACACAAAAAAAAACAGTGCATCAGTTGGGGAATACCCATGGGGGATCGTAGTGGCGAATCCACTCCCCGATCTAATAGGGAGGGGGCCGCCTATATATCATTAAGTCCCTCAACCCAGACGCCATCTCACTATACCTATAAACAACAGGCTCAGCGGGGCACATTTGAAAATTGTCCCCATTATCTCTAGAGCTGGCAGAATAGGACCCAGAACAGTAAATCGGTACCCTGTCTTTTCAAACCTGGAATATAATATGGCATGATTAGGTTCCAGCCCTTTCTCTTGCTGATTGGGGCCCGACCGAGACAGCCAAGGCCAAGCGCAACAAGCGCCTAACATCGATCATTGCATTTCGGAGTGCTCATAATTCACACAACACCTGTGGATTGAATGTCCCCACCCCTCTCAAGAGTGAGTACAAGCATGCGATACTTAAGTACCAGTCCTTGGGTTCGCCAGCCCTCAATCGTCCACATCTGAAGTGTGAGCCGGTGGGTTGTTCCGACGGCGTAAGGCCTTAGCATGTTCCATCGCCTGTTTAGGGCTGGTGAAGATCTTCGAGCTTGCTGCCTCGCCGATGCGCAGCCTCGCTGGGTAAAACATGGCGTATGGAATCTGTTCCTTCAAGAGCACCTTTTTCACGCCCTGGAACTCTTTACGTGCTGCCTGTACTGTAGCCGTGAAGTCCGGGTAGAACGCAAGCACATCGCCCCTGTAGTTAATGGTGCCCTTGTTGCGTGCGGTCTGCAAGACAGTGTCGCGATCCCTGAAATTTAGGAGCCTGGCGATTATCGGCCGCGCCGGTGCTCCTGGAGGGGCGCGCCGCCAGGGATCTGTGCGCCCGCTCCACCGCAAACATGGGCGACAGGGCATCCGCACCACATATGTCCCGCAAGAGAGTCTCCACAAAGTCCTCCAGTCGCCCCACGTTGGTGGACTCCGGCAAACCTAAAATGCGCACATTATTGCGCCTCGAGCGCGCTTCAATGTCCTCGTTCTTGGCCTGGATGACCGCTAGGAGTTTCGTGATGTCCGCCTGTTTCGAGGTCACCTGCTGAAGGCCATCCTCAGCGTCAGAAATGCGCTGCTCCGCCTCTCCAAGTCTCGCCGCCTGCTTGTCCAGCTTAGAGGAGAAGTGGTCCATTCTACCATTGAGGGCCTCTATTTTCCCATCTATAGCCTGCAGGCTAGCCTGGATGGCCGCCAGCGACTTCTCCAGCGCCGTGGGCGCCGCTGCTGCCGAGTCCAGCTCCGAATCCGAGGCCGCATTTTGTGAGGACTTGCCCCCTCTGCGCAGATCAAATGTGAGACGCGGTTGGTTTTTGTCTGGCTTGCCCATGTTTACCGCTCTTGTATATATTGCGCAGTTCAGCTGGTGATGGCAATTCCCTGTCTCGGTCAATCTCTGTGTTGAGTGCGCGATGTCCCCCGCACCTCTGGTATAATTTGAGTGTCCCCACACCGCTCCCAGCACTGATCAGCCTCACAGCCCACCGCAGACGCAGTCCAGCTCTTATAACAGTTAGGCCCTCTTTTTTTTTTTTTTTTTTTTTTTATTTCAGTGTCCCTGTGTAGAGGAGCCAGGGGGACCCAGCAGCACAGTCTCAGCCCATCCATGGATTTCATTACCCTGGCGGCAGGGGCTGCCTCGCTCCACGCAGTTCTCCGCCGCATATGAGGCCCTCCGCTTACCTCCTGCACTTTGTAAGTTCCCTTTTTGGCTGTCACCCACTGGTATGCTGCTGTTCAGGTGCGCAGGTTGCTCCTCCAGAGGACAGGGGCCGCCTGTTCTGCCCGCCTGTGCCGTCGCTCTGTCTTCCTCCTCTAGCCCTCGCGGCAGCGTCCCGTCAGACGCGCGCGGCCCGCCCGGTGCCCCGGAGCCGGCCGCTCGCGCAGATCCCGACACCGCCGACGCTGCCAGAGGTCACTCACAGGCCGCGGCGCCGGTCAACGGGAGCCGCAGCGTACATCCAGCCGCGCCCTCGACGAGACAACCGGGCCGCCTCCAAAGCGCTTACAGGCACTCAGGGATGCAGTCCTCGTCCCTCGGGTCCAGCGTTCCCCGATCCGCGCCGCTCACTGTGCTCTTCCACTGCCTCACGCGGCCGCCATTGCCACACGGCCCGCGGGAGTCCGTCTTCAGCGTCCACACCCCGGGGAGCACACCGCTGGCAAATGTCTCGTTCGAGAGCTCACCACGCAGCTCAATCGATCCGCCGCCTCTGCTCCTTAGATGGCCGGGTCAGGGACAGGATTATTGCAGGATTTTAAAAGGCAGCCGGCAGAGCTACACTAGCGTGCGGCCATCTTGCCGAGCGCCAAGCCACGCCCCAAACGTGTGCAGACTTATTATGATAAGGTCTCTGTGGGACAGAGCGAGTGTGATCACGTTTTCTCTATGGAGGAATCAGCAAAGAATTTTCTGCAAGGTCCTGTACAAGTGATACCTACAGTGTATTTTGTGTGTGGAAGGAATGCTTATGTGCGATTGCCTGCGAACTGGTATGGTACGTGTTACTTGGGAATAATATTTCCAAAGATCTACCATGCAGAGGATCTGGAGCTTCTGGAAGGTGGAAAGCATTCGAGAGTGAAGAGAGGTACGAGTGCAGGAGCGGTAGTAGGAGATATCTTTGGAGCGATGATACCAAGTTTGGGAGTGATCTTGAATGATGTGAAGATCTGGAGATTGGCGACTGTGGTTGATGAATTATCAATGAATACAGCAAAGTCGTTGATGCTTGTGGATGGAGAGATGTTGTCGATAAGGACAATGGTTTTGCAGAATCGTCTTGCTTTGGATGTCTTATTGGCAAAAGAGGGCGGAGTCTGTAAAATGTTGAAGGTTCAAGAGTGCTGCACTTATATACCAGACCACAGCAAAGATCTGGAGAAATATATAAGTAACATCACTACAATCCATACGAAGATAGAGGATTTGACTGAAGAGGGTGTTTGGGAGAAAGTTGGCAAAGGATTTGGTCAAGTGGGAAGCTGGTTTGCGAATTTGGGAAAGGGATTCCTTGGCTATGTTCTGAGACCTCTCATCATTGTGGGGGTTTGTGTGGTTTGTTTGTGGGGTCTTATCAGAGCATACAAGTGGTATAGAGCAGGCAGAGCTGAGAGAGCTTTGAGAGAAAATGAGACGAGAATGGCTAGACTGCAGGACAGTCACTATCGAAATATTAAGAATTTGGAGAGATTCCGACAGGGGAGAATGGCAACAAGTTCTGTTTAGGTCGGTTCTTTCTCCAAGGGAGTTGTAAAGGTGTGATGACAGGAGTCATCAAAGGGGGATCTGATAGAGCGCCATGTTCTCGTTAAATTTGTAGGGGTGCATCATAATCACCGCTAGTCTGCACCCTCATATATCCAGTTGTGTATTAATGACTAGCCAGTAGAGAGTAGCTCTAAACCGTATTCATTAGAGTGAATAGAAGAGTAATTGTGTTGTTATAATCATGTAACTGTAATGCTTAATTGAAACGTGTTTAAAATAATGCATAGATGATTTAGTTCATGTGTAGTTAAAGATGCAGTAGTTAACTTGTATGATATTAAGTTGCACATGTAGTTTATTTTTTGCATATGCAATGTATGAGCCTATGCTTAAAGAAGTAATTAAGAATTGTGTGTTTAAAAAGTGTAAAGGCCTGACTGCATATACGTCAAGGGAAGGCCTGTTCGTTCTTATGTTAGCTTATTTTGTAGGCAGAGAAGGTGTTCTCTTGGAAAGGCTCTCTGGGCACAGTTGGTAGATTCGTACAGAGGGAAAGTCTGTTGAAATGTATCTTCTGTTGCAGGTGCAAGGACACATGCCTCGTTAGCGAAAGACTGGCTCTGTGTTTTAGGAGTTAGGGTGGTGGGAGGCATTGAGATGGGAGTATACTGGAATGTAGGGATGATACTTTCAGCGGAGAAGGTGCCTGGGACTCAAGGTCATTGTAACCGTCCTGGATGAAGTAAGAGTTTCGATGGAAAAGTACGAGAAGGAAGACCTGGCCGAAGAGGCGTGACAAGGGCGTGTTCAATTGTATGTGGATTTTGTATTAGGGACAGTGCCCCGAGGGGGGAGAGCAGAGAGGAGGTAGAGGAGACCTGTGAGAAGGGCAAAGAGAGAGATCTTTTAGGAAGGAGCATCTTAGAATGAGCTCGAAATGCTAAGTGAGTGCACTTCTTAGGAAGTCTTCACAGCTGACACCTTTTCTTTCTACTCTTGCCTGAGGAAATTCGTTAAGTAGGGATGTCACCTTAGTGGTAGAGTAGGGACAGTTTAATGTTTTATGCTTATTTAGGTAAATGAAGAATAATATAGAGATTGGAGCAGTTATTGTTTGTTTAATACTTCTGGAGCTAACGATTCTTCTTATTTTGAGTCGGATGAGACTCCTGCGTAGGATGATGTTTGTATTAGTGCCCATCTATTTCTTTAACCTCGTGTTGAGGTGCTTGCATGTGCAGTTATTCTTGGCTGTAATAAACCCAAAAATCTGAATTCGGAGTCCGTGATCATTGAAGGTAACTGGATTCTAAATTGTTGCATAACCAAATTGGATTTTCTTCCCTCCACACTATTCAGCAGGTAAAAAGATTCTGGCGACCTGAGGATTCTTAGTGATGGTGAGATAAGATGAGAATCCCGCTTTATCAGTTGCAAAAATATTGCTTCATTAGGTGTAGATTTTCCATTATTAACTCCACTAGATGATGGTTTTGTAAGTAATATATATATTTCACAATATTTTATCACAAGATATTTAGGGCACAGTATGCTGGTACACACCCTCATCTCATCACTCATTTTGTCACTCACTCACTGACCCACTCCTTCTTATGTTTTACCTGTGCCTAGTAATGCTCGTCCACAGTTTTATTGTTTCTATGTGCCCCGTATAGCAACCCCCACGGATTGTATAGGAAGGCATTTAATATAAATGCTGCTACTAAAAATAAATAAACATAATTTCCAAGTGAAGAGTATGGCCACAACAAATTAAAATCATAACTGTTCAAAACAACCCGAAGAAGTCAAAAAGAAACTAGGCTCACTCCCAAAAAATTGTGTAAATCTTTAAATAGCAACAATGACAGCCACTTGAATGGGAAAAAGTCACAGAGGAGAAATTGTAAAATGAGTGTTCCCCCTGACAAAGATGGAGTTCAGGATAAGAATAGAACAGGTGAATGCAGCAGAACCACAAAAAAGGCCAATGCATGGAGGTCCGGCGGAGCACAATAACTAGAAATATGAGCCGCCACCCAATCTAAAATGTAATTCTGGCTTCAGCAGGCAGCAAGTGTGAATCCCTTACATAGGTGGGAAAAGGCCATATTTGTTTGTGGATATTAAAAGTCCCAATGTGGAGGGGAGGACTGCTTTCAGTAGTGCAAGAGGCAGCGTGGTGGTCCTGCAAACAAAGGATTACCAAAACCAAGTCACAAAAAGGCATGGGCACTTAATGTTGTTTTAAAATGGGTGGAGGAATACAATAGAGAATTTTGAGTGCGCTATCTGTAGTTCACAGTGGCGGCTGGAAAGTACGGTGATTGGAGGGGTTGGAAAAGGGGTTAATACATTTAAACAAATACATAAATACAATTTAATACACAAAAGAAATAAATAAAAAGTTACTTGCCATGCTTTCCGGAGACATGTTCTCCTCGCTCCAGTCGTCTTCGCCTGATGTCACGTCCAGCTGGGCTTAACCAATCCTGGTGCTTCATGAGAACGGTGCCAGGATTGGTGGGAGCAACCTCTCTCGCCGCTCTCGAGGACCCTGGAGGATTGTGTAGGCTCTCAACCCGGCTCTCTAAGACAGCTGGGTTGAGAGGTTTATAGTGCGCGTGTCAGGCTGATCGTCGCAAGGCAGCCGGACAAAGGGACATGCGCACTATAAACTAGAGCACAGTCAGGCAGCCCACCACTGCTGCCACGCAGCAGGCCCCACCCCGTCCTGACTCTCGGTTTAGGACAGGTTGACGGAAAATGAAATGTTAATGAATTAACTTCATTACCTTTTTATGTTTCATCTCTGGGGCACTTCTGGGGCAATTAAGTGGGGCGACGCTCCTACGCTCAAATGGAGGAGCAGCCCCTGGTAGTTCATCGATGAGTAAGGGAATAGAATAAGTGTAAATTGTGGTTGGCCTTGATGAATAGGAACTTAGGTTCCTATTAACAAAAGCTATTGCACAGTACTTAAATAGCACTTATTTGTATACTCTAAAATTTAATTCACGAACCTTTAGCTGGAGATCTCCGCCTTTGCCATTCACACTCTAATATTCTCTGTATATAGATCTCTGTCTCAGGTAACTGTAAATTGACATTGAAATAGGTTCCTATCTGGCCCTAAGGTCAAGTCAAAATTCTGAACAATGGCTATAAAAAACATTAAGGTATTCCATGTCAGCAATGAAGTCCCTGTTTACTTATTTTACTTAATCTTGCATTCGTTTAGAGAGTTTGCTCTCCCCAGGATTTTGTGTTTCTGCACGCTGTACTCTAGTCTTATAGAGTGTCTACTGTGAAATAGGTTGCCTGTGTGAATTTAGATTGTGGGTGGGTGTTCATGATGGGGAAAGGTTGAGAGCTCTGGGGAGAGGCTGAAAAAATGCACGTTTCTCACAGTGCCTGTCAATGGGTCATAAAAGAACTCATCCAAACCTTGGCCTCTCTGTAGAGAGCACGTAGGAATGGCTATGTGTTTCAGTTACAATTGTATTTATGATTGTATGTGAAAGTGTGTGAAAGGGGGACACAGCTGTCAAAATGTTGGCAGGGAGAAAGTTTCATAAAATGCAGTTCTTACAGGTGAGTGGGGGGGTGTATGACAGGAAAGTGAAATTAAGGAAATGAGTGAAAAGAGTGTGCTGAAGAGGATAGACTTGACGTGTGAGCTATGCAGGTGGAAGATTTCAGAAAGATTTGGTGAGAAAAGGAGGAAAAGTATGCAACATCCGGGAGGCTGCAGTGGAGAGCAGTGTGAAGGGAGACTCTGAAGACTCCTGCCCCTTCCACAGACCTTAGTAATTTTTAATTCAGTATCCTATTTTCAGAATTGGAGTATTTACAATTCTAATTAATCACAATAAAATCAATGTTACTTATTAGTCTTACACTGCTAACAAGCATTGGTAAAGCCAATAGTTCGGGCTTGTTTGAAGTGTATGTCTGTTGTTGTATTAAACGCCTGGATGCAATAACAGAAGGCTCAAAGAGAGGCACCAAAATACTGATCGGGTGGTATGCTATGGGATGCACAGGAATTTAGTAAGCAAGTGTTGTGTAGTTCCTATAGTACCCCTGCAGGACCTGCACGTTTGGATAACATATACTGTGGGCTTGGTGGCAGAATAACTCTGAGCACCCCCACTGTGTATGTTAGCCTGGTTTGCATTAGCTAGCTCACAGTGCCACTAGAATCTCCTCTTATTGGGGAGACATTAGTTTCTGGCAACCTTAGATCATGACAACCCAAATTCCTCAGAATCGTGGAAACAATGTACTACCTTTCGCTCAGTCACTCGTGCTTACTTATTCGGTTTGTCTCAGAGAGTTACACAGAATAAACAGTCTGGGCATTTCAATAAGTATTTATTGAACATTTGTTATTCTATTGTAAAATATATGTGCTGCGGCAACCAGCAGACAATAGCAGAGATATATTATCAGCAGTACGATAAAAGCAAAGGGATAGAACAGTTCTACCATATTGCAATAATCATGAATACATACATGAATATAAAAAGCATTATGCAAGTGCGCGTACTCCTACGATGCCTAACTAGATGTACCTGAGTGTACGTAGCATATGTGTGTAGGTCTAAAAGCCTAAGAGCCAAGAATCCTTCTAGGAATTAGTCGAACCCCCACACCTGAATAGAGAGAGTGTGGGACCCCGTCCTGGTCTCGAGTTGGACACCCCGCAAGGGCTGTGTTAGACCGCTGTCAGCTGGAGCGACTGCATGCAGGAGCCTCAGTGTCTCTGGTCAGTGTGTCAGCATGGAAGTCTCGGTTCCCTCTGTCTTACCGGGGCAAGATGTGGTGTATTTATACACTAAAGAGTCTCAGTTCTCAGTATGGTTTGTATTTGGTCTGTCGTTAGACATGAGGAAGACGTCAGGGGTGAACTTTGTACATACACATTATGCAGGTGGTGTATTCCTAGAGGGCCATGCATAATTGATGAGTACAGTGTGGGCCTGTGTTTGGGAAAAACCCTGCTGTATTCAAAACCGCAGGATAGATAACGTTCAGCCCTCAGAGCACGTTGTGTACTAGCAAGGACCAATGTAGGTGAAAGATCATGCCTATATAAGGAATCATGACTATAATAGGACATGTACAGTTATGACCATAATTGGGCATATGCGACTATGACCATAATAGGGCAAGTATGAATATGACCATATATGGGCAAATATGAATACGTCCATTTTAGGGCATGTACGAACGGGTCTACATTAGGGCCTCTATACTGGACATAACACCCACTCCTCTTCCGAATTGGATAACAATGACCATACTTAAAATCTGGACAATTTAAAACTTTTTTTAAAAGCAAGTAACAACATGTTTTTAAAATTGTTAAAAATCTTGTGCCTAAAATGTTAATAATTCAGCTATTTCTAATTGGCACTAAAAGAATGTCCATTTTATTTCTCCATATAAGTTGCCTCACTCAAAGCGGAAGAAGGCCATGCTTTTCTCAAGCAAAAGTGTCAATTTAGGAAATGTTCCAATTTTGCTCGTTTGTTTTGAAACGAGTGAAGAAGCCGAATTTGTTCCCAGGACACGATGAGCCAACTCAAGATTAAGCGTCCTGGCTGGGAAGCACAATATTATCGGTATTAGCTGCTGCAGACAACAAATCCAACACCTCACAGAGAACGTCAATCGCACATAGATGGAATGTAGCACCGCCAACAGTCGGTGCTGCGGCAGTTGTTACCTGGGTGCCTGTGGAGGAGTCACCTAACCCAGCAGGAGCAAACGGCACCTGTGGATTCTCCAGGAATGCGTTCATCAGAATCGGAAGCCGCTGGGGACAACGCAGAGCATGGGCCTTTATGGGGTCCAGCATTGCATCCGTGTCCGGAGGAGCATCTGATGGAAATGTTAGACAAAGATCCAACGTGCATCCTTCTCCGCAGAACAGGCATCGAAGAACAGGTAAGATGCAGTCTACCCATACTGGTCTAAACGATAGAAACCTGGAGGCATTGAGTTCTCGCAGGCAAGGAATGCCCAGAAGTTGTACCATGCGTTCACGGTATGTCCGCTCCAGGAGGGTGTTCGCCATTCCCTCGGGAATTGGGCCGTCCATTGCGTAGCAATAGTATTATGAATAGGACCCCTGCAACCAGCAATAGGATAAGCGGGAATCCTCCAAATACGCTTCCCAATATGGAGTGTATAAAATTTGGGATTACTCCGAGGACTGTCTGAAAGGTGCTTAACAGTTCTGACCCTATGGTTTAAATAGGTGTACAATACCGCTCGTATCAGACGTATTGAAGATACGTCCCACCATTTCTACAAAATGAAAGGGGCAGTTAAGGGAGGGAGGATAAGTGCCTGTATCTCAGTCGAGGTCCTTGCAACTTGAAGTTCATAGGTTTCTCGAGCGGAGGTTAAGGGCACGGGTTGCTGTAAAAGCATGGCTTTCAATCTGCTCAGAGTATCAAATTGTATGAAAGAAACATTCAGTGAAGGCCATAGCGGCGCCTCCCTGACTGTGTTCAGTGGTGGAACCAATACTTGCATACAGCAAGTAACCATGGAGTTAACAGTGACCAGATAGGCGACGCCCGGAAGCATCCCACAGCAACCTTGATCATTTAGCATTAAGTAACTCCCATTCAAGAGCAGCTGGAAAACCGGCGTGATCTTGGCCGCTGGGGTCCCTGACATGTGACAAGTAAGTTCGCTACTGAACCGCTACAGGCTCTGTGCAGAGAAATATCTTGACACATGAGAGAACCGCTTAAAGCGTTCTTGCAGTTTGTACCACTCAGATACACTTCTCGATCCCCATTCCGGCATCGGTATCTATATGGTAACTCCCAAGTTTCCTTGATGTATCCCTTACCCATTTTTTCATATTTGCCTGCCTGCCTTTGCTCAAGGCAATATTGAAACTGAAACGTAGTGACCGGCAGAGTGATTTGGCCATGAATTAACCATTCTGTTGATGGTGATTCGGCTACAGTGAATGGTAACCTTTCCAGTTTCTCAATACGCAGCATTGTATATTTGGCTCCCCTCTGTGCCATTTCTGTCTGTTTATCGGTTAGATTGTATTCTGAAAACAGAGACGTGGTGTTTATAAAACGCCAGGGCACATAGCCTGCACGCAAAGATTGCAGCGTCCAGCTTAACATCATAATAGAACTTAGCTGAGATTGCCCGTGTTGTAACAAGGCCAGATCTTGTTCTAATATGTCGATTGCCGAAGACACAATGTTGCCTAAGGAGTAAATCCATGAGGTCAAAGTTGTTAACCCATTATCCACTACAGCTAATGCCTTCCCTAGGTTAATACGGTCTATTTCCCGTATTCTTTCTGCGGCATCTTGTTGGGATATTTTCCAGTTTTCATTTTAGTAGGCATAAATGCCAGCATATATGAAACGCTTCTGACGTGTTTTCCTTGGGCCTTGTAAAAAATCCCTAAGGTCTACATCAGGTGTGAGTAGGGTCAAATGGTGTTTCACTTCAGTGAGGGTTGAGGTCTCTAGCCAATCAAGGCACAACTTCCCAACACTATAGGATGTCACTACCCCTGGGTGTTGTCTCTGTACATAGCGTGTATCTGGCCTATGGATACTAAACCCTTCGGTTGTATTAATAAATCTCTGTTGACAGGTGTTCGTGTCAATGGGCCAAATCAGCCATTTCGTCCAATCAGGATCTGATCTGTTGTACAGGAGAATGTCATCTGATCCTACCCCTTGTGTAGTTGAATTCTGCCCCCACCCATCTGTGATGGTGTAGGAAACCCCGGTGTGTTCATTTCCTTGTTCTTGGCTAGTCCAAGACAGGATGTCTGTTGCACAGTGTCATTTAGAAATATCAGCTGCTGTGGAATGAGGCATGCTCTAAAAAGCGCTTCTGTTCCCTGGACTTGCCAGTCCCTAGAACCCCAGATTGATTTTAAATCTATAGTGTCCTTCCATAGGTCAAAACCCTGTGTAGACAACTGGGCCATAAAGGAAGCAGAGTAAATCTGTTTGGTGTTAGTCAACATGATTTTCTGTGCTGATGTTGTTGCTACTTTGTAATAAAATGACTTTGGGTCAGATGTGTTGAACCCTGAAAAGTACGTGAATTTCTGTGCAAAAGGTTGCGAACTACCTTTTGGAGGTGTTGGGCAGTGTTCCCACTGGTGGTATTCAAATACATTTCTCGGTGTTATAGATTTGTGCAAGAAATGATGACCATAATGTTGGTAACAGTACAATGTATCATAGTTTGAAGTACCTTCTAACATTTCATTGTTCGGAAATGCTGCAGTTTTTTTCTAAATCAGACATTAAATTGATTACAGTATCAGTGTCCCAATCATCAGAAAATGTACTGGAGGTAATGATATCACTTAAAGAAATTTTAAATACAGGTTTAAGCTTTAAAAGTTCAGTCGGACCGAATACATCATAATCAATCTTGTCCCATACTATACCGTCCAGTATAGGAACTGCTGAGATGTTCACTGAAGACAAGTCTCTTGGTTCACGATGTGAAGACTGGTGTGGTTTTAAAATCAAATTGACTCTTTGGGCTGTAGAGCTTTGCTGGAGGTATCATCCATTAATAAGCATACTAAAAGTTATTATTAAGCCTACCCAGAAAAGAAAAAATTAAATCCCAGTGATATACCATAGTTCAATCCAAGGTGACACCAGGTAAGTCTTTCTAAAAAAGTTCAAAAAGTCAGTGAGTTTCTGTGTGAATGATTTTTTGGCTGGCGTCGTTTCCGGCTCACTTGGGTCCAGTGAAAACATATCAAAGTTCATGAAATAGCCAGAAGCAGTTCGATCAATTGTTGGAATTGCATCGGGATTTGTTGAAATCAGATTTTGCTCTTGACGAGGCACATTGACGTAGATGTCTTTAGTCGGTCTGATTGCAACTTGATTGTTAAGTTGATTTTCATTCTGAAGATGAATTTCTTGGTGAAGTGGAACGAGTTCCATTGCATTGTTGCTTAGTCCTTCATTCCGTACAGGTGGCTCTTCAAACGTGATGAGTCTTTCTGTTTGAACTTCTTGGATTGTAGCGAGAGGAGGGCGTCTGCTACTGTGGAGTCCACGTGGCCTACTGTTTAGTATCGGCCACATAGTGTGGTTTGATTAAGTCAATTGAGACAAATCTTTTCTCATTTTTCCTGGCAAGAGGCGGCAGAAGTACAGTTCTAGTGCCTTCGATTGCTAGGACCGGTACAGGCTTTCTGTAGGATGGCCCAAATTCTTTCTTGTCAGCAATCTTCTCTCTGACTAGATCCCCGACTTTTGGGATCCAGACAGGTCTTGCCGTTACTGCCTTGACTTCCTCAGTGGCGGCCTGTTTCTGGAGCACGTTACGTTGTTGTGTTCTGGATTTGTTTAAATCCTGTAAAAGAGCCAAACGATCATGGATATCAAATGTTTTTTTTTATACGCCACTGTGCCTTCACAATAAAGATCAGGTACCCACATTCTTGTCCCAAATAGGACCTCGTAAGGAGTGACACACCCTAGAGAGCTTCTTGGCTGGTTGTTGATAGCTCGTTGGACCCCATAAAGGTGATCGACCCATCTACCGCCCTTGCCTAATACCCTAGCTGTTAAAGATTGCTTTAAGTCTTGGTTTTTCCTCTCCACAACAGAATTTCCCTCGGGATAGTACGGAGAGGAGTACCGCAATGCTACGCCCATTCCTTCCATGGCCTCTTTGTAAGCCCGAGAGCTAAACGCCAGACCACGGTGAGAATGTAACATGCCAACTGCGTATGTGCCGATAAAGACTCACAAATCTTTTATAACAGTTCGAGCGTCAGCCAAGCGCTGAGGCCAAACCCATAGGAATCTAGAGCAGGAATCCACTGCTACCATGATGTATTTCTTGGACCCATCAGATTGTAGGGGTCCGCAGTGGTCCAAATACACACATGCAAGTGGTTTGTCTGATTTCAGCAATGGTGTCTGTGCTGGGCGTGTTACTGTGGAGCCTTTCATCTGCTGACAGATGTCGCATTTCAAGACATAGTCTTTGGTCTGCTTGGTTAACCCTGGCCACTAGTAGCGCTGTTTCAGTAAAGAAATAGTCGCTGTAACGCCTGTATGCGCAGAACCCAATCCCCCGTGTGCTGCTAGAATTAAGCCTTGCCTACGATCCATATTTGGTATTACTGTATCCCCCACTCCAGGAATCTGAGAATATGGAATGTTTTGTGCATCTAACTTGTAGGAGTACTTGAGTGGAAATTTCTTAGGTACTGCTGTGCTGGCTTTGCGTGAAGCATTGACAGCTACCATAATCTCGCCATCTACCCTCATCTTTGAACGAGTAACTGCAGCTACGGCGGCTGTGCGAACAGCCCCCTTTGCGGCTTCATCAGCCAATGAATTCCCTTCAACGTGAACGCCATCACGCTGATGACTCAGTGTATGTATCACGTGAGCCCTTGGTAGTTAGTTTCTCAACTCCACTACCTGTTCCCATAGCATTTTATGCTTAATTGTGCCACCTTTTGCATCTTTGAACCCGTTTTGTTCCCAATGATGTAGATATTCATTGTACAACTGTACACAGTAAAAGGAATTACACACAATCAGTGTGGGGAATTCGTGATCCGTATTTATAAGTGCCAGTATCAGTGCTTTGAGTTCTGCCAACTGAGCCGTGCAGTCTCCTAGAAATTGCGTTTTAGTGCAACTTGGATGGAACTTTCCATTGTGCATGCGACCTTTAACAATCGCACACGCTGCGCTGTAAGCTTGCTTACTCCCTATGGCCGGTTGAGCAGAACCGTCAGTGTAAATAATATATTCATACTGATCTAGTGGCAAAATCTCATTTTGAAGAGGATATTCTTGTTCGTATTGCAGAAATGCTTGTGTTTTTAACCTTGGATCAAATCTGTATTCAACATCCGTTGCTGTAAGAGAATTAGCCCATTGTATCCATCTCGGATGTAAGTCTTTCGCATTTGGAATGCTAGCTTTTGTAACAGCTTCTAAAGCTGGTACTGGGGTCACGACAATTATGCGTTTACCCTGAGCCAGAGCTCTTTCTCTTGCTACAGCGGTCTGCACTGCTGTCAGGATTTTTTCTGTTGAAGTGAAACGCATCTCTGCATTTGTGTACAGGTGTGATTTGTATGCGATTGGTACCGTTTCACCTTCATTAAAAGTTAAATAAGTGTACCCGCATTGACCCGCTATTACTCGGATCACTAAGTTGCGTACGTTTACGCGTGTCTGTAAATGTTTAGAAGCTATCATGTCTTCCTGTAGGGAACGCAGGCTATTTGTATGTTCCTGTGTCCATTGTCTGATTGAAAAATCAGGTTTTATTAAGTCGTAGAAAGGTTTTACTCTTTTTGCGTAATCCAAAATGTATGTTCGACCAAAATTTAGGAATCCCAGAATTGATTGTAAATTCTTTAACGATTTTGGAGGTTAGCTGCTAAGCTTTTTCCTTCACTTGACAGCTCGTATCCTAAAAATAGGACACTGAGGTGGGCAATTTTTGATTTCTTGAAATTAAATTCATAGCCCTCAGAGGTGAATCCCATAATAATGGTGCTCACCCTGGTCAAGTGCCTTGGTAAGTCATCGTCCGTTAGATAAATATCATCCACATAGGACAATGCTTCTTCATCCAAATTTTGGAGTAACTCTGTTACCCTTGCTGAAAATACCCCAGGGCTATTTTTATACCCTTGGGCTAGTCAACAAAATTGTCGCTGGGACCCTAACGCACTGAATGCGGTCAGATACCTGCTTTCAGGCGCTATATTTTGGCAGAAAAATCCATTTGAGATATCAAGTGTTGTTTTGTATTTTTTGCGCACTATGTTATTCATTAATGCGGCACTGTGTGCATTTTGAACTGCAAATGTCTTTGTGCAAGTGTTTAAATGTCGGTAATCCAAAACTAAACAATATGTGTTGTCAGGTTTGGCTACGGGGAACAAAGGATTGTTCATAGGTGAAGTGCAATTTTCTGTCACCCCCTGGTATTCAAGTTGATCTAGGATCTCCCTGACTTGTTTTTTAGCTTCCTGCTTTATAGGGTATTGCCTTTGAGCATTTGGGGAAACTTTTAACGGGATCATGTGGTGGGTTGAATCTTCATCCCAACCAACATGATTTTTGTACAATGCTGGAGCTTGGGCAACCGCCCACTCTTGCGCATATGCATGTTTTAAATGTATGGGAACGAGGTCGGAAAAGGCTGGAAAAATTACAGTTTCTCCCCTAGGGCACTCCATGACGAATGCTGGCGGCCAGTCTTGTTCTGCTAATAGAATGTCATAACCAGATGAAAGATTTTTCCAAAAGAGACCTTTAATTTTCCTGGGCTTGTCCCCCTCCAGCCGGAGTGTTATCTCATGTAACTTATGTGGGACACTTACCCGAGTATCTGGTGTCTCCATCGTGATATACTCACTCAACTCCGCTGTCACCAGAAATTCCTTCAGGTTCTGGCGAGCTATCGTTACTTCTGCCACGCTGTCTAGCATCGTCAGAGCCCATTCCCCGTTCAGAAGCTGTGTCCTCAGAATTCTGGGCATGTCTGATTTTGAGACCTGCTACCTTCTTCTTTTTGAACTGAGGTTTCTGTTTTTGTTTATCCTCTTTTTTAGGTGCGTAGTCCGCAGTGCGTTGCGTGTCTCTGGACGTTGTACGCTCCTCTTGTCTATGTTCTGACAGTCCTTCCCTCTCGGAGTTTCTTGACGAACCCTGAAAGGAACGAGAGAAACGTGTATCAGTATCCTGATACCTGTCAGGTTTTTTAATATTATCCCTATTACTGAGGTTATACCTCCTTTCAGAGGGCTCCTGTTGAGGAGACCTACCTCTGGATTGAGATCTGCTATCTTTAGACTTTTATTGTTTTTTATTTTCCCATTTCTTTTTAGAAGAAGTAGGTGTCTGCTTTGTAGTGTCCGTTTCAGGACTGCCCACTAGTTGTGGTTTTAATGCTTTCCCACCTAGACTGTCTCTGCCTAGTTCTGCATATGCAGTTTCAATTATTTTGGGTAGTTCGTGTTGATGATCCTCTGGACTGAACTCCCTTAGGCGTTGGTAGATCGTCACTGAAGCTGCTTCCCCCTTAATGTTTAGCTAGTATTATGGTCAAAGTTATTTAGTAACCTCATCCCTAAGTTAAGGGCAGGCTCTGCTCCGTACTCATTTTGTATCTGTCTCAATACATCAGGTATTACTGCTAAGGACGGGATACCATGTGTTCTGGTATATATGGCAGCAAAGACTGAACCCCAAGAGGTGCAGTCCTCCACTTGTGGTGTGATCCCCATGGGCAAGCAGATTGTTAGAATTCTGTGTTTTTCATAGGTGGTAGTATTCGGGAATACCGCCTCAAGCGGAGTTATTTTCTGAGCTATCCAGAATGGTATTTGTTCGCATTTTGCGGGCATTTTGCCCATTACCGCGTGTAATGTTTGAGGAGTAATTTTATTTCCTGTACCCTGAACTGGAGTACTGTTTGCTGCACCTGCTGGTGCAGGTTGGATTGTTAAAGTCCTCATGACAAATTGTGTTAAGTTTCTGTAGATTTTAATTAAATCTCTGTGTTGTACTAGTAAGTCTGGCTGTGGCATTGTGTTAATGTCAGGATGCGGTGTGTAACCCGCTAGTATTGGCCAGGTGGCCCCGTCTCCTCCGAGCGGGCCTAATCTTACTCTTTGTCGTACTTGGGGTAGGGCGCCATTAAACCAGTAAAAATGTTCCTGGTAAGTGAGTGGAATTTCTATGTCCTCAAACGGGGCATATTCCCTTGGTGCATTTCCTGCTATGTAGTAGTTTTTGTTATGGCATTTGCTGCTGAGAATGTAACCCATGAATAGAACACCTCTGTTTTGTTTGATTCGTGTGCTTCAATCACGAAAACTACCATGCCACCCGTGGCTGGTAAACCATTTTCTAATAGTCTTATGGTGACTGTCCTTCTGAATTTAGGTGCAATCTGTACCGCATCCTCAGGATCTTCTTCTCCCAGGTCAACTCTTTGGTCCCCTGCCTCGTTATCAGGCATGTTTAGAGGAAGAAGTGTTCAAAGGGAACTAAGGTGTGGTGTTATGCACAATTTAGGAACTAAATGTCCTTTCAAGCTTGATTAACCAACAGCCAATAAATAGTATTTTCGTACTACTCAGCTGCGGCGGATTTTGTGCCCACCCACTCCAGACGTCTCTGGGGTTTTGTGAGTAGGTTCTCTGAGAATAGCACAACTGAACTGCTCAGATTCTACTGTTAAATAAGTACCAAACGAACGTTGGTGGCGCCATGTCGTGTAGTTCCTATAGTACCCCTGCAGGACCTGCGCGTTTGGATAACATATACTGTGGGCTTGGTGGCAGAATAACTCTGAGCACCCCCACCGTGTATGTTAGTCTGGTTTGCATTAGCTAGCTCACAGTGCCACTAGAATCTCCTCTTATAGGGGAGAGATTAGTTTCTGGCAACCTTAGATCATGACAACCCAAATTCCTCAGAATCGTGGAAACAATGTACTACCTTTCGCTCAGTCACTCGTGCTTACTTATTCGGTTTGTCTCAGAGAGTTACACAGAATAAACAGTCTGGGCGTTTCAATAAGTATTTATTGAACAGTTGTTATTCTAGTGTAAAATATATGTGCTGCGGCAACCAGCAGACAATAGCAGAGATATATTTATCAGCAGTACGATAAAAGCAAAGGGATAGAACAGTTCTACCATATTGCAATAATCATGAATACATACATGAATATAAAAAGCATTATGCAAGTGCGCGTACTCCTACGATGCCTATCTAGATGTACCTGAGTGTACCTAGCATATGTGTGTAGGTCTAAAAGCCTAAGAGCCACGAATCCTTCTAGGATTTAGTCGAACCCCCATACCTGAATAGAGAGAGTGTGGGACCCCGTCCTGGTCTCGAGTTGGACACCCCGCAAGGGCTGTGTTAGACCGCTGTCAGCTGGAGCGACTGCATGAAGGAGCCTCAGCGTCTCTGGTCAGTGTGTCAGCATGGAAGTCTCGGTTCCCTCTGTCTTACCGGGGCAAGATGTGGTGTATTTATACCCTAAAGAGTCTCGGTCCTCAGTATGGTTTGTATGGGTCTGTCGTTAGACATGAGGAAGACGTCAGGGGTGAACTTTGTACATACATATTATGCAGGTGGTGTATTCCTAGAGGGCCATGCATAATTGATGAGTACAGTGTGGGCCTGTGTTTGGGAAAAACCCTGCTGTATTCAAAATCACAAGATAAATAACGTTCAGCTCTCAGAGCACGTTGTGTACTAGCAAGGACCAATGTAGGTGAAAGATCATGCTTATATAAGGAATCATGACTATAATAGGACATGTACAGTTATGACCATAATTGGGCATATGCGGCTATGACCATAATAGGGCAAGTACGAATATGACCATATATGGGCAAATATGAATACGTCCATTTTAGGGCATGTACGAACGGGTCTACATTAGGGCCTCTATACAGGACATAACACAAGTTTTACGCCACCCCTTTATATCATAGACTACACCTCTTGGAAATGATCCCATTTACTTTACTTAGGCCATACCCCTTTTAGAAACCCCCTGCACACATTTTTTTCACCCCACTTAAAGCCATGGATTTAAATCTACTCAAGTCAAGCCTTGGAGTAAGTCTAGCACCACACACCACCAACTACTGGTACTGCAACACACTTTCATAGAACCCATAGAAATCAATAGAGGAAGGCTATAACACTAACTCAACATATGAAATAATATAAAATACATTAAAATAATTCTGAACATACATCCCAAAGCTTTGCAAAAGAAAGGTTTATCCATTTTGACTCCTTCCTGGAAAGTTTCGTGAGGATCTATCAAACGGTAGGCAAGAAAATGGGAGTGCAAAGGACAAAAGAGTCCTAATCGGACTTTCGGACTACCCAGGCAGAAAAAGCCATTACTACTATGTTAGTTAATAGTGACATTATTGTGTGCAGTGTCCTAAAGCCTCAAGGCTATGCAAAGTACAAACTATTCTTTTCACAGTCAATCCACTATCGGTGCCCAGTTGACAGACATCCTGTATAAAAGGGACTTGGAAATGTATTATTCTTTATCTTTCGGGTTTAGGACAGCTGGTTCGCCAGCACAGGCCTTGTTTTCCATTGCAGGGAGCACTCTGAATGTCTCAGACCTCTTCAAGCTCCAGGAGCAACCTGGTTATGTACCAGTAGAACAGAATTTCCATGGAACCATTCATCATCCAGCCAAGAACCAAAACAAATCGAAAGCTGCCTGTGATTGTTGTTCTTCTTGCAGAAGTACCCACTTTTCTTACATTTAAAGTGACTACTTAGGAGGTGTGTGCGAAATTTGTGTAATTTGCTTTCCTACACAGGAATTAATCGCAAAATTGGATGAAATTACGTGAAATGCAAAGCTGGTCTTTAGACCCGCATTTTAGCATGAAATGCATCCTCGCATATATTAGGATATGAGGGCTCATTTTGCAATACGAGAAAAAAAACCTCAGAAAACACAAATGCAGCGAATAACTGCTGCTTGAATTCTGGTGATTCGTGTTTTTCCCATGATGCTGTGCTACAGTTTTTGAACATTGCACAATTAAGTCACATGGCATAATGGAGTAATTTCACGAACTTCACAAAACAAGCATAACACACAATTTGCCAGAAAATGGAAATGTTGTCCTGGCCTATTTGCCTTTAATCTGAGCTTCTGCTTCAAGCCAGCCAAGCATTCTCAATTGAAATGTGCACAGCTGCCGGTCTGCTTAGGCCTAATTTACAAAAAACGCACTGCACCTTGATGCCAAAAACAGTAATGCTAAATGGTTGTGACTTGTGAAATCTGAGTGTATAAATGGCCCGGTTGGTAGGCACATTAACTGTGTCCTTTGTTCTGTCTGTGCTTTGATACTATGGGGAATTCGGGAAGTATCTGTATTTTTATCAGCAGAGGCACTGAAAAGCCGAGCCAGGCTCCTCTGTGCATTACTGACATTTGGATGGAAATCCACAGGAATGTCTTTGTCTGACAGAGGGGGTCAGGTGGTGAGGGATGATCCTCATGGGGCGTCAGAACACATCCAATACACAGCCCCATCAATGCATGTTCAGTGCAGTTCCTTAAACACACGCACAGATACACAAAGATATCCAAACACACATACACAAGAAATACACCACCACAAGGACACATCAACAAACACATGTGCACAAACATACACACAACCCGAGACATACACAAACCATACATAGTTCCTCTAACAATGTCTTTAAAAACGATTGCTTTATGGGCAAGTTATTAAAGACAGTATACTGGTATGAGAAATTGGTTGTTGGTTTAGAAATGTGTGAGTCCTTCTCAAGCAACAGTCACAATTCTTGTAAGGGTGAAACACAAAAAGTCACAATATGAACCAATGCTTAACCATCTGGTAGCTTGGCACAAAAGCAGTCAGGCTTAACTTAAAGGCAATGTGTAAAGTATTTATACAGCACTTAAACTGAAATAAAGTGAAAACACAACACAAATGTAGCTCTGGAAACAAGAAGTGCCAATTGTTATCTGGTCGCAGTGGACCGGGTCCAAATCACAAGTTCAGGCCGACCGTGATGGAGTGTGGGCCGGATACAGGACTGACTTCAGTCTGCTGTTAAAATTACCTTGTGTCCATGGTGTTAAGGTGCGAAGTGTTGTGTTGACCTGTGCTGCGCTGGCATCAAGAAACTTGCCGGAGCTGCAATGTGAGGTCCTGGGTCAAGGTGTGACGCGCCAAGTCAATGCCAGTGAAGCTGCCGAATAGGAGATGCAAGCTGCTGGAGCTGCTAGAACTTGCATTGAGGTGTGTCATGTGGGGTCGGTTGTCGGTGTTCCGATGCATCACGCTGGGTCGGTGCTACCGAAGCTCCAGAACAGAAGCATCGAGATGCGTCAAATTGCATCAGCACCAAGGAGCTTGTTGAGCAGGGTCGGTCTGCCCGCAGCAGGCATCAGGCATTTACCCAGGAGGCTGGAAGGGTGGGGGCAAGTTTTAGAGCGGAAAGGGCTGATTTTGATACTAGGGGCCGGTTTCGCAGCAGTGCTTCAATATCTGCCCCCAGCAACAAAAGCAGCAGTGTGTGGGCTGGTTTATTTAAGCAGCAGTGCTTCACACTTGTACCCTCACTGCCCCCCCCCCCCGGGGTCGGTCCGGTAAAATTGCCAGGGCTGATTTGTGTTCTCAGTCTGGCCCAGCTGTTGTGTCCCTGTAGCTCAGGCCCAGAAGTCAGTCGACTGACCGTCGGAGACACTCTGGAGGTTCTGGGTCCAAAGAGGCAGGTTGGCCTCAGCAGAGTAGTCCACAACAGCAGAAGAGTCCTGAAGCACCAGAGCAGTCCATGGTCAGTAGGGCACACTTCACACAACTGGGAGACCATCTCTAATAGAGTCCACAGGTTCAGAAGTGAACTTAAGAGTGCGTCGGTGGGTCACCCTTTTTATACCTGGTGTCCACTTTCAAGAGAGAGAATGTTCTGGAGTTTCCCTTTACAGACATGTCTGAAATTTCCTGCCTCCCTGCCCTGGCACCAGTCTGTCTGGCAGCGCAATAGGGTAGTGTGAAGTCCTTTATGTATGAGCTGGGCCAGTGCCTTTGAAGTGCAAGTGTGGTAGATAATGGCTCCACCCATCCACCCTGCTAACACCTAGACCCTCTATTGTGATGCTGTCCGGGAGGAGTACCCAAAGGGCAACTGCCAACTACACCTAGTCATGTGACCCAGGAACAGCTTGCAGGCACCAAATAGTTAGGACAAGAAAATGCCAGCTTTCTACAAGTGGCATTTTCAGCATTGTAACTTAAAATCTGACTTTACCATTAAAGAGGGTTGTAAGCTACAATTCCTCAGACACCAAACATAAGTATCCTACCTGCTCCCAATCAAATGTTATTACTTATTAGCTACAATAAGGTAACCCAATGCTATCCTATGGGAGAGATAAGCCTCACTGTGTTTAAAAATTAATGTAGGAGTTTTTCACAACCAGGATGTGTAATACTTAAAAGCACATGTTCAGCTTTTTAAATACAACACACCCTGCACTATGGGCTGTGAAGTTGTTGGGCTGTGCTAAGTGAAAGAGAGACAACAGAACCGCACCACATTTTCAAACCTATGAAATAATTCTGCTCTCTCCTAATAAAAGCACACTTATGGCTGCCTAGCGCCAACACATGAAACCCTTGCATCATGGTGCAAGTGTGCCTGCGCTGTGGTGAGTTTAGCCTTTGTGTAGGAGGGGATACCTTCCTGCACAACAACTATCCTTTTGAGGCAATTCTCTCTTTGTAAATGTGCTGAAGAACCCATGCAAAGAGGAAATAACGAGGACAAATAAAGATATTTCTCCTCGTTATGCCAGCCTCGGGTGGGTACTCGATTTTGGTGCTAACTCATGTTTACATTTCTTTGTGAGTATGGGTTTGCGTCAAAATACATGGGTGTATGCACAGGACACAAGTGCACCACCCATGTAATGGCTACCTGGTGCAAGGTAACGCAAGGCTATGCTCTGTGTTGCTTTTTTTTTTTTTTACAAAGCCAAGCAAATTGGAATTTGGGTGTCTTTGTAAATTCCAAAATGCATTTTGCATCAGCGCTGCTCCAAAGAAGTGACGCAACTCCAACGCAGAATCTTAGTGCACTTCTACTACCTTAGGGGCAGATTTACAAGCCCCTTGCGCCACTTTTGTGTAATTTTTAACATGGGAAAAGTGACGCAAAAGTGGCACAAGGGGCTTGTAAATCTGCCCCTTGGGGGCAGATTTACAAGAAAGTGACGCATCTGTAGAGATGCGTCACTTTCCCTGCGCCACTTTGAGAAACCCTTGCGCCACCATGGATGTGCCGTATTTACAATACGGCGCACCATGGCGCAAGGATTGACAGATGTGTCAGAAATTCTGACGCATCTGTTGGGGCAAAAGTCACGCATTGCTGGAGTCGTGTCGCAAGCACGGCGCAACTCCAGCAATGCTCGTTGAGGCCTATTCCCACTACACTGCGTCACTACTTACGCCTGCTTCAAGCAGGCGTAAGGTTTTGACGCAGTGGCGTCCTAAAAGTGGCGCAGTGAAATCTTGTAGATTTCACTGCGTCACTTTTACGAGGCCTTCCCGCGTGGGAACGCCCACCCTGCATACATTATACCTGACGCAGGTATAATGTGACGCAGGGCTTTTCAACGTGACGCATCTCCCTGGATGCGTCACGTTGTAAATAGGCCGCATTTTTTGCGCCGCCGTTGCGTCAAAAAAAGTGACGCAATGGCGGCGCAAGCAGGCGCAAGGGGCTTGTAAATCTGCCCCTTAGTCTTTTGGCCCACTACTTTCAAAGTTTACAGGCCGCTCCACCTGGACTACAGGACAAACTGCAATACATTGCTTTAGCTCTGGCTTTTCCTTTTTACGATTTCAAAGCGCTTTTGAGATTTCCAACAGAAAAGACACTTATTTTCACATTATGTTCGGCAAGTGCAATTGAAACTAATAAACATCTTGAAAATGTGCGAACTGATATTTATTTTGATCACACCTCATTTTCAGTTGTGCTAACTAATGAAGCTGAGGTGTTTTGGCGTAATGCCGGCTTTCCATTTATTTACTTTCGCGCCTAAATGTGTGCTTTGGGATTCTGTATTCTCTGGCAATGCGCAGATTCCCAATAAATGCAGACTGAAGTGAAAATAAAAGGTCTACCGGGGCTTATCAAAGAGGATAGTAATTGTACAGCGTTCGCTTATTGAACCTTCCGTTTGCAGGTTTAGTACCACATGCCTATGTAAACATTACAGAAAATGTATATCATATAGGCCGCTTGCCCAAGACAATTGCCTTCTTAAGTGGTAAAAGCGTCACATTCACAGCTTTAAAAATGAGGGAATTAACCTCTGATATTTCCTTGGTAAATAAAGTCAATTCAAACCAGGCAATAAAAGCCTGCTGCCATCTGTCTGTAAAGAGCTTCGTGCAGGCTCCACACAATTCCAAATAGATCCAGTGTCATTAAACAGATGGCAGTTATTATTTTAGCTTTTTCAATTAGGCCACAACCCTAATGAACCATAACAGCTCCCAGGGACGGAGTAGAAGGCCTATAAACATTTGCAAAAACTGCCATCATTATCAGACAAGGAGACAGTGATAATTCGGAAGCCATTAGCATGGATTATAAATTGTTAACTCCACTGAACGGTAAAGTATCAGAGCTGGGTGATAAGCTGCTTATTTCGCAGCTCCATGAATATGAATGCAGCTAATAATATCAGACCACTGTCACCACCATCATCTTTCGAGGGATGATGCCTAACACTCCGCACACACCAGACATCGGTCTGTCAAAATTAAACATGTTCCAGTTTAATGGAGCTAAAAGGTCAGTTCTGTGAAGTTTAATTAAGTTATTTATTTTTGGGGATCAGCAATGTAGTTAAGTAGCGTCTCCTGTCACAGTAAGGAGCTGTGATCTAATGGAAGTTTTTGACACTGGATCCAGAAAACTCTGGGGCATATTTACGTTCCCTGGCGCATCCCGGCAAATCAGCAGGGATGCGCCAGGGAAGATGCGTCACGCAAGTTTGCCCTTGCGTCACCGCCGATGCGCCGCATTTACAATGCGGCGCGACGTGACGCACGGATGGGCAGATGCGTGTCGCATCCCCCGACGGAAAGGCGGCGCATTGCTGGAGTCGCGTCGCAAGCACGACGCGGCTCCAGCAAGGCTCGGGGTGCCCTATGCCTAACATGCTGCGTCAATCCTTACGCCTGCTTCAAGCAGGCGCAGGGTTTTGACGCAGCATGGGCGTAAAGTGACTCAGTGAAATCTTGTAGATTTCACTGCGTCACTTTACGAGAGCGTACCTGCGAGGGAACGCCCACCCTGCACCGGAACGCCCACATGAAACCTGACGCAGGTTTCATGTGGCGCAGGGGTTTACAATGTGACGCATCTCCCTAGATGCGTCACGTTGTAAATATTGCGCAACGTGGCGCATGTTTTGCGTCGCCGCTGCGTCACATAAGTGACGCAACGGCGGTGCAAAAGTGGCGCAAGGGGCTTGTAAATATGCCCCTCTACTTCTAGCTCTGATTTCCACAACTGAGGTAATGTGTGATCCTGGCCAACTCACGTCTTCTCCCTGTTCTTCAGTTTCTACTCCAAAACGCTTAAAGCAAGCTTAATGCATGTACGATGATGAACCAAGTAAATCACAAGACACTAAGGGGCATATGTACAAGCCCCTCTCGCCACCGGAGAGTCACTTTTTTTGACACACCGGTGGCCTAGCGCCATTTCCCATACATACAGGTGGCGCTATTAACACCGCCTTGTAAATATGCCCCTTGCTGCCACAGTCCTCCGTGGCAAAGGGGCTTGCAATGGGTGTTGCTTTGGGCGTTCCACGCAACACCCATTGCTTTTTTGACGCAACCCCAGATTTACAAGGCTGAGGCAGCGCCAAAACCTCGCCATTTTCACACCATGGATTACTAGTTGTTAGAATTGTGATACGAGGGGAAATTAATAATTTCTCCTCGTTTTTTGCGCTTTCTATGTGTGCTGCATTCTGCAGTACACATGCATTCTGCAGCACAAAGAAAGAGCAAATTGCCATGAAGTATTGTTTATGTGCAGAAAGGTGTCCCTTCCTGCACATAAACAATCGCCCCTGCAGCGCAGGCATCCTTGCAACATGGCGGCAGGGTGCCTTCACTGGGGCTAGGCACCTTTTTTTGCACAAGCGGTAAAGGAAACACAGAGGTACGCCGTATTCTTGTGAATATGGCGCATCCCTGAGTTTTAAAAATGTCAGATTGCAGTGCTGCTAAATTTGGCGCAGCTCCACGCTCCATTTTTTAGTAAATATGCCCTTTATATTTGGGAGAGGATGTGGCCTAATGGCTAGAGCGGTAGACCTCAGAGCTGGGGAACCAGGTTCCAGTCTCGGCAGGGACGCGCAACATCCTGTAATTCTGGGCAAATCACTTAACCTCCCCTGTCTAACAAAAAAAAAATGAATGTTTCCGTCTGTAACACAACAGGTGCTCGTGTAAAGCGCTGTGATACCTTCGGGTCTAGTTTGCGCTATATACAATATAAAACTCATAAAAACAAAACAATTGTAAGCCATTTACCTGTATGCCAAGCACTTTGCACTTAGTATTCAGTAGTTTTCTTTTCCAGTCGTTAACCCAGTGTACATCCAAGATCTGCTTTCAACCATTTCTTTACTCCCTGGCTAACAGATGTGTTTTCCGAAAAACAAAACTGCAAGTATGAAATCTCAGAAGAGCCCGAGTGTGGTGCTGATGTTTGCCACATTATCTGCTGGTTATGTTTTGGTACCTTCAAAAAAATCCTGAAAAACAGTTGGAGCCGGATCCTCCAGGAAATGGACTACATGGCAGAAAGTAGCTGGATCCATCACAAACCCTTACTTTGCCCACGGATTGCTCTCATTACAATGATGATGTTGCCTCCAGAAGGTGCAGTGGTTGAGCACTGCCATCCATTATGCAAATGACTGCCTCGCCATGTTAAAGATGAAGGGTTTTGATGTCCTAAGGTACGAGGTGTAGGAGTGCTGTGCTCAGAAGTCACATTTTGAGTAGCCCATGACATGTACAGCTGGCAAGATCAATCTACAGGCTGTGTGGGCCATGCTGGATCCGGAAGTGCTTGGACAGTACATGTCAGAGTCCACAGCAGAGTAAGGCACTCTCCATTCTTCGCCCTCTTTCCCTCTGTCCTTGTTTATTCTCCACCTTTCATTCGACCTTGCTCCCCCTTTCATTCTGCCCGGCCTCTTTCAATATATGCTTCTGTTTTTTCCCCTCTACTCCACTGTCTGCTCCTTTATGGTGAATAGGTGTCATGGGTTATTCATATAAGGTCTGGTTTTCATATATATGCATTGGTTTTCTTGACAGACTTTTCTTGGGTTCATAATTTCCATGATAATAATAATAATAATACTGAAATTTGTATAGCGCGAACAGCTACCTCAAAAACAGAGGTGTCCCGGCGCTCTAGCAGCAAGCAGCGCATGCACATAAGTTTAGGCACTGAGGTCAGGCCTAATCATTGCTAAAGAGCCATGTCTTCAGCGCTTTTCTAAAACTGGTCTCAGTGTTAGCTTGGCGGAGAAACCCCGGTAGGGCATTCCATAATTTAGCCGTTCTTACTGTGAGCGCCCTACCGCCCAAACGGGCTTTCACAAAGCGGGGAGCGTAGAGCAAATTCTGAGAGTTTGACCGCAGGGAGCGATTTTGCTTATACCGGCCAAGTCTTTGTTTAAGATAGCTAGGACATCTTCCCTGAAGAGCCCGATAGGCCAGGGTCAAGGCCTTAAATTCGATTCTTTTGGCTACCGGGAGCCAGTGCAGCTCCTGTAAATGCGGAGAGACATGATGTCGAAAAGGAATGCGTCTAATTAGTCTCGCAGCCGCATTCTGCACCATCTGCAGACGTCTAATCGAATATTTAGGCAGGCCAAGATATAAGCCGTTTGCGTAGTCCAGCCTGGATGTCACTGTGGCATGGACTACGGATTTACGGCAATCTTCTGGCATAAAATGTAAAAATTTACGGAGATTTCTCATTTTACTAAAACACGAAGCGGTGACCTGTTGGATTTGGGCCGAGAAAGAGAGATCCGCCTCCCATCTCACCCCTAGATTTTTAATACTCGTGCTAGGAGAAGGCGGAGGGCCCATTTCTACTGGCCACCACAGATCTGAAGCAGGCACAGGGCCATTTCCGAAAAACAGCACCTATGTTTTTCCCGCATTGAGTTTTAGTTTGTTTATATTCATCCATATGGCTATGTCTCTCAAGCAACCTTTAAAATTCATAAAAGCCTCTGTTGTTCGCTCTTGAAAAGGGAAAACCAGCTGGGTGTCGTCAGCGTAGGAGATTGCCTTCACACCCCAATTGGCAATCAAAGAAAAAAGTGGGGCTAGGTACAAATTGAAAAGTAAAGGACTCAGCGCGGAGCCTTGAGGGACGCCGCACCATAGGGCTTTAGGTTTTGATTCAAATGGTTGTAAGGCGACTCTTTGGGTACGGCCGCTTAAGTATGATTTCAGCCAAGTCAAAACCTTCCCCCCAAAACCTGTGTCTTGCAATCTCTGCACCAACACGGTGTGGTCGACGGTGTCGAAAGCTGCAGACAGATCCAGGAGCACCAGTAACACTGATGCCCCTGAATCTAACGACCATCTCACCGACTCGGCCACCTCCAGGAGGGCAGTCTCCGTGCTATAGCCTGCCCGAAAACCAGATTGTGTATCATGCAGGGCGGCATTACTCTCAACAAAGTTGGTCAGTTGCCGCTGGACCAACTTCTCTAGCATTTTACCCGGAGCAGGCATTAAGGAGATTGGCCTAAGATTGTTGAGGTCTCCTGGGTCACCATTAGGTTTCTTTCTCAAAGGGAGAAGGGTAGCGTGTTTCCACTTGTCGGGAAAAATGCCAGTTCCAAGAGATGCGTTCCAGATATGAACTAGCACACCAGTGAGAGATAGAGACAAAATTTTCCAAAGTTTAGGAGGGCAAGGATCATCTGGGGCACCTGATCTACATTTTTGGATTTCAGCCAATGCATCCTGATGTGAAATGGGTAGAAAATTTGTAAACAGCGGAACCTCCACTGCTTCCAATGGTGTGTCCGGTTTCTCTGTTACCATGGGTGCTGAAAAGGAGTCGTAGACCCTTAAAATTTTATTATCAAAAAAGCTAGAAATGTCTTTACAAAGGCTAGGGATGGTTGCACTTCAGTCTCTATTGCTTTTGGCTTAAAGAAGGTCTGTACTACCTTAAACACCTCTTTGCTGGAATGATCTGCCTTATGGATACTTGAGACAATAAAGTTTCTCCTGGCTATTTTTTGCGACTTATTAAAATCTTTCAGAGCATTTTTATAGATTGCTTTAGCTGAGTCGCAATAGTTTATTTTCCACAAGCGTTCAAGTCTTTTGCACCTCCTCTTTTCTTCTCTGAGTAAATCAGAGAACCAAGGCGCCGATGGAGACAGTCTACAAGACTTCACCATTCTAGCCGGAGCAACGGCCTCCACAGCCGTGGAGATCCATTGATTTATTGCAAGAGCATCTACATTGGGGTCTAAAGATAAAAGAGGAAGATTGTTCTGAAGGGTAGGACCTAGTGCTGCTGCGGTCAGATTTTTCCAATTTCTTTTTATGGTAAAACGCTTGCCTCTGGCCTGGCCGGTATTAGTCAGCCTAACCGAAAAGGAATCAGATAGTGATCCGACCATACCAGAGGACAGGGAGACTCCATAACCATTGAAGAGATATTCGAGAAGACTAGATCCAAGGTATGACCTGCTTTATGGGTAGGAGCGGCTACCATTTGCAATAAATTGGCGCCTGCCAGAGAGGAGACCAACTGAACTGCCTGTGAGCAGTGAGGATCATTCACGTGTAAATTAAAATCGCCAAGGGCCATAAAATTGGCATAAGCTAGCGATTTTTGAGCAATATAGTTGCAAAGATCCTGACATATATTAGCTACACAGTCAGGTGGTCTATAGATGAGTATACCTGAAAGAGATGAAGAGGGATTGATTTGGAGGCAAAAATTGAGGCCTTCAATGCCCTGTATGTTGAGAGGGGCAGAGGAAACTAACTCCCATGAGTCTTTAAATATAATGGCCACCCCACCCCCTCTTTTGTTGCCCTCTCTATTTGCATAACACATTTTGAAACCTGGCGGGATGGCCAGAGTGATTGCTGCCACAGTGTCCGCTCTGAGCCAGGTTTCTGTTAAAAACATGGCATCCCATGAGAGATCAGCTAGGGCCAGCCAGATATCATCAGCATGTTTAGAAAGGGACCTACAATTGACTTGGCACGCTCTAATTGTATCCGTATGCTTTGGTGCAGTGTCCAATGGGGTTATTATCCCAGAGTTGCTCTTTTTTTGCACCCCTACCGCATAATTCAACCCCTGACCACAAGAATTGCAACTGTCTGGCAGACTAGTCAAAGCAAGATCAATCTTATGTAGCTCGGGACAAGCATCCCATTTGCAAGACAACAGCTCGTCTCGAGACCACCGTATAACCTTCTCCCGGCATTCCCAACCGGCAGCATGGCTGGCGCTGGTCGCGTACGGTTCGCGGAAGGGCGCAGACGGGCTTGCCTTTGGCGCGCCAGCGGCGCGCCCGCTGCGCACGTCCGCTGTGCGGCCGGGCCCCCATCCGCCTTAAGTACACCGGGGCAGGAAATAGGATAATTGGGGGAGGAGTCGCGTCCCTCCGTGCAATCGGCACTGAAAGCCGTGACGGACCAGGGACAGCGAAGCCAAGTCAGGCAGGCAGGTAAAATAATGTGCAAAATACAGTCACAGTCTAAAACTAAGAATCTTTTTTTTTAAAAACCAGCTTTTAAAACAACTCAGCACGCGCTACTCACTGCTGCGCGGCCGGGCCCCCATCCGCCTTAAGTACACCGGGGCAGGAAATAGGATAATTGGGGGAGGAGTCGCGTCCCTCCGTGCAATCGGCACTGAAAGCCGTGACGGACCAGGGACAGCGAAGCCAAGTCAGGCAGGCAGGTAAAATAATGTGCAAAATACAGTCACAGTCTAAAACTAAGAATCTTTTTTAAAAAAACCAGCATGATGGTAGTTGGCAGGAAGCCGAAGTGTTAGCATATGCCATCCCATGTGGGAACCTGCATTTGCCTAGCCAGAACAGAAGCCTCTATGTGCAAGGAGTATGCTTGGATGGGCTTGGGGTGGGGTTGGCACCCCTGCTTGTTGCTGTTGATGTTCCCAAGTGCCTCAGTTGGTAGGTACAGAGCTGTAGAGGAGGGCTCTGCAGGGGCCATGGCCTGTGGAAACATCTGCCGGGCCTTCCTTCAGTTGCTTTTACTGGTGTGGGTGATGGCACATGCAACAGTCTGGTACCTGGCACTGCCTCAGCAACCTGGGCTGTGATTTGCTGATCCAGACTCTGGGCTGGCATCCTGGCCCTGGACTGCATTTCTGGCCTTTAATACACAGCTGGATCTTTACTATTGGTCCCTTGTTCCCAGCTTCCACCAGGAGCAGAGCTACCGTTGGTGCAGCAGACGCAGTGGCATTGAATGAACCTTAACAATGCTGTACTTAACTCTCCCAACAGCCAAAGGGGTCTTTTTCCTTGCTTGCACCAGGTCCCAATGCACCCTTGCTACGCTAATGGTCCCATCATAATAGGTATGCACTTGGCTCAGTGAAAGTGTTGATAAATGAGCTGTGAGTGGCAAGTCTGTACAGAGTGCTGCTTGCTGAGTCATGACATCCTTGACTACAACAGTTCAAAGAACATCACTGACACTGAATAGGTGTTTATACTTATGTTTTCAACTTTCTCAGGGTGCATGGCTTCCCAATCTGGGCTTCCCAGCGCTAACTGAACCAACAGCCTGAGAACAGTAGATGCACTGGTAAGAAGAGCTAGGTCTTAAGCTGCTTCTTGAAGATGGCATCAATTCGGCCCAAACACAACTGCACTGGAAGTGTGCTCCAGGGTTTAGCAGTTAGAACCTTGTGACATGTTGTCACTATTTTTTATTTCGTTTGGCCAAGTTATTGCACTTCACATATCATCTTTGCTTGCTCACATTACAGCGTGATTTTATATTCAGATTGAACTTAATGAGTGGTTTTCATATTAACAGCTAAATACATTTAGAGTGTGTGCATGTTTTTTTTTTTTTTTTAGAGAGTTTTATATAGCGCGAACTAGACCCGAAGATATCGGGTATCAGAGCGCTTTACATAGCACCAGTTTCGTTTCACAAGGACACATTCATTTTTGTTAGGCACGGGGAGATTAAGTGATTTGCCCAGAATCACAGGATGTTGAGCGTCGTTGCCGAGACTCAAAGCCGGTTCCCCAGCGTCGACGTCGACCGCTCAAGCCGTAAGGCTACATCCTCTCCCCTATGTTGAGTTAGCCATAGTCACTGAAGGCCTGGATTTGAAAGGCCCCATATTAAATGAAATGTGTTTCTGCTAACTGTACATAATCTTTTTTCTTGTCTTGTGTATTCATTGAACTGTACTGTTACTGTAAGATTGTGTGTGAAGGCCACTAAATGTATCGTTTAACGAGCTAAACAGTAAATTTTAGCACCTGTGTGTGAGACAAATCAGTGGAGAAGAAACCTCCATTATGCTATATCTATGAAGGTTGCAGCGCTGAAAATCTTCTGTTGTATGATTCATGAGAAGAGGGCCAACACCAAGAATTTTGTGATGGTTTAGTTTTCATTGGTTCCTTCTCTGTGGGAACTGTAGGATTGTCTATTCTATTGAGTTTCATGTTTTGTGTTTCACTGACTTGGATAGATTTGCCCCTGTCTACCCTTGGAGGCAAAGGCCCCTTTACCATGCTTGAGACCCCCATGCTTCCTTAATCTTTCAAGCAAACCCCTTTCTCCTTTACTTGATTGAAACCGTTATTGGTTTTGCCTTAGATGCTTTATTTTGCTGACATCTGCTCCTTATACTTCCCCGACTTCTTTTCTCAGAATTTGACTAGCGTTATGGAGTTTCTCTTCAGGGGAGCCAAATCTTTCATGATTTGCCTATGATAATTCTTAAATAACTTGAGGCCAGATGTATGCAAAACTTGTCGTTAAATACTGGTCGCAATTTGGGACCAGTAATTTCAGTATATTATTTTGTGAAATGGCCTATGTATTATTAGGTCAGCTTGCATAAAAACGATTCCTGGCAGGTCACAATTTTATCTACCTCATGAATATTAATGATGTATGTCGCAAATTGCAACCCACTAGGAATCACAGCCATCACAGGGATGGTGTCCTGCTGGGGTCAGCAGCCCATGTCTGTGATTGCTTTTTAATAAAGCAATATATATTTTTTTTAATGCAGCCCGTTTCCCTTAAAGGAAATGGGACTCTGTTTAAAAAGAAATGTTTACATTTTTTTTGTTCAAGAAGATGCAGTGGTCCCATGGATCACTGTCTCCTCTTGAACAAACCATTTTTTAAATTCACAATGCTGAATGGGCCCCAGGGGACCCTTTTCAGTTTGCAAATGCATTACTACTACACTTCTGTAGTCAGTAAAGTAATAATGTTTTAAGACTGGATTCAGATCACAAAACATTAATACATACCATTCAGATTCGGTATTTGGAAGGGACGCCATAAATATGCCCCTTCCAAATACCGAATTAGAATTGGATAGCAAACACAAAGTGCAATTCAGTATGTTGTTACCAAATCGCAATTCGGTGTTTGTACATAAGAAGAAGCCTTTTTGCGGTCACCAATGGCCCAATTCTGGGAATCGGGCTGTTTGCGACAGCAAAAATGATTCGTACGTCTGGCCATTGGTTTTGTGTTTCGATTCTGACTTGTATGGAGTATTTGACTTACATTTTAACCAGATGTTTGTTGATTTAAGACTAATTTGACTGATTTGAGTTTGTAATTTGCTAATAAAACCTTCATGGTTTGTAAATCTACCACTTTGTCATTTTTGTGGGGCAAAATGTGCTTCGCTGTTATTGATTGATAGGCCATTGAACTGCTGATGTTAAGCCTCAATTTGAGCCAAATATCTATTCATTTGGGTACAGCTGAGACTTGAGGTTTGCACCAGCCTTTACACAGTGCAAAAAAAAGACCTTATCTGCTAAATCGAACCGTAAACTATCAGCCACCTGCCCATCATTCTGCTCATTTGTTTTTTTTAGTAGGCTGACAACTGCACCAGTAGCATTGTGGCTCAGCAAAGCAGATTTATCATGGTGTTGCATTTCCCTGGCATCATGTAAGGTAATGCAAGGGCAGCATAACACTCAAGTCAGATTTACCAAGCATTGCAAGACCATCTTGCATGGCCTTGTGGTACTCGGTAAATCCGTAGTAACGCAAGGCAGCACAAGTTGCTGCCTTGCGTTACTTTGTGCCAAGGAGGCATTCCATGGGTGGAACACATCTACCCATGGATTTTGGTGCATTCCCAGAGTTACCATGAGTGGTAGACCTGAGAATGCATCAAAATCCTACGCCTTTCTAGGGGAGGCGTAATGAGGAGAGGATTGTTTTCGTGCAGGAATGTGTCCCTTCCATACACAAAAACGATCCCGCCTACAACACAGCACCCTTGCCCCAAGACTCAGGAGAGGACAGGAATGCATTACATAATGTCAAATATGGCGCAAGGTGTCTTGCTGCGTTGCATGAAAGTTTGATGAATTTGGGCTTCTGTGCTTGAGCAAATCTGGTGCAGGGCTCCGAGTGGTTGAGGCTGCTGGAAGACTGCAGTTCAACAGTTCCTGGAATGCTAGATGTAGTTCATGAGCTGCAGAGATCACAGCCTGAAAACACAGAGCTGTATCATGATAGCATTTTACACTTGTATGGAGGTGACATTGAGGCCTTGCATTCATTTTAAGTGATTTTGTTCGGTACAGATCACATACAGCAACGTGATAACTGTGTGAGTTAGTGCATGAGATGCAGAAAGCACAGCTCAGAAAATCAGAGCCTTGATTACTACTCCACTTTTCCTGAGCTATTTCGCCTGCAGTTCATGGTCTACCGACTACCCTGTAGTGACCAAGTAACATATGTTATGGAAACCGAGCATGCTCCCTTCCACACATGCAAAAGGAACCAACACTCCATGTTTCTGAATTGCACTGTCTGGAGTGACTAACTCGTTGAGTTGCAGAGTTAATGCTTGCACTGCAGGTCCTGCGATTTAATCAGAAAGGCATGCATACCTCGCACCAGTGCATTTGCACCGAGCACCATGTATGGCCCACTAGGTTCCACAGAATCAAAATTCACTTAGCCAGTCAAGTCTCATGGATAATAGTTGCAGAACCCCAATATAGACTGTTCCTAGGTAGAGATAAAAGATTTTGCAAAAAATAACACTGCACATTTATATAGCCCACTGAACAAACTGTGCGTAGGGAAAGGTGGTATACAGTGGAACTCATTTGTTCAACCACGAAGGATGAATAGTTAAATCACTTCTGTTCAGATTTAGGGGCGTATTTATGAGCCCCTTACACTGCCATAGCATCACTTTTTGTGATGCTCCGATGGGGCAAACCACCAAATCATATTTATGAGGCCACGCAAAGCCACTAAGGTATGAAAGTGCACGTAGCACATTGTCACAAATGTCACAGACACTTCAAAACAAATAATTCAATTTAATTTTATTTGATTCAGACCTCAACTGAGGTCAACAAATACAAGTACGTACATATAGAAAAAATTACATTTATACTTTTAAACAGCTTTAAACTCGTTATAAGCATAAACAGGTTGTAGCAAATTGCGGTTGAGAAATACAAAATACATGAGTTTAAAATTATTAGATTTATGCGCTTTTAAAACAGCTTTAAAAAACTCTTTAAAAACTTGAACAAGTTATAGCAGACGAATTCGTTCGTCGGGTGCTTTCACAGCGTAATTAAAAACAAATAAGGTATGAAAGTGCACGTAGCACATTATTCGTGTATGGTTTAATGAATTAATGTAGGTTTTGCACTTGACATTTATTAAAGAGTGCCTTCACTGTAGGATTAGAGACTTACTCACAAGACTTACTCACATAAATGTTTTGCCCTAATGAAGAAGTGATCAATAAAGAATCATCCTTATTTAGTAGAAAACATACTCACCATAGAAATGAAATGTGACGTCCTAATGTGTGTGCTACTTCACGTGAATAACATTTAATGAATTGACACTGTGATAGAAACCTTTCTTATATATGTAGAAAATAATCCTACTAAAAATGATAATGAATTTATGTAATGTGTGCATTAATTTGCAATATATTTGATTTAAATGTAGTTTTCAGTCAGACTTACCATTGAATATTCTGATTGGTGTGTGATTCAAGTCCTGTAAATCTGCTTGGATTAGATCTTTTGTGCAAGTTGAATTGCTCCATTTACTATTCCCCAAATGGTATTGAAATCCATACTCAAGATGAGGACATTGCCTTAAAACTTGTCAGACAAAGATCAGAAATTGAAATGTTCCCTATTTTGAAAAAAGACGATTTGCCCATAGAATTGAGAGACACAGTGTCTGGAGTTTTGGACTTTTCATATAAAGACATTCGACTTATCAAAGGTGTTGAACCACTCCACATTACAGTAAAGCCAAATGCTGAGTACCCTAGAATCCCACAATATAATCTGACCCCTGAAACGAAACTATTGGTGGGATTACTCCTGTGATTGACTCAATGATTGAGCAAAGGATTCTGAAAGAGATTATGGGGAGTCCATGTAACTCACCCATCATGGGTTTGCAGAAACCCAATGCCAAGTACTGCATCGATCAGGATCTGCCAAAGGTGAATTCCATAGTTGTTCCTTGTTGTCCTGTGGTACCGAATGCAGCTGTGATTTTGTTTCAGATTCCATGCGAGGCCGAGTGGTTCTCTGTCATTGATTTATGGCAAACTTTCTTCTCCAAATCATTGCATGAAGATATGCAGTTCCTTTTCGCTTTCCTGATCGGTAGCCGTGTTTTGGCATGGTACCGAGTCCCACAAGGGTATACAGAGATTACATCCATCTTCAATCAGATACTCAAACAAAATCTAGAGTCCTTAGTGATGCCCTATCATTCAGTTCTAGTCTAGTACATGGACAACCTATTGGTGGCATCAAATACGCAGGAGGCTTGCAAGAGAGACATAATCGCCTTGTTGAACTACTTAGCTGAGAACGGATTTAAAGTGTCCCTGACCAAATTGCAGTTCTGTAAAAAAGAAGCCCGGTATCTAGGACATCACATTGAGAAAGGAGCAAGGAAGGTCTCACAAGAGAGAATCTCAGCGAGTCTGAAAATGAATCCGCAAACAACACAGAGACAGATCAGAATGTTCTAGGCAATGGTGGGTTACTGTCAACAGTGGATTGCCAACTTTTACCTGATGGCCAAATCTTTACAGAGGCTTACACACAAGGATTTGCCAGATCCAATACCATGGGATGACAGCTGCATGCATGCCTTCTCAGAGGTGAGAGAATGTCTCTGCTGCGCCTCGGTACTGGGAATGCCTGATTATAATAAATGTTTTGCTTTGTTTTGCAGTGAGAGAGAGGGCTGTGCTCTTTCAGTGTTAACCCAAATGCATTACAATGCTCGCAGACCAGCAGCTTATTTTTCTGCCACACTTGACCCTGCAGCTGCAACTTTGCCTGGCTGTCTTAAGGCTGTTGACTGTTTTTGACTCCCACTCAGTTGAAGTGTTGTTAACTCATACTCTAACACATTACCTCAGCAACAGTCAGCTTACCAAGTATGAGCAACTCATTCTTGGAGCTGAAAATCTTACATTGAGACGGTGTCCTGCACTGAACCCCGCAACATTACTGCCCCTTCCTGGAAATAAGGGTGTTGAGGGAGAAGTGGAACTTGATGTTATTGAACTATGCACCAAACCAAGACCTGACATTCAAGATGTGCCACTACCTGAATCAGATTATGTGCTGTATGTTGATGGCTCTTGCTTATGAGATCATGAAGGAAACCTGAGAGCTGCCAATGCAGTTTGTACTGTCTCAGGTGTGGTGAAAGCCTCCTGGCTTAGAGGAGTGTTTTCAGCACACGTGGCAGAATTGATTGCACTTACTAGGGCATGCTGTGTTTCAGACCAGCTGAGAGTGACTATTTTCACTAACAGTCAGTATGGATTTGGTGTGGTACATGACCTTGGGCAGTTATGGTCCCAACACAGATTCATGACGTCTTTGTGGTCACCAATCCGTAATGACGAAAGCGTGAAGAACTTGCTTCAGGCTTTGGAGCTGTCTGCCCAAATTGCCATGGTGAAATATGCCACTCGTAGGCAAGGCAATGACTATGTGACTGTGGGTAACACATACGCTGATGAGTCAGTTAGCTACTGCCCACTGAATTCATGCACCCTTAATGGGGAGTACGTCAATGAAAATTTGGATGCCACAAATTGCAATCTGTTGTTGTCTACAGTTGATACGTGGGAAGAAGTTAAGAGATTACAGGAAGAAGTGCCCTAAGTAGGCCTGGGCAGAAAACTATGCTACGCTCGCGGAGTTTGCGGAGTTTGTGCTACTACGCGCTACGCGAATTGGACGTAGCACAGTGCAAAAACGCGTAGCGTAGCGGGCATTTTTTGCTTGCTCGCGGTCCTCAACGTCAAGTTGGCGACCGCGAGCGAGCAAAATCAACATCCCGGCGAGACGTTTTCCTCGTTCGCGATCAGCAACATCAAGTTGCCGATCGCGAGCGAGGAAAATAAACCTCCCGGCGAGATTCTCAACGCGGGGAGGTCAGGTTTCTCATTGCGAGTGGTCGCGTATGCTCGTGACCGCTCGCGATGAGAAACTACCAGTCCGCGTTGAGAAAGCTGCAGCTCGAGTACAAATCTACTCAAGCGGCAGAAAACGACCGCTTGCACTGTGCAAGATGCCGTTTGAAATGATTGCACAGTGCGGACAAGCATCCGGCACTGTGCAATCAGTGCGAACAGCATTTCCCTACCGCACTACGCAGTTCGCGTAGCTACGCTTAGCGTGCGTAGTGCGAAGTGCACTTCGCGTAGCTACGCATAGCGCTACTACGCGAACTACGCCCAGGGTTAGCCCTAAGCAGAACAGCAAGGTGGGTCAGAGCAGGTTGTGTCAAAAGAGCTGAAGATGACATTGGGTTTCAGGAGATGGAAGAACTGTACTACTAGATAGCTGGCTGCCTCCAATGGCGAGACATTGTTAATGGACCTGCACATGTAGGGAGAGATGCCATGTGCATCTCTTTAGGCAAACGTGGCTTAATCCCAGATTCAGATTGATGGCTGAAAGTTTGTGTCACATATGTGTCATGTGCCAACAGCAAAATGTAGGCAGAAGAACAGCAGTAACACAGAGTCAGCGTTTCAGCTTCACGACTTCTTTGGAGTCAGACTGAGGAACTCATTTTAACAATGAGGTCCTGAAAATGTTATGTGCAGCAGTGCAAGTTGAACAGAAACTCCAATACAGTAACCGACCAGAGGCTTATGGAACTGTGGAACAAGTAAACAGCACTTTGAAATCCAGGTTGGCTAAAGTGTGTGATTCGACATCTCTGAAATGGTCTGATGCTTTGCCCCTTATACCGATGAGTCCATGCAGTACTCCATATAGGAGGACAGGATTGTCCCCATATGAGATCATATGGGGGGGGCCATCAGACTGTCAGCTGTGCCTCAAAATGCGCTTGTGTACATTACAGATGACATGATTTTTGATTACTGCAAAGAACTGGCTGATGTGGTAAGTTCTGTGTCTTTTGCAGTACATGCTGATTTCAGAACACCTTTGTGTTCTAGATTTTCTTTTCAGTTTATGTAGGGGTCAGGGCAGAGCCCTTCTTCAGCATCAGCATGCAATGTTTGTTTGAATTTGTTTCAAACTTTGTAAGTTTACTGAAACATTGTTCACTTGAGTGCATAACAACCATTTTTTGACTTGACGTTCTGTGTCTCACCAGGTTGGAGAGGCTACAGGCCTGTCTCAACAGGAGCAGTGCCATAACCTCAGGCCTGCGACTGGGTGATGGTGAAGAAGCATGTTTGGAAGTCATGCTTGGAGCCTAGGTGGCATGACCCCTACCAGGTCATTCTAGTCACAAAGGCAGCTGTGAAGTGCGAAGGTCTCCCAAACCGGGGACATGCTGCCCATACACGAAGAGTCCTGTGTCCCCTTGATGATGTAACAGCACCTGCTCCTGGTGTGCTGGTGGTTACAGTGAGACAGAGGGACAGGTTAGCTGTTGGGGACAGGCAGCACTCGTTTGGCCTGCGGGGCTTCTGAGAGAGTCAACAGTTGAAGTCAGTGCAGATGGGTCTCATCCAGTGGTGTTGATTGAGGTTGATTCAGATCCTGGCAGAGGGCCTAGTGCTGTTGTAACACGAGTTGTACCTGGAGACTGGTGGCCAAGGAGACAAGAGAGAGGGAGACGCTGTCTGTCTGAAGTGCACGTACCCCACACTATCCCTGAAGATACTGAGGGAGTTGGCCAAAGTGACAGTGATGAAGAAGGGCCAGCAGTAAGGAGATAAAAGAGAGCTAGGGTACCCTGTCAATGGTACTCTTCATCTGATTGGACTAACTTAGCAGTCAATGATTGGGAGAGAGCATTTTACACCTTTTGCTTTAACAATTTACATCCAAATGAGCCTCCTTTAAGTGAAATTAGTGGCTGAACTGAGTTTTGAAATCACATTGCCACTCAATGGACTGAGTCCACTCATTCTGGAAGTGATCATTAGTGAGTTTGAACTGCGCATTTACTAGGGACATTCTTAATAAGAATCAAAGAGACACTTGAACTTTGCTTTGCTTTTATTGCCAGTGGAAACTAACTGAAGAACTGTGCTGAAGTCTTCTAGCTAACTGTCACAAAAGAAGTCATGGAGCCTAACGCAAAATCTCTTCGATGCAAACACATATGTGCAGGAGTATTTGCTGCTGTAACAATAGTGTTAGTTGTTTTGTTTATCATGTTGAATTTGTCTCATCATTTACAGGTAGAAGAGCCTAAGACTACATGTGCCTCGCAAATGCCCTTTCCCACTGACAATAGCTTACTTGAAATAGATGGGAAAGAATTACTTCTAGAGGAGATAACTCACTGAATGTTTATTGTAAACTGCTTTATAAATATGTTGACACTATGGATGCTAGGGATTGCTACGTATATAGTCAATTGCCCGCATCAGTTGCTGAGGGGATAACGTACCATCATCTCCCTTTGACATATGGAGTTACCTGTAGTTTATTGATGAGCTTTTTTTACGGGAACAGTAATTTTCAATACTATTACTCGAATTATGATTTGGTTCTTTCAGAAGTTATGGTGCTTAAGCACTTCAATAGACAGCCTGAAGCTAAAACTGCTGAGATAATGGGACATTCCTTTAGACCTACCATAACACTGGACACAGCTTATGTACATAGACACAACTTAACTTGCATACTAACAGATGTAGAAAAGAAATTCATAGATTCAGTAAAATATAGAAGAAGAGACATCTTGGCTAAAGTGAATCATTCAAAAGTACCACCCTGGGCTAAAGAAGAAAGTGAACACAGAATAGAAGAAAACATGGCAGCATTGGCTTTAGATCGACAACATAAAGAAAACTATGCATTCACATTAGAAAATCCACTACAGACACAATTTTTGTAGGGACTAGTGAATTTGACCACACATTTGAAGTTCGAGAAAATTGAGGATTATATTTGGATGGAGGCAATCCTGTTTTTTCCTGGAGTTTATTACATTTGTGGGAAAGATATATTTTACAGGTTACCCAAGAGATGGTATGGAACATGTTACATGGGGATAGTTTTCCAAAAATGTACCATGTGGGATAAATTGAGGATCCGACAAGTGAACAACACGGGAGAACAAAAAGAGGTGTTAGTGCTAGTGAAGTTGGAGACATTTTTGGTGCTTTGATTCAATCTATTGGAGTGATACTCAACTCACACTAGATTAGAAAGCTTTCTACTGTCGTTGATAAACTATCTACTACTACAGCTGAAGGACTCTTAGTTATAGATACAGAAATGGTTGCCATCAGAACAATGGTTTTATAGAATCAACATGCTTTAGATGTCCTTCTCGCAAAAGAATGTAGAGTCTGCCGGATGTTAAAAGTTCAACAATATTATACTTACATTCCAGACGAGAGTAAAGACCTGAAGAAATTCGGCCGGACTAGTACGATGCGCACTCCGTACGCGCCGAACCCGTCGCTACGCACGGCACGTCAAAGCATCCGGGAGAGGCGCACATAAGCTCCGATTCGCGCCACAAGACGATCCACGGCTACGAGACGAACATGCCAGCCACGAGTACGAGTCGAAGCAATGAGAAAGCCGAACGAGACGAACCAACCATGAATCCCATCGCGCAGGTCCTACCAATAATCTACATCTATTACCGGAACTGGTACGGACGCGTACGGCGCAGAAGTTAAGTCAAACACCCACCACACAAACAAACGACACGTACCCGACATATAACACACACACATAGGGATGCAGAAATTACTTACACCAGCAACAGCAGAACCATAGCCATATACACCCATAGGGGCCAGGATGCCAACCAGTAACACCACCCCTACTCAGGGGGGCTGGATGCCTGTCACTACTACCATCCCCATTCATAGGGGGATGGATACCTGTCACTACCACCACCCCTACCCATGGGGGGCTGGATACCTGACACTACTACCACCCCTACTCATGGGGGGCTGGATGCCTACCACTACTGCCACCCCTACCCATGGGGGGCTGGATGCCTACCACTACCACCACCCCTACCCATGGGGGGCTGGATACCTGTCACTACTACCACCCCTACTCATGGGGGGCTGGATACCTGTCACTACTACCACCCCTACTCATGGGGGCTGGATACCTGTCACTACTACCACCCCTACTCATGGGGGCTGGATACCTGTCACTACTACCACCCCTACTCATGGGGGGCTGGATGCCTACCACTACTACCACCCCTACTCATGGGGGGCTGGATGCCTACCACTACCACCACCCCTACCCATGGGGGGCTGGATGCCTACCACTACCACCACCCCTACCCATGGGGGGCTGGATGCCTACCACTACTACCACCCCTACCCATGGCGGGCTGGATGCCTACCACTACCACCACCCCTACCCATGGGGGGCTGGATGCCTACCACTACCCCTACCCATGGGGGGCTGGATACCTGTCACTACTACCACCCCTACTCATGGGGGGCTGGATACCTGTCACTACTACCACCCCTACTCATGGGGGGCTGGATACCTGTCACTACTACCACCCCTACTCATGGGGGGCTGGATGCCTACCACTACTACCACCCCTACCCATGGGGGGCTGGATGCCTACCACTACTACCACCCCTACCCATGGGGGGCTGGATGCCTACCACTACCACCACCCCTACCCATGGGGGGCTGGATGCCTACCACTACCACCACCCCTACCCATGGGGGCTGGATGCCTACCACTACCACCACCTCTACCCATGGGGGGCTGGATACCTGTCACTACTACCACCCCTACTCATGGGGGGCTGGATACCTGTCACTACTACCACCCCTACTCATGGGGGGCTGGATGCCTCTCACTACTACCACCCCTACTCATGGGGGGCTGGATGCCTACCACTACCATCACCCCTACCCATGGGGGGCTGGATGCCTACCACTACTACCACCCCTACCCATGGGGGGCTGGATGCCTACCACTACCACCACCCCTACCCATGGGGGGCTGGATGCCTACCACTACCACCACCCCTACCCATGGGGGGCTGGATGCCTACCACTACCACCACCCCTACCCATGGGGGGCTGGATACCTGTCACTACTACCACCCCTACTCATGGGGGGCTGGATACCTGTCACTACTACCACCCCTACCCATGGGGGCTGGATACCTGTCACTACTACCACCCCTACTCATGGGGGGCTGGATACCTGTCACTACTACCACCCCTACTCATGGGGGGCTGGATGCCTCTCACTACTACCACCCCTACTCATGGGGGGCTGGATGCCTACCACTACCATCACCCCTACCCATGGGGGGCTGGATGCCTACCACTACCACCACCCCTACACATGGGGGGTGGATACCTGTCACTACTACCACCCCTACCCATGGGGGGCTGGATGCCTACCACTACCACCACCCCTACCCATGGGGGGCTGGATGCCTACCACTACCACCACCCCTACTCAGGGGGGCTGGATGCCTGTCACTACTACCATCCCCACACATAGGGGGCTGGATGCCTACCACTACCACCACCCCTACCCATGGGGGGCTGGATACCTGTCACTACCTCCACCCCTACCCATGGGGGGCTGGATACCTGTCACTACTACCATCCCCACACGTAGGGGGCTGGATGCCTACCACCAACACCACCCCTACTCATAGGATGGGTAATGCATGACACAACCAGCATACTCCAACATAAGGAATGTAAGAAAAAGACATCCCCCCAACACCATGCCAAGCGTGTGTAGACTGTGTCAAATGCCTACAACACTGAACATGACATTGAACATACAATGTGACCCCCTATCGCATGTGTCACACATAAATGTGTGTGCCCTCCACAATGCAAGCAGACCATGACCACTGTGGCAATGGGGTCCAACCCCCATCATCACAGTGACCAAAATGTAAGTGTGGGGTCCATAGCTGAAGCACATTTTGGACATTGTGGCAATGGGGTCTAAACCCCCATCATCACAGTGACCAAAATGTAAGTGTGGGGTCCATAGCTGAAGCACATTTTGGACATTGTGGCAATGGGGTCTAAACCCCCATCATCACAGTGACCAAAAGGTAAGTGTGGGGTCCATAGCTGAAGCACATTTTGAACATTGTGGCAATGGGGTCTAAACCCCCATCATCACAGTGACCAAAAGGTAAGTGTGGGGTCCATAGCTGAAGCACATTCTGAACATTGTGGCAATGGGGTCTAACCCCCATCATCACAGTGACCATAAGGTAAGTGTGGCCATGGAAAAAGCTGCAACTGCCAAACAGCATGGCTGATTCCTGGTCACAGAACAACAAACACATCAGTGGCAAAGTAGTGTTTGTGTCCCATAGCAACATATATTGGGTGAGGCAAACAGTGCAGTGCAAATAAGACATACCTTTGGCCATGTGCAGACAAACATCACCCATGGGGGCTGACACTGTCAACATTCATCAATAACACAATGACAGAAGTGACCATCATAATGCAGAACCACATATCTGCTCCAATGGGCACACAAATGTAGATATCCTGTGGAGACTGTAGATGTGAGGTGAACAGATACCATACCATGGCAGCAATGGGACACACAAACCATGATCATTGTGCTGACTGATGACCTAGGAGTCCCAGGGACAGCAGGTGAAACCCACCAAACAACATACAGCCAATGGCACACTAAAGATATGCCAATGCAGTGGTGCAGATGCACAAACACAAACAGGCAGCCCCACACTGCATATCAAACACAACAGGTGAGGGGGGGTGCCAGTGTCCCCAGGCAACCACACAACACATGATGAGGCCTGAATACCAATTACACAGATGCGCATACAGTGCCACACGAAAGCAACTCATGGATCCGAATCCCCTATGTGGGCAATCAGGCATTGTCAGATGAGAGGGAGCACAAATCACACATGTCACAAAAGCTTGTAGGAACAGCAACTAACACAGCAAGACACAGACCCACCACAGCACTACCCCCAGGGTCCCCACAATGTGGTGACCCTGGGCTGCATGATAATCCCACTGTGAGTACAAAGCTAGATGTCGTTCACACTGTGAACCACAGTCATGTGTCCTGAGCAACAAACTACCATCACACCTACACAAGCACAAATCAATCAGCACGGCCTGTCAGCCAAGGCCAACATGGAGGCAGGGGTCTAGCCGTGCAACAACTCTCATCTGCACACACCCAACACCACACACCTCGACCTCCACCAATGTGCAGCAGTGAAGCTCACATGCACTGGTGACATTGCACATGCACCCATGACAATCCCAGGGGTGGTGGTGGGAACTAAGGTGCAGAAACTCATCACACATGGCCAGTCAACAAGACTCCTGAATGTCTGACACACTGCACAGTACGCCGTACATGGACATGACGTCAATACCACACCAACCAATGGGATCCCGGCCACAGTCACACACCAATGAAGAAGCCAAGGTCACCCACAAGGAACACACATAGACAACTTCCAACATTGCAGCTCTGACCCTGAGGAGTGACAGCAGTCACACACACAACGTGTCACAATCACTGAAAGCTAACACAAACTGGAAATTACATGACAGGTGTAACCAACAAGTGCCAAGGGGAATCCTGACTGTGTCCCATCTGCGTTTGCTCACAAACTCAGCCCTGACAGCAAACACACCTATGGGTGACACCCTGATGACCAGTAATGTGCCATGCACCCACATCACAGAGAACCCAGGGAGAAGACTTTGGGGGAACATAGGTCAACTCAGCAAGCATCACAAACAGGAACATCACTAGGGATCCCAGCCTGCCTAGCAAAATGGAAGTGAACACACACAGACATGCTCACACAACACACACCTTGTGCTCAGGCAATGTCACAGAATTACACACTGCCATGAGGGGACTCCACTCCTGTGTAAGGAAAGCTGTGCCATACGTTGTCTCAGTAGGGCTCTATCATGTCAGGAGAACACTTGGTCACACAGTCAACAATTAGCACAAAATGAAGACTCCCGTCATATCAGCCTGGTCATGGGAGTGTCACTGAAATCATCAGCACAGATCCAACACACATGTATAGCAAGTTGCACTGATAACACAGATTAGTCCTTCCCCATTGATGCCCAAACTTGCATGTCCAGTGGAGATGGCCACACGGTCAGGGAAGTCGACTAATTGAACAATGGCAAGCACAACAGATGTGCAGGGGTGTAAGCCACAGATGTGAAATTACAAATAAAACTAGGAAATCCCATTGCCAAATATTGAAAACATGACACCCTCATATTGCTGCAAAGGATGACATGGATACACAACAGGATAGGACACATTCCCCCTGGACCACATGGGGTCCTGCATAGTAACACTTCATTTTCATGAGACCAAAAATCACCATCACTGCAGCAAGGGCACGGTTAGCATCATCAACAACATGTACATCAGAAGCAAAACCACTAGAGAACAGAAAGTTGCTTTATTCAGCATTTGTGTGTGAAGAAGTGAAAGAAAAAATATAACAAAGGCCAATGGCCAGTCCATAATTAGAGTCCAAACAGGGTGACAGTGCCAGATGTCACCCTTTGCATGCCTGCACTGCTACACACCAGGGACATTCCCCTCGGAGGGGCATACGGGGGGCAGGCCAGGCACCGTAGGGACAGGATCAGGGCTCACCAGAAGGAGGCAGGGAAGGGGTGGTGGGTGCTGGAGAGTCACTGACAACTGCAGTGGAGGTGTCTGACATGGTGTGTGCCGGCACAACTGGGGGGCATGACTCAGATGGTGTGTGTGCCGGCACGACTGCAGTGGGCCATGCAGATGGAGTGGACAGGTTCCCCACTGCAGTGCCCAAGTCAGACGGGGTGGTAGTGGACTCCACTGCAGTGCCTATCTCCAGGGGAGTAGAATGGGGTTCAGGTAAGGTGGGCAGGACAGAGGGGGAGGACACCGTCTCCACACCAGTGGCACAGACATGCGCAGCGGGGGGTGTGGTGCTGGAAGAGCAAGTGGCAGGGGGAGAAGGCCGGATCATTTTGGGGATGGTGTATCTGTGGGTGGGGGAACCTGGGGCAGGGTGTGGTGGGGGCACCTGTGGAGTGGGGACCTGAGGGATGGAGTAAGGAGACTTGGTGGCTGAGCTGCAGGGCGGCGGCGGGGTCTTGCTCTTCCGGGTCTGGGGGGACTTGCGGATGGGGGCCTCTGTCTGTCTGAGCCTGGGGGAGGGTGTCCGGGGTGAGGGGCACTCCCCTCTGTGTGGGTGGGCTTCCTCTTCCCCCTGAATGCTGGATCAGCTGGATTGGAGGGGAAGAGGCCGAGGTCACAGAGGAAGAGCCGCTGTGTAGGTGGGGTTGCAGGTGAGGCAAGGGAAGGGGCCTTGGAGGGAGAGGTATCGGAGGACTGCGGAGTGACTGTGGATGCCTGTGTGTGTGTCTGTCCCCCATCCCCTGTGGGTGTGGTATCAGTCCCCTGAGGATGCCTGCGTGCACATCTTGTTTTTGTATTGGGTGTGTCTGTGCTGCTCGTGTCTGTGTGTTTGGGTGAATGTGCAGGTGTGCATGTGCTTGGGACAGGTAGGGTGCCAGGAAGTGTGGATGGGGCCGAGGTAGGAGGGGTGAGGGACTGTTGGAGGAGGGACACTGCTGCCGTCAGGGAGGAGTCCATGGACCTATTGCTCCTCTGTAGGGCAGACATGCCCGATGAGATGCCCTCCATGAACGACACCAGCTGAGTCAACAGAGTGGTGTGGGCATGGAGGACACTCAGCATTGCTGTCTGCCCTACATGGAGCTGGCGAAGTAGGTACACAGACTCCTCACTCAGGGCAGCAGGGGACACAGGGGCAGGGGGTGCGGTGCCTGGCACGAAGGAGACATGCTCCCAAACACGGGAGCCTCCACGGACCTCTGGAATGGGAGCCGATGGGAGGGCGGTGGTGGTAGTGGTGGCGGGGACAGCAACACTAGCTGGGGTGTGGTGGCTGCTGACACCCGCCTCCACAAGGGAGTCATCCTCCGAGCTGCTGTGGTCCTCAGCTGAGGTGGATGGTGCTGAGGACTCCTCGGTGTGGCTCCCCTCGCCCTCCATACCACTGGGTCCCTCCGACCACTCCTCGGCTGCTGACCCAGTCTGGCTCTGCGGCTCCTCCTGGTCCGTGGAGCTGTCCCCTCCTGTGGCCGTGGATGTATCTGCAAACAATAGGGTAACAGACAAAAATCAGTCACCTGCACTGACCGCACACACCACAGTAAGTACAGCACATTACAGACCAAGCCCTGGCATCCTTAGTTGAACATTGCAAAAAGTGCCCAAACAGAGTAGGAGAAGCCAATTGTCAGTCTGATGGTCAACCATGGCACTCACATCCCTCCTGGCCTTGCACCCATCTGTCTGGTGTCTGTCGGATGGCAATACCCCAGTGTGGACACATGCACCACCTACACAGTAGTTGGACAGTGCAGAGAACACGGTGAAGTATGTGAACATGCACACATCACAACTCTTGCCACTGAGTCAGTACAGATGTCCGGATAAAGGGATGGCCAGAGTCTATTTTGAAATGCATGTGATGCATACCAGCACCAGACACCATGATGCACCCATGTCCTGATAGTCAATGCCACAATGGGGTGCATGTAGCACATGTCACTCCCCCGCAGGATCAGTCATAGGAAGTTTAATGCCATGGCACAGGTATGCCTGCAAAGTCATACATCACTGTCTCCAGTCACATGGGCAGGGCAGCCAGACAACAACAGTCTGCACTGTGTCACAATCCTAGGTCATGGGGAATGCAAGTCCTGGAGCTGACAAGTGCACATGTCCATCCCCCACAAACCACATCATCTGAACTCTTATTTGTCCACGTCATACCAATTGGACATATGGGAGACCTGAAACACAACCCTCGGAACCTGAGCACCTCACAATCTGCTGTGAATGGGAAACAGCTGCCTGAACTTCACATTCGCATACCCCAGTCTGCACGGTCAAGTGATCAAACACCTATGTGTCACACAAGTATCGTCTCCTATGGTCACATCTCCGGTGGCATGCTGAGCCCTAACCGAGAAACACCCCAGTAGTCCTGACAACGAAGCCACAGCACAATGACACAGAGGCAGACACCTGAGGGAACATTTCACTGAGCACAACGTGTCAGCTGATACACGGGAGTGGGAGTACAGAGTGTATTGTATGGCCTGGAGTAGGCATGACTGTCCTGCTCCACGTGAATGAGGGATGAGCCCTGGAAAGTAAGCAGGTGGCTAAGTATGTGTGACACACTTGATATACATACTCCTGAGGCCCAAACATTGTTCCCACCCGCAGCATGGGTGTGTGCCAAATACCCCAGGCACATGTGGTGAATCAGATCAGCAATTGGACCACATATCAAAGTAACACGCAGATTACATGTCAGAACTCAGGCATTGTGTAAGCAATGGACCCACCCATGAAGCCCACCACAGAGTTACGGGAACAAATGCTGTCCCCCACCTTGAGCTAAGCAAAATGCAAGGACACAGTACCCAAGTGACACAATTTCCTGACTGTAAGGGCCACACCTGGGTATCAGATGAGGAGTGGGCAGTGCACAATAGAGGGACATGGGTCCTGGACCACATGACTGATGTACTGTTGAAGTTTAACCAGGCCAGAGGAGGGCACATAGCATGGCAGACAAAGTTCACAATGCAGTCATGGACTCACCCCCTCCTTGCTGCTGTCTGGCCTTCAGCTGCCCATCCAGATCAGGGAAGACCACCGCCAGAATCCTGAGCATGTGGGGGGTCAGAGTCCGGTGTCCGCCCCTCCTGCGAGGAGGCGACAGCTTCAGCAGGACCCGTGCGATCCTCCGGGTCCAGCCCCGAAGGTCCTGCCACCTCTTCTGGCAGTTGCAGATCCGGCGCTTGTAGACCCCCACGGATCTCACTGCCCGGACGATGGTCAGCCATATCTTCTGCTTCTGGTGGGCATCAACCTGTGAGGATGACAAAGTGAAAAGGCCATTACTACACATGCAACATTTCCGTGCATCACACAGTTGGATATACATGTCTCAATCACAGGGGCACATGATGTACACAGGCAGTGCAACGATGGCTATGAACCGTTTGCCAGCAGTTACTACATGGTATCATTGCCTGGGAAGTAAAACCTCGTTTAAATGCACTGTTAGTGCACTATACCTGTTCAGTGCATGTAACTACACACTATGGGGGGTGACAACTACTCAGTGAGCCTTCTAGCCAGTGGCGTGCACACTGTAAGTCTTGCCAGTCAGACAACATGCACATTTAGTAAGGCAGTGGACAGCACACTCACCTGCTCCCCTGGTTTCCCATACAGCTTGCTGTACTGTGGAAGGAGGCTGTCCAGCAGGGCCTGGTTCTCCTCAGTGGGAAGTCTGGGGCTCTCTCCACAGTACGTGCCATTGCAGGATCCAGAGGATGCAGATACAGCAGCAGTGGTGGTGGCAGATGTCGTCATGGAGCATGTAGTGCAGGCAAGTGAGCTCTCAGGGGAACAGCCAGCATTATATGTGTGCTGCTGAGGCAGATACTGTCCCATGTGTCCAAAGTGATAGGTCCAAGTCGTTTGCATCTTCTGAATCTGGCCAATCCATGGAATTGCACCACTTACACACGCCCACAGCATCCTTCAAAAGTTCAACTTCATGAGACCCATGAATTTGCAACATTGTTGTGGGTGACCAACTGAATTCACTGCATCAGACTCGTTAAAGGTTTGAAAACGCGTCCGTTGCCATGCCAAGCCATAGCCAATGCGTGCGCACCGATCGGTCCATTGCTGTACAACACGTACCCGCTCACATCATATGCAATGGCCAATGCGTGCGCACCGATCGGTCCATTGCTGTACAACGCGTACATCGGATGACAACGCGTACCCGTACACATCATATGCAATGGCCAATGCGTGCGCACCGATCGGTCCATTGCTGTACAACGCGTGCATCGGATGACAACGCGTACCCGCTCACATCATATGCAATGGCCAATGCGTGCGCACCGATCGATCCATTGCTGTACAACGCGTACATCGGATGACAACGCGTACCCGGTCACATCATATGCAATGGCCAATGCGTGCGCACCGATCGGTCCATTGCTGTACAACGCGTGCATCGGATGACAACGCGTACCCGCTCACATCATATGCAATGGCCAATGCGTGCGCACCGATCGGTCCATTGCTGTACAACGCGTACATCGGATGACAACGCGTACCCGCTCACATCATATGCAATGGCCAATGCGTGCGCACCGATCGGTCCATTGCTGTACAACGCGTACCCGGTCACATCATATGCAATGGCCAATGCGTGCGCACCGATCGGTCCATTGCTGTACAACGCGTACCCGCTCACATCATATGCAATGGCCAATGCGTGCGCACCGATCGGTCCATTGCTGTACAACGCGTACCCGGTCACATCATATGCAATGGCCAATGCGTGCGCACCGATCGGTCCATTGCTGTACAACGCGTACCCGCTCACATCATATGCAATGGCCAATGCGTGCGCACCAATCGGTCCATTGCTGTACAACGCGTCCCTGTACATGTCACTGGCATATGTCACCATGCCTGTCACAGATGAATGTATGCCAGCCACATTTACGTTCCAGGGACTCAGGGGCACACCTACAACACCACAGCCTGTCCACACTGTATCCTAAGGCATGTAAGGCTGCATTACCTTTTCCGTGTATGGGGGTCAACATGTTGTTTTTTGGGTGGCACTTGGGGGCAGCCACTCCCAGGCTGTGCACGTGTTCATGGGGACAGAATCCTTTGTGTGTTGTGCACATGACCACTGTGATGTGCAACTGTTCAGTTCAGAGCATGTGGCATGGTCACATTTCCAGGTTGTGTATGTGTATGTCATGTCACATACCCCCTGAGTTCCATGTGGGACGGTATGTACGTCACAGGCTGACCCATTGCCACAATAGTGATGGCCCTCCACAGTCTGTGTGCATGTTGTGTTTACAATGTCTCTGATTCCATGTGCACAACGGGAGACAGTCTCCACATCCACGTTGTTCGTGCATGGACTTTGATGTTGTGTGTGTGTGTGTCACAGACGTCCATGTCTGTCCTGCTGAGGCAAAAGGGACCACTACCTGTGGGGGTCATAGTTGTTTTGCTGTGGTGTATTCATGATGCACCATGTCATGCCAGTGTCCATGTGGCAATACAGGGTCCCTGGGAATCTACCTGTCAATGAGCTGTGATGCCTGGGGCACATATGTCCTCACATGTCACTGTGGTGTGTGTTTGGAACGTGACAGCAGTACATGGGAACTGTGACACAGCCTAATGATATCCCATGGCACAACCTGGGACTTGTTGATGACACATGTTGAACTGTGATGTTAGATGTTGGCCATGTAGGTGCCATACATGTCCTTACGGAACAGCACACACATCATGTACTTGTGTCTCGTAATGATGTATCATGTGATATTGAGTATGGTCAATGCCACATATGTGGGGTGACTGACAATCTTTCTTTCTTCACCTATGCACTGCAGGGCACCAGCTGTCCATAGACCATTCCCTGACCTTGCATCCATGGTCGAACGGGACTGCATCCGACGGTACCGCTTCACCAGGCCGCTGATTGAGGAATTGACGGTGCGGTTGGCCCCACATTTGCAACCTGGCCGGACATACCCTACAGCGCTGACCCCCAAGGTGAAGGTGATGGCAGCCCTACACTTCTTTGCCACCGGTACCTTTCAACACACTGTGGCGTCTGCTGGTGGGATGTCACAGACCATGTTCAGCCGTGTGCTACGCGATGTTTTGGAGGCTATGTTGAGATACCTGAACCAGTACATCTATTTCCCTAAACTTCAACAACTCACTGACGTCAAGAGTGACTTCTATGAGCTGGGGAGGATGCCGCATGTCATTGGCTCCATTGATGGGACACATGTGGCTTTGGTACCACCACAGGCACATGAGCAGGCATACAGGAACCGCAAACATTACCATTCGGTCAATGCACTGGTGGTATGTCTTGCAGATATGAGCATCTCACACGTGTGTGCCCGTTTCCCCGGTTCTGCACACAATGCCTACGTGATGAGGAGTAGTCGCATCCCGAGGATGATGTCACAGATGCGGAACCAGCGTGCCTGGCTTGTCGGTGTGTACTGACTTTGTACCATTGTGTGTGTTCTGCAATGTAGTATTCCACCCTCTTTTCCAACTCAGCTAATGTGCAATTGTCCGTATTTAGGTGACTCCGGATACCCCAACATGCCGTGGTTGCTGACGCACCTCAGGAACCCTGTGACACCAGCCCAGATGCGCTACAATGAGGCACATGGTCGGACCAGGAGAGTGATTGAGCGGACATTTGGTCTCCTGAAGAGCCGCTTCCGCTGCCTGGACAAGACAGGAGGGGCCCTCCCATATGCCCCAGCAAAGGTGTGCAAGATTTTCATCGTCTGCTGCATGCTACACAACCTGGCAGTGCGGAAGGAGTTGCCTCTCATCCTGGATGACGATGACCAACATCCGCCACCTGTGCAGGATCCTGGCCTGGACCACGATGCCAGTGATGATGATGATGATGAGGGTGATGTCCGCACACAGCTCATCACCAACTTCTTCAGCTGAATGTGAGTATCCGGAGATGTCATGTCAATGATGTGAGTTTGCGTGATATGTGTTGGTGGTGCTCTGGTGCTGTTTGAGTGTGTCCATGTGCTACATGACTGTATGCGTGCAGCGATGTGTCCTTACAGGTAGTCTGTACTCCCCAACAGTGTTGACATGCTAACTTGGTTTTGTGTAGGTATCTTGTGACATGTATTGGGCATGAGTATTGCAGTTCTGTCCTGTTCTTCAGTGCTTTTGACTGTGTGTCATTTCTGTCCTTCACAGGGTACTTTCAGAGTTGTTTGGTCAACTGTGATCCCCCGACACCGTGATTCAACTTCCAGGGTGGAAGCTGTCGTTTCCCTACAGGTGATGTGCGCCACACCCCTGGACTTCCTTTCTTCTACACTTGTTGACTGTGTGCCCACTGCCACGTGGGATTACCTTGCATCTGTAGTGGTTACAACATGTTGCAAATGTGTAATATACCTGTGCTTCACTTTGGGATGTGCGTTGTCTGTGGTCACACATCTGACTGACATTTGCTTACTGCACCAGTGGGCTAGTTAACACAGACTGTGAATAGGTGTTGTGTCTGTGCATTGCACCGTATTTCCTGGCAACATCAGTGTAGGCGATGAGTCAGATGGCCCTGGTGTGTATGTGTTGTGTAGCCCTGGTGGTGTGTCTCCCTCATATGTGTCACGTCGCCATGACTCACATGACGGTGTTGTACTTTCTGTAGCAGTTAGCATGCACAGTGTCATTTCGCAGATCATCATCTCCATGACAGAAACCACGTTGGAATCACAACAGAGGCAAGTATGGTGTATTAGTGAGTTTATTTACATACATGTGTGAGTATAGTGCACAGGATGGTGGGTGCTGTACATTGGGATTGTAATCCAAAGTTCCTAGATGATTTGGAAGTCCTGGTAGCATAAATGTCCTGAGTAAAGTCCACAGTCAACTGATACATTGGTCCAACTTGAACTCCCCATGTCATGTGGGAGAGTTGGGTTGCATTCGACAGGGTGAACAGTTTGCACACAAAGGTGAATTTCCAGAACAGGTGTTGGCTTCCTGGGGGTTGTGCATGGCCATCGGCCTCTCAGTTGTCCTTCCTCGGACGGACCCTCTTCTTTGGGGGGGGACCCTCAACTGCAGGCTGCTGCGGTGCAGGGGACTCTCCGCCAGAGTCATCCTCCCTCCCTGTGGCAGTTGCAGTTGTTGCAGCACCAGATGTTGTGGGCACACAGGGAGGTGTTGCCATGTTGGTGCTAATCTGGCGGAGGCATGTCAATATGTCCCTATGCACCGCCGTCAGTTCTTGCAATGTGTCCCACTTGGACTCCATGCCAGCCATGTGTGTCTCCATACGGGACATGTGGGAGTCCAAGCGGGCATGATGGGCAGCCTGCTGCTGTTGAATGTCCTTGAGGATCCCCACTACCTGGCTGACCTCTCCGGTGCTAGTCTGGTACGCATCAGCAATGCGTACCAGTTGTGGGTCATCATGCAGTCCAGACCCCTCCGCAAACAGCGACCTATGTCTAACACCCCTCCCACCACCCCTGGCGACATGTGCAGGACCTGCGGTGGCATGCACAGGTGACCCTGGGCCCCCTTGGGGGTTGTTTCTGGTGTTGATGTCCGTTGCTCCACGTTGGGCCGGGGTCCGTGTGCTGTTGTCGTTGGTGGTCCTTGGTCTGTCCGTGTCGGCAGGGGTGGTCTGTGTGTTGGCAGTTGTTGGAGGGGTGGGTGCAGGGGGTGCAGCTGGTGGTCCTGCTGGTGCTGCATGATGACTCACACCGGAGGTGCCAGGTAGGTCTTCGCCATCCAAGGAGGGCAGAGGCGGTTCCACACCAGTGAGCTCAGTGTCCCCCGGAGCCTGGGACAAGGACTCCTCAGCGTCTGCTGCTGTGTCCCCATCATCACCTGTTTTTGGGAGACACACACAATGTATGTTATGTTTCTGCAGGCATCAATGGTTCACACACCTGACAGTTGTGACTGTACCTCTGGATGCGGGCCTGTACATTGCATTGTCCTAAGTTGTCACAGTCAGAGGTTGATATTGGTGTAGCACATTGTCCTGCATACTTTAAGCATTTCAATATGAATGTTGAGGTGTGTACATGGCCAGCATTGGTTGTATTTGGTGGACATCCGGCCCTCCTTCTCCCCCCAGCCCAGTTATCCCACCATGAAGCATGCCACCCATGCAGTAGGTTCAGGTTGACTCTCAGGATGTCAGTCAGTGGTGTCCTGTTGTTTGTTGGTGCCCAGTTCCCAGCATGGCCTTGTGCTCCCCACAGCAGTACCCAGTGTCAGCCATCTTGTCAGTTCTTTTCCACTCCCTGTGAGGTGTGTATGCTTCAGTGTGAGCTTGCTGGGCCATGTGGGTGGGGGATGTTGAGCTGTGACTACCACTCCCATCATGCTATTGCCTACACCCCCCTTCCCAGCATGCCCATGCTTCCTTCCTTTTGAGTAGACTTCACAGTGTGTGAGTGTGACAGCAATGGCAAGGTGGCTGACAGTGGTGTCCTGTTGTTTGTTGGTGCCCAGTTCCCAGCATGGCCTTGTGATCCCCACAACAGAGCACCATTGTCAGACATCTTTGAAGTGGCTTTTCACTCCTGTGAGGTGTGCATGCTTCAGTGTGAGCTTGCTGGGCCATGTGGGTGGGGGATGTTGAGCTGTGACTACCACTCCCATCATGCTATTGCCTACACCCCCTTCCCAGCATGCCCATGCTTCCTTCCTTTTGAGTGGACTTCACTGTGTGTGAGTGTGACAGCAATGGCAAGATGGCTGACAGTGGTGTCCTGTTGTTTGTTGGTGCCCAGTTCCCAGCATGGCCTTGTGATCCCCACAACAGAGCACCATTGTCAGACATCTTTGAAGTGGCTTTTCACTCCCTGTGAGGTGTGCATGCTTGAGTGTGAGCTTGCTGGGCCATGCGGGTGGGGGATGTTGAGCTGTGACTACCACTCCCATCATGCTATTGCCTACACCCCCTTCCCAGCATGCCCATGCTTCCTTCCTTTGAGTGGACTTCACTGTGTGTGAGTGTGACAGCAATGGCAAGATGGCTGACAGTGGTGTCCTGTTGTTTGTTGGTGCCCAGTTCCCAGCATGGCCTTGTGCTCCCCACATCAGTACCCAGTGTCAGCCATCTTGTCAGTTCTTTTCCACTCCCTGTGAGGTGTGCATGCTTCAGTGGGAGCTTGCTGGGCCATGGGGGTGGGGGATGTTGAGCTGTGACTACCACTCCCATCATGCCATTGCCTACACCCCCCTTCCCAGCATGCCCATGCTTCCTTCCTTTTGAGTGGACTTCACTGTGTGTGAGTGTGACAGCAATGGCAAGGTGGCTGACAGTGGTGTCCTGTTGTTTGTTGGTGCCCAGTTCCCAGCATGGCCTTGTGATCCCCACAACAGAGCACCATTGTCAGACATCTTTGAAGTAGCTTTTCACTCCCTCTGAGGTGTGCATGCTTCAGTGTGAGCTTGCTGGGCCATGTGGGTGGGGGATGTTGAGCTGTGACTACCACTTCCATCATGCTATTGCCTACACCCCCTTCCCAGCATGCCCATGCTTCCTTCCTTTTGAGTGGACTTCACTGTGTGTGAGTGTGACAGCAATGGCAAGGTGGCTGACAGTGGTGTCCTGTTGTTTGTTGGTGCCCAGTTCCCAGCATGGCCTTGTGATCCCCACAACAGAGCACCATTGTCATACATCTTTGAAGTGGCGTTTCACTCCCTGTGAGGTGTGCATGCTTCAGTGTGAGCTTGCTGGGCCATGTGGGTGGGGGATGTTGAGCTGTGACTACCACTCCCATCATGCTATTGCCTACACCCCCCTTCCCAGCATGCCCATACTTCCTTCCTTTTGACTCTGCTTCCCTGTGGGGTAATGTGCCTGTGCTGAAAGGATGGCTGACAGTGTTGTCCTGGCGTTAGTTTGGCTACAAGTCCCATGAGTGTCCCTGTTCTTCACACAGCATTACCCAGGGTTGTGGTTCTTTGTGGGATATTTAATTAGAGTGTGAGGCATTGCATTCTCCCAGGTGAGTTGTGTGGAGTTTGTGTTAAGGGGGGGGGTGTGAAAAGCTGCTTGTAAATATGGTCAGAGCTGTCAGTCCTCCTTCCCACCCAGCCAGATATCCCACCATGGAACGTGCTTCTATTGCAGGGAGTGCAAGTTTGCTTTCAGGATGTCAGTCAGTGGTGTCCTGCTGTTGGTTGGTGCACAGTTGTCAGCAGGGCCTTGTGCTCCCCACAGCAGTACCCAGTGTCAGTCATCTTGTCAGTTGTTTTCCACTCCCTGTGATGTGAGCATGGTTCAGAGTGGTGTTGATGGGCGTATTGTGAGGGTGGGCAATATCTGTGACTACAACTCCCATCATGCTATTGGCTACACTGACTTGACCAGCATACACAGAATTCCTTCCTTTCAGTGATCTTCGCTGTGAGGTGGTGTTGTAGTGGTGGCTACATATCTTACTGTGTTTGTTGGTTAGATTTATGCCACTGCCTAGCTGTATTTGTTGTTGGGTTTGTACATGTCATGACACAGTTACATATCACTATGAGATGGCATTGATTGTGTTTATCTGACTGACATACACATCTTGGGATGATTATCTTTTGGTTGGTGTGTATTTGCTAAGGGTGCATGGTTTGACTACCCCCCTGACAGTGATGTGTGTGTATTGTCACACAATATTGTGTATATTTGTTGTGTACTCACCAGGCTCTGGGATGTTTGATAGTCCATATACGCTCACTGGTGGTAGGATGGCCCGCACCTTCTCCTCCCAGGGCCTGAGGTATACAGGTTTGGCAGGAGGGCCACTGCCGGTGTGTTGGCTCAAGGCGTAGTCCTTCTTTAGTAGGTCCTTGACCCTCCTGCGCACGTCATACCACCTGTTCTGGATGTCTTCCTTTGTGCGCAAACATGGTGATTGTGCGTTCACCCTGTCGACGATCCTCTCCCACATCTTGGTTTTCTGCGACATGGGGGTCTGTTGGACCAATGTACCAAACAGCTGTGGCTCTACCCTGAGGATCTCATCTACCAGGACTTCCAATTCACTGTCTAGGAACTTTGGATTCTTCTTTGGGGGCATGGTGATGGGTGGTGGTGGTGAGTGATGTGTGTGTGGGTGTGCAGGTGAGGGTGTGTGAGTGTGGGTTTTGCTGGGTGTATGTGAGGGTGCTATTTGTTGAGGTGCTGATGGTGTGTGGCTTGTGTGATGGATGAGCTGTGAGTGTGTCTGTGGTTGCTGTCTGTTGGTGTTGTGTGCTGGCAGGTAATTTGAATTTGCAAAGGATCATGGTAGGGATTTGTGTCCTTTATATGAGTGGAGTTGTGGGTGTGTCTTTGTTCCATGTTCCCACCCAGTATTTATTGGCTTTGTAATTGCTTGTTTGGCCCTTTCTTTTGTGTTTTTTCCTTTGTACTTTTTGTGCATGTAGGAGACGTTCTTCTGACCGAGTAGGACGCTGCAGTTGGTCTCGTGCGAGCTTCTCCGAGTCGTTCACGCTGTATTTCTGCTGTGTTTCATGTGCGGCGTACGCGTCGGTCGCGGAGTATTGGGTTGCTTCGGCTCGCTGTTTTGTCTGCGTGTCGGTCGTACGGCTTGAGCTCCGTGCGACTTGGTCTGGTTTTCCACGCATTGCATCGTACTGCACGGGTACGTTTCGTTCGGGTTCCTTCCTGGTGCGTGTCGGTCGGTTCGATTCGCGTATTTTTCCGGGCGGATAGCTGTTTTCCGTGCGGTTCGGTCATTCGGCTGGTGATCCGTGCGAGTCGGTCGTAAATCGCATGCATTTCATCGTACTAGGCGGATCGGGCTGCACCAGTACGTGTCGGTCGGAATAGATTCCCGAACCGAGTCGGTCGGTACGTTTTCCGGCCTGAATCGGAATCGGCCCCTAAATATCGAATTTTTAATATCGAAAGGACAAAATATCGAGTTAAAAATATCGAGAGGACAGAATATAGAAAAGACATAATATAGTTGGAAAAAATATCGACATATAGGTAAGTAATATTGAATGTCATTATATCGAATTTTATTATATTGAATTATTTTTTTTATTGTTTTATATGTTAGTATATGTGTTAAAAATATATAATATTTTTTTAATGTATGTTACAATTTTTTTAAGGTAATGGATTTTATGTGAATTAATTTTTGCGTATATTAGTTCCGTAGCGGGTTGTGGGTTTATAGAGGAATAGGGTGGGAAGTAATTTAATGTAAATTATAAAAATTTATAATTTATTAATTAATAATTTAGGGGCACATTACAATGGCGGGCGGAAGCACCACCGCCGTGCTGGCGGATGCAAAAAGCACCAGTTACCGCCGGCACGCAGCAGTCCACACGCCCGTCCAATTACGATGCGAAAAGTAGGCCAAACACCGCCGGCAAGCCAGCAACACCGTCCGCCATCAAAGTGCACCCGTACACGTAGCGGCGCAGCCCAACTGACACACACCGTCCGACGAAACACGTCCCGCCCGGCGCATAAATTACGATGCCGCAAACAAACGGCTCCCACGGCCAAGAGATACCGTATGACAAACCGAAGCGGTAACACGGATGCCGAGCACGGACAACGAAGAAGCGGCTCCCCGAGCATGAATCCAGCACTGCAGGCCCTCCCCATGCTTCTGCTGATGCACCACCAAGGACGCAACATACCGCGGAGACGCAGGTAGGCACACGCACAACAAGTGCACGCAAACAGCGCACACAGTGCAAGGGCGGAAAAAGCGGACAACCCCCCACCAGCGCGTGTACACTACACATCCACCATTGCATCCACATATGACACACAGGCCAAATCGTAACATCGCGGAACACATGTGTACACACCACCTGGGACTAGGAACCAACCACCCCGTCATGGCCCCAAAGCGCCGATGACGCCGCCACACATGCGCACAACGCAGAGGCCAACCGCAGCGCCATGCATGCGTCGCACACAGACACAGGGACACAACCAAGCAGCACACACATCAGCCCCACCCCGAACGCACATGACACGTGACAGGCCTGCCACAGACATGTCCCCAACGCCCAATTCACGGACAACACCCAACGCCACACAACCGACGCACACATGTCAGTGAAGTCACGCAACAGCAGGACACACCCCAGTGTAACAAACATGGCGTAGCACACAGCGGCGGCAACACCAACTAGGAGAAGCAGGGCCCCTTCGGGAAGAGGAACGCCAGTACCACACTGAAACACCCATACCACCCTGCACATATGAACAAGACATATAAAACGGAACACCAAAGAGCCCGGGGACCGACAACAGGTGGCCCAAGAATAACATTCACACACAAGGCCCAACGCAGAGCGGAAAGGCAGCCTGCCGCCCACACAAGGGAGAGCAGACAGCACTGAATGACCTTCCATTCCAACTCCGAAACCACAGCCCTACGACAGAAGCCGGTGAATACAGCCATTGTCCAAGAATAGACCAACACAGGCATGCCGAGGAGACCGACCACCGGGCAGATAGCGCATATCACAGAAGCACACAACGGACGGGGAAGAAAGAGGAAAACACTCCCCATGTCGGCCACATGCAAGTTAATTGGAAGGAGTCACACATCACTGACCTTGAACTGTCTGAGAAGCATGTGGGAAGAGGGCCCGTGTCCTCCAAACAAGCAAACAGAACACAAGTCCTGTCTCCCTACGACTACACAGAGCTCACAGCAACCTCGGAGCGTGCACATTGCAGACTGCACACACAGCCGGAGCACGCCACCTCAACAAACCGCTGCGAAATGGCAACCGCAACACACCTACCCAACTACGCCGAACAGCTCAAGCTGTACAAAACCAACCTGTTCCATACATTGGGATGCGATCTCCTGTTCCTGCTGAACGTAAGTTACCGACTGACTTACCGCATCACATTGTTCAGCTGCGTCATGCCCGTCTTCTACTGTCGGAGGTGTCCCTACCAGCATCCTGTCGAGATATGCCTCTCCAACCCGGCATGTCTGAAGGCGGACCTGCTACCACTACTCCTCCCTCTGGACGCACACGACAGGGCCTGCTCTGCCTATGGGGGCATGGCGTATGTGGCCAACATCGCACCCGCACTGAAATGGGACCACTGTGCCTCCACACGACGGATCATCGAGAACAGCTACATCGAATTTCACCCAGCATGCCCCATCATGGTCCTCCAAGGGACAACTTACGAACAACACCTTGACTGCCACCATCCGCTACATTGGCTGGCAAACATGTACACCACCAATGACATGGAAGCCCTGCTGGACGGCATCGCATACCTGACAACCTGTCAATTCGTCGGACCACAACGCAGGTTCCCCGAGTGACCTATGATGTCCAACCCCGCACCCATGCTTAGCTTCCGCACGGACTGGCCAGTCACCACCACAACAGCCATACCAAACGACCGGCAACTGTAACCACACCATCAACGACATCGCCATGACATCGGATATGACCGGGACATGCACACTGTTCCCCATCACATCCAGGAACACCGAATGCATCGTGGGAGGCAGTGGCATGGGCTCTGTGTATCGCACCCACATGGACGGAACTGCACGAACAACCAGGACACGACATGGATCCAGCGCCCATGGACACACACACCGCTCAGTGGACATGAATAGGTCGCCTGGAGTCTGTGGGTGCTGCACCCCTCCCACCCCCGCCCCGGGAATCCCATACCAGGACCTTTGCATGGACGACAAGTGCATACAACAACAACACGACCCCAGTGACTGTGACATGTCCAGTAACCACCACAGTGCAACAACAAGTGGCACGCCGCTGCATGCACGCAAGCACATGCCCTGATGTCATCTCACATGCACGCGTGCATGAGGAACAACCGCAGCAAACCTGTCACATGGAACTGAGATGGACTGTGCCCATGATGCCAAGCGGTCTGGTAGGCTACATGTATACCGTCTGTGTCAAAGTCCGCAGCTCCGCAGCTATACGTAAATGTACATTAGCACAGCCTTGGCCAAGCAGATGTCACTCTGAAGCCCACATCCCACATGCAACAGCCAATCACATGTAACCCCACACCCTATCCCATTTGCAATCATGCTCAGTATATCCTCAACATGTATTCCGCTGCCAGTAGTGTCCACTATACTGCATCACAGAGGACAGAAGACTCAATATAATGTTTGAAACCAAAACTGTCTCCGCTGACTCATTTCACAAGTACGAATGAGAGAGGATGAGAGTATGTGAAGTACACGGCAGTCGTGACATGACCATGTAGTCCACTGGTATTGGATGTCAACGCAAATGAGTAGCACTACTGTGGAAGACACACATGTGTCGTGTGAAGTCGTATGGACGCAGTGCTCAGGTGGGTGGGTGCGACGGGTAAGTGCGCACATGCCAAGTTGGAGCACGCCGTGTTGGGAGGGGTCATGAACAGTACACCACCGCTTCCCTGGGCATCGTGAGAGGACACCTGTCGGGGGGAGTGAACACGTGTGTGCACAGCAGCCGGGCACACGTACAAAGCGGTACCAGGCGCACCTCAGCCCACCCTCTGTGGACAAGCTGGATCCTGTTGTGCGCCCGCCATGCCCCTTGACAAGGCACACACAGCCCCAGTCGACCAGGTGTAACCCCAACATAGTCAATCCGCACAGGCGATACAGGGCACGGGATGGCAGTGGAGCATGGTGTGTGAGAGGTCTCCTCGCGCTCCTCCTGGTCATATCACGCAGGCAATAGAACCTCAACGTCTAGCATGGCACAAGTCAAATGGAAGTGTAGGGGGACGCACCACAGCACGAGCAGCACTGACGTCACGGGAGGTGGCTCGCACCATCCCATCCATTGCCCATCATACCAACCACGCCACATGCCATTGCGACTAAGTGCAAGCGCGTGCGCCACCACCCCCGAGCCCTCCCCAGAGAGGCCAAAGAGTGAATGTGTGGGCCATCAGCCGCAGACGGACGCGGCCTGGCCGCAAGGGCAGCCACAGCCACTGGGTGTCGCAGGTGGCGGATCCGGAAGGCGAAGACTGTGATGCATAGTCCATGCAGGCCGGGTCTCCATTTGGGGCACCACGCAGGTGGACGGCGTCCCGCCACACATCATACCCTGAGACAGCCCACTCGTGCAACTGGACCCACACATACACTCCTTGCCCTCTCTGGTGCGAGCTTGGGGCTGCCTGTGCAGGCGCTAGCCTCGCAGGTGAGCATGCATATTGGGGAGCGAGGGGAGGACATGAGGGCTGGGGCGAAGATGACTGTATCACTGTCAGTAAGTACAAGGGATGACCCAGATGTGGAAAGGAAGAGACGTGTCCCGTGTGTACTGCAACTAGTCGCCAATCCAACTACCCCCCATGTCCGGAATGTAAGCCCGCACCTAGGCCCGCCCATCCGCCACATCGAACATACCACCAGCACGACAACCTTCCCATTCGAAACACTGACTGGGGGTGGCGACCAGTGTACAATCATGTGTAGCCTACCCACGCGTACATGTGGGCCCTCCATGATCCATGTCACCTGCGGCAAAGTCATGACATGCGCAATGAGGGAAGTGAGGAGAGCTGTCCGCCCCACGCGCAGAAGGTGCATCAGCTCCACAGACCCAGCAGCGAGTCCAGCAGGGGTCACATGTGCAGGGGCAGCTGTGCCTGGTGTGAAGGCACATGCATATAGACAGCACATCGACCAATGTGTAGTCTGCCCACATCTACAGTCCATCATCATGCGGACATAGGAATTGAACACAGGGCAACACATCTTCAGTTGGTGCACCCACCGTGACCAACAATGCGCAATCATCGACGTACCCGCCCTGTGCATGGCCCCCCACCCAACGGAGGCACATCCAGTGCCACCATCCCACACACACAAGCCTTCCACGGAACATGCTGTGTCCAATGGTCAGTACAGAGTCAGCGCCCATCTGGTGGATCCTGAACAGGAGACACATGCACACACATGCCAGCTCCCACTATGTACGTCTGCCACCTGGCACGTGCAATGTAACCTCTCACCTGTGACGTGTGACTGCAAGCACACAGCCGTTTTGGCATGGGGCTGTCAATGTGGACACCTGTCAATGTTTCGGGAGGTGTGATCCGTACAGTGCTGTACATAGGGTGCAGTGCTGACACCTACTACTGTCTCATATCCCCTCGTGCCACAGGTCCCACTTGTTTTGGCCGCTCAGCCTGTGCCCACATCGTCGTCGTCGTGTGCCATACTCATCCAGCCGCGGAAGCAGTTCCATGCTCAGCAGACATTCATGTTGCCGTGGCGTTGCCGCTTGACGGATATGCAGTCAGTCCCCATCAGCACGCCCCGCAAGTCATTGGGGCCTAGATCCCCATGTGCATGCACATGGCAGTGGTTCGTATCACTAGCCATTGCCATTGTTGGGAGACCTGTGTAAGTGTATTGTGGCCGTGCCGTCCCAGCTTGACAGCTGGGCTGTGGCTCATGTGCTTGCTCAGTCATGTCAGTGATGTGTATGCGAAATTGCTATGTGTCGTGTTGCTTTGACATGTGTCCTCTGCCATTGTCCCTAGGCGGAGACCGAACATTGACCGCCCATACCAATTGCTGGCGGACATGGACGATACAGAGGTTATTAGGAAGTTTCGGCTGGACAGGCCAACCCTGCATCGACTGTGTGCCATGTTAGAACCCCATCTCCGTCCCCGCAGGGTGTATCCGACTGCTGTCACCCCCACGGCTAAGGTGATGGCCGCCATGCATTTCTTCGCCACTGGGTCATTCCAGCACACAGTGGGCATTGGAGGAGGGATGTCCCAGACCATGTTCAGCAAGGTGCTGAGGGATGTACTGGCAGCCATGATGCTGTACCGAAACAGGTACATCCGCTTCACCAGGGCTCGTGAATTGGCGGCAGAATCCCACACGTCGTTGGAGCCATTGACTGCACACATGTCGGCCTTGTTCCACCACAGGCCACTGAGCACCTGTACCGCAACAGGAAGCACACGCACTCCCTGAATGTGCAAGTGGTGTGCCTTGCGGACATGGTGACCACCCACATGTGTGCAAAGTTCCCAGGCTCGGCCCATGACGCACACATAATGCGCAACAGCATCTTGCCACGACTGATGTCCAATATGCAACAGGATCGTGCCTGTATTGTCGGTGAGTATGTGGAGTGGTGTAGCGTGCTGGTTGTGCGATGCTGTCCCCTGTCCAGTTGGAATAGCAACGGTTCTCTGTGTCCCTCACACCCAGGTGACTCTGCGTACCCGAATGGGGCATGGCTGCTCAGTCCATTGAGGAATCCTCGCACCCCAGCAGACGATCGCTACAATGAGGCACATGGGAGGACCAGACGTGTGGTCGAGCGTACCTTTGGCCTCCTCAAGTCCAGGTTCAGGTGCCTGGACCGCACCGGGGGTGCGCTGGCGTACTCCCCACAGAAGGTGTGCCAGATAGTGGTGGCGTGCTGCATGCTGCACAATCTGGCCATTCGGAAGCAGATCCCCCTCATCGTGGATGACGGAGATCAACCAGGGCCCCAGCCCGCAGACCAGGACAGCTCGAGTGAGGAGGACAGCGGAGAGGAGGAAGCTGGTAATGTGCGGCAGCAGCTCATCGCCCGCTACTTCACTTGACGGTGAGTGTCCATGTACGACGGCTGATGTGGCTGTATCTGTGCAGGTGTGTGTGTGCTGTGTCAGGGTGGCCGTTTGTTCACTGCGTGCTGTGTGTCAACGCTCCATGGCCAGGGTAGTATGCCACTGTTGGTGGCTGTGGCATTGTGCCCTATTGCTCTGTGCGATGTGTGTACATTGCTTGTAGTTGTTGACATGTACTGTGTGATGGGTGTGTGACACACTCATTGAATGTGCTCCTGTTCTGTCTCCCACCCCTAGGTCCCTACAGGCCCTCCGGATTCAATTGCCATGCCACGCATCAGGTGCCTTTCCGCCCAAGGTGGCCGTTGTATTCCGTACAAATAAAACACAGGGCACAAACAGCAGTTAGTGAAAAAGGTGCATTTATTACAAACTGTGACATGTGATTGTGTGTAAGGTGATGACAAAAGTGGTGCGTGCAGTGACAATGAGCTGTCGGTCATGGCTGCGTGATGATCAGGGTGTACCCACTGGTTCTATGTCCATAGTCCAACACACACATGCCATCCAGATGGCTGTGTGGAGTGGGATCGTAGTCCAAGTCAATGCAGTGGCTGGTCAAGGAAGGCTGGCGGAAGGCTGGCTGGCTGCCTCACTTGCGTTTGGAGCGTGCGAAGTCCTCCCGGGAGATCTGTTTCCACTTCGGACGGCCCCTTCCACGTTTGCGAGGGGGTGCCTGCTTGCTACATGCTGGTGGTTGAGGTGTGCTCACTGGCTGTGGACGCAGGGGAACTGGACACTGCTGCTCCACCCTGCGCCCCGGCAGGTGGTCGCGGAGGGGGAGCTGCTGTCCCTGGCTGTGACCTCACCGCCACCACCAGCTGTCCCATGAGGTCCACGATTTGGCCCATACGGGCGTCCATGGACCTCAGCACCCCCAGCACCTCACGCGTGTCTGAAGCAGACCGGACCCATTGTCCTTGGGCCTCTTCATAGGCCCCAAGGACTCTGGCCATTTGAGGCAGGGCATGGCTCCCAGGGAGGCTGGCGTTTCCCTGACCCTGCTCCTCCTACCAGTCCTGCTGCCACCGGCCTGCCCACTAGCCACATTGCTCACCACGGTCCTCGCTGTGGCTCCCAGGGTGGATCCAGTCGGCCGGGCCACCACCTGCGCTGGGGCTGGTGCCAGCGAAGACGTGGCGGTGGTGGCGGCGGTGGTGGTCGGTGCGGCGATGGTGGCGGTTGCGGCAGTGGTAGTGGCCACAATGACCGTGGGTGTGGCCGCAACGACAGTGGCAGCAGGGGGCTGGGAATGTTCAGCAGCCCTGGATGATGGGTTGGTGGGTAGGAGGGGTCCTGGGGAGCGGCTGGGCCCTGCCACACCAGATGGGCCTGCTTGGTGGTCCGTGTCCGAAGAGGAGGACAGATCCTCCAGATCCGTGTGTCCTCGTTGGGGGCTTGTAGGCTGGCTGTGCTGGCTGCTGGCTCCATCCCCAGCATCCAGCAGTTCGTCACCTGTGGAGAGAATGAGATTTGTTATTGTGTTGCACCTGGCGAAGTATGTATTTGTCGTCTGACATTAACAGTTCGTGCAATCTCGTACATGGGTTTCCCGGAGGCGTGTGTGTGGCTGTAGCATCTGTAGTTGTGTGTGCTTGGCAATGGGACTGTGTGCTGTGCACATGTGGCATGGGACGGATTGGCCATGCCGATGGGTGTGTTGCTGTGCCCCTACTTATTGTGACTCTGGTGTATGCGGGCTCCTGGCCCATCCTGGGTCTGGTTTGTACTTTGCTTTTGGTGTTCAGATGGGACGCTTAGGAACGCATATGGCAACATGGGGGCCATGCCCCAGATTCGCATTTGGGAGGGGATATGCTTTTGGGGTTCAAATGGAACGCTTAGGAACGCATATGGCAACATGGGGGCCATGCCCCAAATTCGCATTTGGGAGGGGATATGCTTTTGGGGTTCAAATGGAACGCTTAGGAACGCATATGGCAACATGGGGGCCATGCCCCAGATTCGCATTTGGGAGGGGATATGCTTTTGGGGTTCAAATGGAACGCTTAGGAACGCATATGGCAACATGGGGGCCATGCCCCAGATTCGCATTTGGGAGTGAATATGCTTTTGGGGTTCAAATGGAACGCTTAGGAACGCATATGGCAACATGGGGGCCATGCCCCAGATTCGCATTTGGGAGGGGATATGCTTTTGGGGTACATGCTGTGAGCCATGGGTGCCGAACGTGACATGTGTTGTGGCAGCATGACAGTGCATGGTTTGAGGTGTGTGCATGCTTGACATGGCCTGCATATTTGCTGTCTGTTGTGATTACTGGACATGGCATTGGACGCATCGTTATGAGTGAGTGATGGTTGTGTGCCAGCCAACGTATTGCAGTTGTCCCATCTCCTTGGTGTGCGTGCTGCCCTGTGCCATGTGCATCACTGCAGTGCTCGGGGGGGTGTGGCCCATGTTGTGTGTTGTTGCTCACAGTGTGTCGTGCGCTTCATTGACTTCTGGCACATGGTTGGTCATGGGCATGTATCTTAGCGTGACTGCTGTATGTGTGGCAGCTGTGCGGATGACATGCCTTTCATGAGACTGGGGCTGACGGATGGGATGGATGGTATGTTGTATGTGCATGGTGTGTCTGTGAGTTTGATGGGTTCAGTGGTGTTCGTGTGCATTTATGTTGTTCCGCTCTGTTGCGTCTAGTGTTGTTTGTCTTACATAGGCGTAGTTGTGGGGTGTGTGGTTGACAGGCAGTAGGGGCTACATGGACAGGACTTCAATGGTGTTTCGGTTGTGTGTGATGAGTTGCACAGTGGCTGCCGTGTGGGACTATATTCAGTGTGGCTTGTGCATGCAGACGTGGCTCCTTGGGTGTTGCTATGTCTGTGATGGGTCATGTGGGGTGTGAGTCTGTTGTTCATGTCCGTGTGCACATTGTTCACTTGTTCGTGACGGTGGGCGGTGCTGCGTGTTCGTCTGCTACGTGACATGTCCCATGTGTTGGTCGTGTTATGGTCCTCATGCCTCCAGTAATCCAGCCCTGTCCAGTTTCCCACCTGCAAGTTGTTCGTGCGTGCACTGTACTGGATGCCACATGGCTCTTAGCGGGGGTGCTCCATGTTGCAGGTCTGTGGGGGTGGGGGGTGTTGTGGGTCGTGGGGGTGGCTGGACACCCACTGACACCGATTGCTGTGGACCGTGATGTCTGCCTTTCGGCTGTCGTTGTGCACTGCGGTGGCTGACACGTGGCTGTGGGGTGTGGGGGATGCTCCTCCTTGCTGTGCTGTGGGACTGGGGCCTGGTGTGTGTTGTACTTGGGCTGTCCACCCTCCCACCCACTGCACTTTGTGTTCCTGCCACTTACCTGTTACTTGTCGGTTAGTGCAGCTGTGGCGGACACATGGGTGTGGTGGGTGCTCGTTGTGGCGCTTCTGGCATATTTGGGGACCTGTTGGTGGTTACGTGGCTGGCTGAGTGTACACATGTCCCCACGCATCTTACAGTTGTTCGGTTTGGGCTGTGTGTGGTGGTGTCTGTTGCATGTGTGTGTGATGTGTTGTGTATTGTGTGCTGGACATGGGGGTGTTTGTCCCTGGGAGCTGTGGCATGGTAGTTGCGCATGTGAGTACATAGCGGTGTGCTGGTATACATTAGTTTGTACTTACCAGCCTCCACTCCCCCTGCTAATCCGGCGAGGATCTCCGGATGTATTACGACTCGCACCTTCTCCTCCCACGCTTTGAAGGTCTTAAAGAGCGCGGGATTCCCTCCGCCAGTGACGGCAGCCAGCTCTCTGTTTTTGCCCTCCTTCTTCTTGACCAGGCTCTTTACGTCATTCCAACATTTGTTTATTTCACCTCTGTTCCTGGGCAGGGTCCCGACTGCATTGACCTGGTCTACGATCCGGTTCCACATTCTGTTTCTGGTGGCTAGTGGTGTGTGCTGGACCATGTTCCCATAGATTTGTGGGTACACCTTGATGATCTCGTCGACCATGACCGGCAGCTCAATGGGCGTGTACTTGGGCATTCTTTGTGGTGCCATGGTGTTTGTGGTGCTGGTGCGGTGTGTGTTGTGTAATGTGCAGGGGGTTTGTGGTGCCGGTGTTTGGTGGTGGTGGTGGTGGTGGTGGTTGTGATGTGTGCGTTTCTGTGGTGTGCTGCTGTCCTTGCTGTGTCACTGTGTCCTCTCCTCTCCTCTCTGGTTTGCAATGTAGCAAGGGGTTGTGGTCTGTGGGAGTGCTGCTTTTGTACTCACCTATGTGGGTGTGTCCTCATGGTCTGTTGTTTTCAGGTGTGTTGTGTCTGGGGTTCTGGCCTTTGTATTTTTTGTTTGTCCGGGGGGTGTTTTCGGGATGTGTACTGTGCTTGTGTATTTGTGCGTGCCTTGCTGTGTGGACTTGTTGGCCATGTTGTGTGCTATTGGTTTTGTGTGCGGATGGTTTCTGTGCAGGTACGTTGGCGCCATGGCTTCTGCCGTGTCGATTCTCATCGGCGTTGTTTGCGCTGGCGGGCGGTATATTTGTGGTTTTTCCGCGCTCATGTCGGTGCGATCGTAATTTCACGTGCGGTGTGTCGGCCGTGAGGGCGGGCGGTTTTGTGTTGTCGTGCGTGTTTCCGTCCGTGGCGGGCGGTTTGACTCCGACTCGGACGTTGGCGGGCGGTATTTTGTGTGATTTTTCCGCCGATGGCGGTTTTCGGTTTGTGTAATCGTAATGGCGTGGTCGGTGTTCAGGCGGTGTGTGCGGGCGGATTTTTGCCGCTTCCATGCCTGGCGGATTTATTTACGCCGGGTATCGTAATGGGCCCCTTAGTGTTTAATAATTACTATTGTTTAATAATTTTTGCGTATATTAGTTCCGTAGCGGGTTGTGGGTTTATAGGGAAATAGGGTGGGAAGTAATTTAATTTACATTATAAAAATTAATAATTAATTAATTAATAATTTATTGTTTAATAATTACTATTGTTAATTACGTTGATTAATTTATTATTAAATATATAAAAAGTGAATAATCTTTTTTAATTAATTGATAATTATGTAAATTGGTTACTTTTTTTTATTAATTACATATTAATTATAAAAATTAATTTATTAATATGTTAATTATGTACATTTTTTAGTAGTGTGTTGAGTGTTGATAGGGAGTAGGGTGGGAATTAAGTTAAATTTAATTCAAATTTTAATAATTTGTAAATATTATTTATTCAAAGTTATTTTATAGTGTTAATTGTGTTAATTAATTTAGATATGATGGTTATTAATTTGATTGTTAATTGTAATTAGCTAATTAATTAAATGTTAATTAATTGTGTTTATTCATTAATATTTTACACTATTGGAGGTGACGTTTATAGGGGAAAATGTTGGAAGGTAAATATATTTTAATTAATTAATTATTTGTTAATTACTTTTAATTATATTGTAGGAGTGGGTCTACTCAATTATTCCCCTACGCTACCCAACACTTTCTCTACTGTTGCACTCACTGGAGTGGGAATAGTTATTTTTACACTCCCGCTATCCAACACTTTCCCTACTGTTCCACTCACTGGAGTGGGAATAGTAATTTTAGACTCCCGCTATCCAACACTTTCCCTACTGTTCCACTCACTGGAGTGGGAATAGTAATTTTTACCCTTCCGCTATCCAACACTTTCCCTACTGTTCCACTCACTGGAGTGGGAATAGTAATTTTTACCCTTCCGCTATCCAACACTTTTCCTACTGTTCCACTCACTGGAGTGGGAATAGTAATTTTTACCCTCCCGCTATCCAACTTTCCCTACTGTTCCACTTGTTGGAGTAGGAATAGTAATTTTTACCCACCCACTATCCAACACTTTCACTACTGTTCCACTCGCTGGAGTCGGAATAGTAATTTGTACCCACCCGCTATCCAACACTTTCCCTACTGTTCCATTCGCTGGAGTAGGAATAGTAATTTCACCCTCCCGCTATCCAACACTTTCCCTACTGTTCCACTCACTGGAGTGGGAATAGTAATTTTTACCCTCCCGCTATCCAACACTTTTCCTACTGTTCCACTCACTGGAGTGGGAATAGTAATTTTTACCCTCCCGCTATCCAACACTTTCCCTACTGTTTCACTCGCTGGAGTAGGAATAGTAATTTTTACCCACCCCTATCCAACACTTTCCCTACTGTTCCACTCGCTGGAGTCGGAATAGTCATTTTTACCCACCCGCTATCCAACACTTTCCCTACTGTTCCACTCACTTGAGTGGGAATAGTAATTTGTACCCACCCGCTATCCAACCAATTCACTACTTTTGCAGTTGTTGGAGTGTGAATACTAATTTTATTCCCTTAGCTATGCAACGTTTTTAATTTTGTTATATTTAATGTAGTGTAAATTATTAATTAACATAAAAAAATGTACTTTAATTATTTAAATTATTATATAATATTTATTTTTATATTTATATAATGTTTATTTATATATATATGTTAAAAAAATTGATAATGTTTTAAATATTTTTTTAATTAAGATTAATAATTATTTTATAATATTATTAAGTAAATATATATATGTTAAAAAATAATTAATATTTTTTTTACATTACATTTGTTATTTTTACATTTTAAGCTTTTTACATTATTTTAACTATGTTTTATTTAATTGTGTTTATTATTTAGTTACTTTTATATTATTTTTAATACATTTAAAAAATTCGATATTTTTGTTAACTATATTTTTAAACATCGATATTTTGTACTCGATATTTTAGTACTTGCCTGTTTGTAGATAGGGACTCGATATTCTGTCCCTCGATATTTTGGCATCGATATTCTGGACAGTCGATATTCTGTCCCTCGATATTTAGTCACTGATCCAATAACAATAGTTATTATCATGTTATTTTTCCTTTTGTTCAGTGGGGCATTGCTCTTCTGCCTTAGCAGAGAAGCTGCCTCTGGATGTGCCCCCTGAATATCGAAACCACAGTATGAATGGGACACGATATTGAGGACAGAATATCAAAAATAAAATATCAACAGGTAAGTACGTCTAGATTTTCTATACCTAACTCCACATATATGTACCAACATGGTGTATATATCTTCAAGGAATAATCAATCTATACTTCTCTATATGCACTTATCTTTTGATATTTTGTCCCTCGATATTCTGTCCTCAATATTCTTGTACCACGATATTGTTGGTGTCATTAGTACAATCCCTGCAAGGGCATGTGACCTATAAAACAATGCTGAAAGACAATACTTATTACATAACCAGTCAGTATGGCAAGAGAAAGTGGAAGGGAACAAGAGCTTACCATTCAAACTATATCCACAACCACATCTCACTGATCTATAAGGCATGGAGGTGATAGAGCGCTGATAGCCTATCTACCAAACCCAGACCTGACATTGTCGATGAACCTTTGCCCCAATCTGATTTGATCCTCTTTGTTGATGGTTCATGCTTAAGAGACAATGAAGGGTATTTGAGAGCAGCGTTTGCTGTGTGCACCATCATGGGAGTAGTGGAATCTGCCTGTTTAAATCAAGTATTCTCTGCTCAGGTGGCCGAAATTGTCGCTTTGACACGTGCCTGTATCATTGCAGCTGATATTCGAGTGACTGTGTATACAGACAGTCAATACGGATTTGGTGTAGTTCATGACTTTGGGCAGTTATGGTCACAGAGGGGGTTTCTAACGTCCTCAGTGTCATCTATATGTAATGGCGAGTATGTGCGCCAACTATTGGAAGCTTTGCAGAAACCTAAAGAGATAGCAGTCGTTAAATGTGCAGCTCATGGAAAGGGAGAAGATTTTGTTACTAAGGGCAACAATTATGCAGATGAAGTAGCATGATTTTGCGCTGAACATGCTTGTATTTTCAATGGAGAATATATAGGCGAGAGCACAGAAGAGACCGATCTCAGCATGATGTTAGCTATAGCCGATACTTGGGATGAGGTGAAGCGGTTGCAGGATGAAGAACAAGAAGAGGAAGCTGCTTCATGGGTCAGAGCAGGTTGCACAAAAAGAGATGATGGCATTTGGGTGTCCACAGATGAGAGAGCAGTATTACCCAATTGTCTACTAAGCCCAATGGCAAGGCAAATCCACGGAGCAGTCCATCTGGGAAGAGATGCTATGGTGCGAGTGTTTAGGCAGACGTGGTTTAATCCACGCTTTCGTGTGTGGGCTGAAGCGGTATGTCACAGGTGTGTTACTTGTCAACAAATGAATGTTGGAAAGAGAACTGTGGTTGCATTGAGTCACATTGGACGATCTGGAGGTCCCTTCAATAGGATACAATTAGATTTCACTGAGATGCCAAGGTGCAATAGGTTGAGATATGTTTTGGTGGTGGCATGTATCTTTTCACGTTGGGTGGAAGCATATCCAACTAGACGATGTGACAGTCTCACAGTAGCCAAGTTGTTGTTAAGAGAGTTGATCCCGAGATACGGATTTCCGACATCAGTGGAAACAGATAGAGGAACTCATTTCCACAGTGAAATCATGAAGTTGTTGTGCTCTGCTTTAAACATTGATCAAAGACTACATTGTAGCTACAGGCCGGAGGCTTCAGGTCTTGTAGAGCAGGTTAATGGCACCATCAAGTCAAGAGTGGCAAAGGTGTGTTCGTCAACTTCATTGAAATGGCCAGATGCGTTGCCACTGGTGCTTATGAGTCTGCGTAGCACTCCTGATAGGAGAACAGGGCTTTCTCCCCACGAAATTTTGACCGGAAGAGCTATGCGCTTGCCTATGGTGCCAGCTACAGCATTGATAAACATCAATGATGATTTAGTGTTGGATTATTGTAAGGGACTGGCTGATGTGGTTACTTCTGTATCCCACCAGGTCGAGGCTGCGACTGCATCCACCTCGAGAGACCTGCTTCATGATCTTAATCCAGGTGACTGGGTACTAGTTCGCAAGCACGTGAGGAAAAGTTGTCTTGATGCTCGCTGGCGAGGACCATATCAGGTGATATTGGTCACAAGTACCGCTGTGAAGTGTGGAGGATTGCCGAATTGGATCCACGCTTCCCACACTCACTGAGTTCAAGCGCCTGCGGAGGAAGAGAGTCCTTTGGGTCCGAGAAGCGTGAGTGGACCTAACACAGACAACGACGAAGGCACAGACCCAGCTGTAAGAGTTTCGGATGAAACAGAACAGCCAAGTGAGCACGAAGGACGAGAGCTGAGTGCTCCTGAACTGAGCCCAGATCCTGAAATAGAGGATATTGCAGAAGTGAACTGTGCACCAGATCAAGGTGAGCAGTCTATTGCAGTAGGATCAGACCAAGAAGAAGAGAGGAGAGGAGAGCAGATGCAAGAGCGGAAAAGTGGCCAGCGAGAAAAGAAAGGCTGAATATACGGCTTGCATCTGAGAAAGATCTTGCTCCGATTCCTGAAACATCTGAATCAGACCAAAGTGACGCTGAAGAAAGACCGGACGGTCTGAGACGCTCTAGAAGAGAAAGAATAGCGTCTCGAAGATACGCATCTCCTGAGTGGACGTACCTGGCTGCAGATGCAGAGCCCAGCGAAGTCCGGGATGTTGGGAGCTGGTACGGTGAGCTACGAAGGGGACACCCTCTCGATTGAAATACAGTTGTTGGTCCCAGGCGTAGAAACATTTGGAAAGCTAACTCTGCAAGTTCCAAATCCTCCAAAGCTGAGTGGATTGCATTTCCTGATCCTCAATCAAGTTGTCTTCCCTTCATTTGGCCGACAGCTCACTGCGCAAGAATTAGAAGAAATTCGTGCGGAGATTTTGCAATTTGTTCTCGAAATACTTGGATCGAACATCATTAACGATGAAGCTTGAATTATAGCCAAAGAAAGCACTAGGCCTTAGAAAGAAGATAACTTAGACCCAAGTTTGAGAAGATTTAAAATTAGGGACTTTCTAGTAGATGATGGAGTGAGGAGTAGGGCTGATTACATCTCTTCAATAGGTTTAGTATCAATCAAAGGAACTTTGACATTAATTGCATGGGAGGAGAGAAGTGAGAAAGACATTGTTAAACAAAGAAAACAGAAAGAGACTGTGTTTTCCCTTTTGTGCGTTGGAACGAATCAGGAGAAACCATGGTGTCCGAAAAATCAACACGCAAACGGAAGTGCATCATTGGCACCCTCATTGTAGTGGTGCTTATTGTTATAACTGTGGTGATCGTTACATCTCTAGTTGGATTTCAGGATGTCGAACAGAATAGGGTACAGGCAACACTCACTACACCAATCTATGAGATAGATGAGGATGCATCCGCAAGGGATCTAGAAATGATTATGGAAACCAGTCGTAGATTACATGTTGATTTGTCAAAGGGTGATTTCACTTTGAATGCATATGCTCGACTATTGTATGAGTATGTGGATACCATGGAAGCGAAGGATTGCTATGTGTGTATGCAATTACCCGCCTCAGTAGAAGAAGGCATTTGATACCATAATTTGCCTGTGACTTATGGCATTACATGTAGTGTGTTGTTGAGTATGTTTTACAGCAAGGCACACTTCGAGTACTATTTCTCTAATTATGATGTGGTACTCTCAGAAGTCCCAGTTCTTAAATACATGAATAAATATGATTATTATAAGGAAGTAGAGCGAATGTCAAGGTATTTCGTGCCTACCATTACTTTAGATACGTCCTATGCCCATAGACACAATTTGACCTGCATGTTAACTGACTTTGAAAAGAAATTTATAGATCAGATAGAAGATCGGCATAGACAGACTCTATTTAGACCAGATCCAAAGCACAAGGTTACCCCATGGACTAAAGAAGAATTAGATCATAAAGCAAAGGGGAGTTTTGGACCCATAGCATTAGATTTCCAGCAGAAGGGGAAGTTGTGCATTAGACACCCGACCACATATTACAATAAGATATTTGTGGGTGAGAGTGATTGTGAGCATGTTTTTTTGATCGAAGAATCAATTAGAAAAGCATTATTGGACAAAATAACAATAGTGCCCAATGTGTATTTTGTGTGTGGAAAGAATGCCTATGTGAAGTTGCCCAAAAATTGGTATGGCACTTGTTATTTGGCTGTGGTATTTCCCAAGATTTTTCATGTGAATGATTTATGGCCCTTGGAAAGAAAAAGACCTCAAAGAGGAAAACGTGGTGTGAGTGCAGGAGAAGTGATTGGAGACATATTTGGGGCCATGATACCGAGTATGGGTGTGATTCTGAATGATTTGAAAATCAGAAAGCTGGCAACATTAGTGGATAAGCTCTCAATAAACACAGCACAGATTTTATTACTTGTAGATGGGGAGATGGTTTCGATAAGGGCTATGGTTTTGCAAAACCGTCTTGCCCTAGATGTGCTGCTAGCAAAAGCCGGAGGAGTCTGCAAATTATTGAAAGTTCAACAGTGCTGCACTTATATTCCTGACAACAGTCGGGATATAAGGAAATACATCAACAATATTTCAGATATACACCAAGAGTTACGTGAGATGGCTGCTGAAGGACTCTGGGAGCAAGTGGGGAAAGGATTTGGCAAGATAGGCAGTTGGTTTAGAAGTTTGGGACAAGGAATAATGGGATATATCTTGAAGCCTATCATAATAGCTGTCATTTGTATAATTGTCCTACTAGGAGCCATCAAGGCTTACAAATGACAAAGGGCACGACATCAGGAGACTGTTTCGAAAAGGCGAGAGCTTCAACTTGAATGATTGCAGGACAGTCATTACCAGCACCTTAAGGGGTTAGAACGATTCAGATAGGGACGGCAAGCTACAGCTTCTGTTTAGGTCGGTCTCTTCTACAAGGAGAAAATACAGGAGAATAGAAAGTTGGTGTTATGACACTAGTCATATGAGGGGGGACCTGATAGAGCGCTGATAGCACTCTATTTTGTATGAGTGCACTATACTTATGGTTTAAACACACTCTCATGTATTCGTATTGTTTGCAGTGTTTTATGACTATTAAGAAACATTTATTTGCATTATTTGATGTTGAAACTAGTGAACGCAATTAAGTAGAACTTTGTATGTATTATGATTCCTTCATGCATAATGTGCAGGACGATATTACTCCTATATATCGAAATTATGATTAGTTTAAGTTGCCTGAAATATAGGCCCAAAGTTAGTGTTTCAATTCTCCTTGCTCTCGAGAAATAAATAATTAAATGATTGTTGTGTTCGAAGTTAGAATGTTCTCATCCTGCTGCAGGTGCAAGAATACACATCGTTATTTTCAGAGTTAAGGAGAAACCCGGAATGTCTTGGAAGATGGCTGGGAAGCGAGAAGGGAGGATGCCTTGCGTATCTGGTCTGTCTGAAGCCAAGGCCACTGGAAGGAGATATCATTAATTAAATTTATTTCATGAAAGAAAAGCTACTGCCTAGAGGTGCGATGGAAGGTTTTAAGACAAAATGACGCAATGTGGGTTGAATCCCATCTTTTGTATGATGCGCAGGGACAGCGAGTCCAGACTTCTGCTAGCTTTCGGAGGAGAAGGAGCATCTTAGAGCAAGCTCCAAAGCCATAAGCTAAAACGACCCATTTGACGTGAGTACTTCTTAGGAAGTCAACACGAGCTGACACCTTTTTGGAAAGATAGAAGAGAGACAGGAAGGGCCCTCATGTAGAGCAGTGTAGGGAAAGATTTTGCTTTCTTTCAATGAGTCGAGAACTGAATATTGCATCTATTTTGTGTTGTGTTGTGATTCTGGAATTTATAATCATCTGTCTTTTGGGCCGCATTACTTATATTCGTAAAATCGGCTCTGTATTAATTTTTCTGTACCTCTATACTTTGCTATTGAGATGTATTTACATCCAATTGTTTTTGGCCTTATAATAAATATTCAAACTGCACTTTGGAGTCGGTGATCTTTTCAGGCATGACGACTTTGCTAATATCTGTCTGAGTTGTTTCCTCCCCTCAACCACTTTAGGTAAATAAAAGATCGATCGCTTACGCTATATTTAGTAGGGAACAATAGGTATGCAATTTAGCGTAATCAGAGGCATGCAGCATCCTTGCTGTAGCAAGATTTAATTTGCTGGACACTCAGGATCGAAGCCAAAGATGAAAGATAAGTTTGCAGGCATAACGTTTTTGCATGGGAAACTCAGTCGTAAATATAACCCATATCTTCCTTGAATGTGAATGGTATTCAAAGTTTAGAAACACATTCTTAGAGAATTCAATACAGCAAATGCATGCGGAGGACCAACAAATATTCTGACACTACTTTTAGGGGTCACTACACTGAAATCACCCAGAAGGTTGAAGCCTTCTTCAAGTCAGCTGGGAAGATCAGAAAATCCAAACCTCGCTGCTAGCGTTATTCATGTATGACAAACCAGAAAATCAATAAACAACCGACTTCTCGATAAATGTGAAAGCTAGCGGTCGACTTATTCGACTTGTTCCGGGGGGAGGGCAGGGGCGTTGGCGGTCGTCAGACGACTTGTTCTCGGGGCGTGGTGATAGTCAACAGATGACTTGATCACCTCGATGGCGGGGTGGTAGTCAACAGATGACTTGATCACCTCCGCCGCCCCCAGAAAGAGTGCTGCCCGGGAAAGACCGCCCCCCCTCACCCCCCCACCCTCCTAGCTACGCCACTGCCTCTTTGTGCCACAGCCTACTAGCATTGATGGAATGAACTCAGGCTCAGTCAGTGAATGAACTGGACAACTGGACAACTTCAAAGAAACCGGCACCACTTTGGACATGAAAACAAGAACTATATTTTTCTGACAACCACATGTGATCAGACAACCACAAGTGACTGATGCTGGTTCTCATCTTTATTGGAACATGTTAAAGAAAGTCTAAAATAGTGGGCCTCCATAGCCGGGTGGATTGGAACCGAACCTATTTTTGCATGAAGTCCAATACCCATCAAAATCACATGTTCCAGCCATATGCCTTCTTTCACATCCAGAACCCCCAGGCACTCGATCAATCTACCACCAATCCGTTTTACCACACTATGTCCCTCCCTACCTATAAACCTCTTAAATGTTTTTAACATTTGTATGCACAAGTCGTATTGACTGATTGTAAAATAAAAAGTGCAAAAATTAAAGTTTGCATTTCAGAAAGGTTTGTTTGGGTTTAAATAAACCGTATAAACAAATATGTATGTGCACATTTTCATAAAAAATACAGCGTTAAATCTGCTTTTTCACATGTCAGTTGAAGTATCTAAACATTGCTTCACATTCGTTAATAACACAAATTCCAGTAAAAGCAAACCTAGAAACACATTTCACACCCAAGGCAGCTCTATAGAATAAAAGAACACATGCCAAATAATTTCACTCTCAGCTGCACAGTGTGCACATTCTGTTTGATCTCTGGGATACCTTGCCAGGCTATATCTGGTCTGAGCCAAACCAAACCTTCACATTGTTCATTCATTCTTCAAAGCCCAGTAGTTCCAAAGATACCCTTGGGCCCTGCGCCTTTTGAAGTAATGGATATAGGTTGATAAAGAGGATTTACATTTTAATGGCATTTAATCCTCTTCTACTGCTGTTCGTCAAAACCTGTCTTTTACAATCCTCTAAAAAATGATTCTGACATGCCTGGTTATAGCAGCCTTCTTGCACACTAAATCATAGCATGCCTTGGCATCTTTATGCAGAGCGGATTTACTCGGGGTTCTGGGCATTCTTTTGACAAATAAAATTGAGAAGGAAAAAGGACTGGAAAGAATGTATTTGTTTCTATTGAAAGGAGATATCTACAATAACATTAGTGCAGCACAAACCACTAATAATGATGTATAAGCCACAGTGGGGTGTTTGCATAATGAATGGTTCATTGAATGCAAAGTGCCCTGGGAATTGGTGAGTTAGGAATATACATTATGTAGTTGTTTATGGTGAATTGATTATTAATGGTAGTGCCTGTTCATTGTTTGTCAGTAGTAAGGTGCTCACAGATTTTATGTTGGAGGTTACTTGTGAAAGATGTAAAGGTAAGGATTTGTGTGGCATCACTGTGCATGTGATATGAGTATGGTATAGAAGGCAAGTATGATAGGGCCAACTTGGGGAAGAACCCTTTAAGTTGATGGATGAAAAGGGTGTCGAGCTCAAGGAGTCAGAAAGAAATTGCTGGAGAAAATACGAAATTGCCCTGCCCAATTCTATGTCAGTTGTAGCTAGTGTGTAATACATAATCAGATGCTCTACCATGCCGAAGTCTGTGGCAAGATGGAGGTGGTAAGTGTAGAGTAGGAACTGTGCCAAAAAATAGGATGCAAAATCATTGACAGTGAGTGTGTTCAGGTTAGTGCCAGGCAGTGGCGGCTCCTCCGCTAAAGCGGACTAGCGTTGCCCCACTGCTTGTTGAGCAGTGGAAAATAGAAATAAAATGATAATAACAAGAAGTTATCATTTTCTTTTTCTTTGCGGGACTTCAACCAGGTCAGGTGGGGCGGGAGTAGGCTCCCTGCCGTAAGGGGGAGCAGAAGTGGTTTGCACTCCCTCTCTAAGTGCGCATGATGGCTTAGTCGGCCCTCTGAGGGCCGGCCACACAGTCATGCGCACTTGGCATGTTCTCCACTGGGCTGTGTTATACAGCCCAGTGGAGAACATGCCACGCATCCCAGGTACTGCCTGAGCGGCCCAACAGGCCGCTCAGACCAATCACGCCGCTGCAGGAGCAGCGTCATGATTGGCTGGGGGAGTCCAGAAGCCTGGGTGCTTCCTGTGCTGGCGAGGACTGAGGAGAGATGTGCGGCTGCAGCGGCGAAGAAGAAGTAGGTAAGGTTATTTTTAATTTGTTTCATCTCTCCTCCCCCCACCCCACCACCCCCGTTCCGAGGCAGCCGCTACTGGTGCCAGGCGGTGGGAAAGAAAATATATTTTGTTTGCCTTTCTGTAGGGCTGACGTTTCTCAAGAGTGGAAGATTTTCTATGTCTTCAAATGTGAATATGCTTTTGTATTCAAAGGGCCTTGGTCACCACAGCAATCTTCGGCTGATGCTGCAGGACTCGTGGGCAAAGTTTCGGGGAAAGATACTGGGTTGGAAATCATTTAAAGTGTTGTTTTAAAATTCATAACAAACGTGGTATTGAGGAGAGGAACAAGGTCTTTTTGTACCTAGTAAAGGTTGTATGGAAGTGAGTTAGGTGTAATTTTGCATTTCATATTTATGATATTCCTGTGGGGGCAACATATCAGTATATCAATTTAAAATTTGACAATGGAGAGTTATCATTCGTAAGAGAGCATGGGTAAGGTTGGAAACAATGGCAGATGATATGCACATTAAATACATAAGGCCCAGTGCTAAATCCAGTCATAGTCAGGTTCCTATGGACCAGTGTTCTCCAGCGTATTAAATCACACTCCTGGAACTAGGTTACCAAACCACCTCAACAAATGCAATATCAGCATTGCCATGTCAGTCATTTTAACTGAAACAACCCATTCATGGTAGTACAAACTATCATGACTAGGATGAAACTAGAAAACCCAAACACAGACAATTTTCAGTCAAAGTATGAAGATGTAGATATTCTTTGACAGGGGTGTAGCTTGGTCAGTAAGATTGGGAGGTGTGTGTGTGTGAGCTTCAAATTTCCCAACAATCACAATGGTTAAAATGCATTATATGAGAAGCAGAGCAGGAGGGGGACTTAGGGGGCAGTAGGAAGGGAGAGGAGTGCTGATTGAAAGGGGTGCTTAAAACTCAATATTTGTAAAATAGCCATTTTTAAGACATTTAAAACAGAGACAAGAGTGTGTGTGTGTGTTGTCTGCATGTGTATATAAAAATCCCAAGTGACATTCGACAGACACTTCACCATACCCGACTTAAAGCGACTGTACTCAACTATTTACTACAGAATACATTTATTTGGGGGTGTAACGTCCCAAACACACCCCTGTTCTTTGACTAACTATAAGGTAGTCTTTCAGCCTAATTAATTTTGATCACACTAAAAGGATAAACACACAAAAGGTGATTTGAGGAATGCTTTCAAATTGTCTAAACCCCTGGCAACCTCTCTGAGGAGCATTTCAACTCATAGTTTTTCACCTGTTGTGCAACTCTTTGCAGAAGCCCGCCTTTGTAAATCAGTCTTGTCCCTGCTCCTCATAGGAACAGGGTCAAGACTGATTTGCATATGGCTGGGTCTGAACTGGGGTGGCGAAGTGAGCTAAAGAAGGATGATAGATTCAACCCAGATCTGTGACTGGGGGTGAGTGTCTGAAACATTTCAGAGCTCCGTCTATCATCTCCTTGTGTTTGCTTTGTTTGCTCTAAGTTGGCAGGGTATGCCCAGATGTGGGTCCCCTGCTCACTTTGCAACTGGATTCAAGCTAGCCTGACTGAGGAGGGGTGTTACCCCGAAACCGGTCCAGGGATGCATGTTTTCGTTCCAGGGAAGACCTGGCTTGGCAGTTCGGGCTGGACTGTTCATATGAGGGACAGGGTCAAGACTGATTTTCATATGGCTGGGTCTGAACTGGGGTGGCGAAGTGAGCTAAAGAACGATGATGGATTAAACCCAGATCTGGGACTTGGGGTGAGCGTCTGAAAAGTTTCAGCACTCCATCTATCATCTCCTTGTGTTTGCTTTGTTCGCCCTAAGTTGGCAGGGTATGCCCAGACGTAGGTCCCTTGCTCACTTTGCCACTGGATTCAAGCTAGCCTGACTGATGAGGGGTGTAACCCCAAACCAGTCTCAGGATGCTTGTTTCCAGTCCAGGGAAGACCTGGCTTGGCAGTTCGGGCTGGACTGTTCCTATGAGGAACAGGGTCAAGACTGATTTGCATATCGCTGGGTCTGAACTGGGGTGGCGAAGTGAGCTATAGAATGATGATGTATTCAACCCAGATCTGTGACTGGGGGTGAGTGTCTGAAAAGATTCAGCGCTCCGTCTATCATCTCCTTGTGTTTGCCGCATAGGAACAGCCCATCCCAAACTGTCAGGTGAGGCCTCTTCCAGAAGAAACCACAAGCAAGCCTGGAGTGTCCGACTGGTCAGGTGTTGATTGTTTTCTTGTTAAAGCCTTGCTCAGCTCATATTCGACATCTAGCTATTGAGAGAGAAAATCCTGCTTTTGCTGCCCTCTGCAGTCAGTCCCTTGATTCTGCTACGGTTCCTCGTAACTGTAAGCAGGCTCTTGTAATTCCCATTAGCAACTAAGGGCCTGATTACGAGTTTGGCGGTGTTGCAGTGGGCGTCACCCCAGTTCCCCGTTGCAACACCGCCAAACCCGTAGTCAGACCGCCTGCCAGATTCTGACTGGAATCCAGGTTGAGCGGTCCTGCTTTGGCGTTCCCACAGTGGTGCCTTTCTAAGGCTCTTATGTGAGCCTTAGAAAGGCTGTGCTGCGGGAGCGCCAAAGCACGTTCTTGCATGTCATGGACTGTGCAGTCCATGCCGTGAAGGAACAGGGGGTGCATACAGACAGGGATCGCTCCATGTTCCTCCCTGCATGCACCCCCCTAGGGCCCCCTTAGTTTCCTCACTGCCATCCTTTTCATGGCGGGCTCACTGCCATTAAAAGGGTCACATTGAGAAACTCATAATATGCTTGGTGGTGCTGCAGCGGCATTCCCAAGATATTGCAGCTTCTGACCGCTGCGGCACCCAGCGGGATCACGGATCCCACTGCGACTACGGCGGATCGTAATCGGGCCCTAAGTCTTCAACAAACCCTACAGTTCTAATCAGTTTTCGCCTTTTCTCCCTGCTGCCTTTTGCCACTCGAACAGCTGAAAGGAAAGTGAGTCTTCCATCATCCTTGACAACAACCCATTGATCCCTGCCAGGTGGGATTTTGGCCTAAGCATGGAATTGAAGTAGTAATGGTTGGAGTCCTACACCAGCTGAGGACTATTACAAATCAAGGCAGGAACCCGCAGCCTTGTTCCTTTTAGACCTCTCAGTGGCTTTTGATACTGTGTCTCTCACCTTGTGTTCTTCTTCAGCAAAGAGTCTCAAGGTACCTAAAATTGACAGCACTCTGGAAGGAGAGTACTCTTTGTCTTATTTAGTAGGCAAATATTGGAACTCCCTAGATGCAAACTCTAGGAGCCAAACCTTTACCAGTTTTGGAGGCCTTTGAAGACCTGTTTTCAATCTAATCTTTGCCCAGTTCATGTTGCATGTAAACAGCATAACACCTTAATGGATACATGCTCACTCCATAAATGCTGAAAAGAAATAAGTAAATAAGTCAAGGGAAAGTAGGAGAACTTTGCCCTTTCTTCAAATAATGGTTGTCCCAGCTATGGCTGGTTTTTGTTTTATTCTTCTCTATCTGGAAATTTTTTCTATCACCCACCTTTGTGTTTTGACCTTTGTCACATACCTGACTTTTAGTAGATCACTTTTAATTGGGGTAGCCCAACTGCATGAAAGTATTCAGGGGATATCTAAGAATAATGACACAAAATTTACTTTTGTTGTGGTAAACTGTGCCCTGGTCCACAATAGGGGAACCCTGCAATCTCTGCCCCCGTACACCAGTTTTAACATAAAACAAAAATCTGCCTAAAATTCCTCAACTTTCCTATAAGTGATTCTTCTACCTGCTAGTGATCTGTCATTTTTCTCCTACAGAATATACACCAAATTTGATATTTCAAATAGTCTCATTATTTGATTCACATTTTTGAGTATCTTGCTGTAGCAATGACATCTTAAGACATAAGCACTGCATATCATTATTTGCCTCCCAATTTAGTCTCTGTCGCCTTTTTCCTTCATTTTGAGACTGTTCTTTTCAGCTACTATTGTGCCTCCCCTAACTGTGCATGTATTGGCACAATCCACTGAATAACCAGTGCAAGCAGGTTCCGCTCCTCACTAACATGTAATATAATCAGGTCCATTGGAACTATGTAATTCCTATGCCGTGGTGCTTTGAGACATAATTTTGCACTGACCAAACTGCCTCATAACCCACCATCTGCTGCATCGTTGCAGATTTTAACAAAAAACAGAAATTCTTTCTGCAAGGGATCAAAAGTTACCAAAAAATCTTCACACGTGGTGTGATGCAGTGGCAAACCCTGTGCAAAGGATAACTGCTCACTCTTCAGTAGCTTATTGCTGGATTGAAGTGTTAAAACTGGTACTAATGAGCTGAAACCTTTGGCCGCATACATTTTGCCTCATTGAGGCTGCTTGTGATGTTAATACGAGGTGCATGGGTTCTAAAGTCACTGAGGCAGCAAAAGAATTTGGAGTGGGAGGTTGTCAACATTGTTAAAAAATTGTTGCGTGATGCCTTTTATGTACTTGAAATAAATGATTGTGGTAAATCGTGAGTCCATCTTGAATATCAGAGGGTGAGTCCTGAGCTGTTTCTGTGGGTGGAAAATGACATAACTTTTAGATACCTTATGAGGGGTGGAGGGTAACAGAAAGAGTTTTCAGTTATATTTTTACCTGCATCTTTGCTGGGTCAGCGTGAGCGAGACCTCCAAAGAGAGGCTGCAATTAGATCAAGTGTTAAACTTAGCGAATAAGCACCCAGTCTCCTTCCATCACTATCCACATCAACCCAACAATGGGTTTTCTTCCCCATGCAGGGGCGTAATGCAGACCCCTGCAGCCCCTCTGGTGTGGGGCCAACATTTCAAGGAACCCCTTACCGTTTCTGTGACCCCATTCAGTCCAATGGCATTGAATACCTGTGAAATATGGGCGACTTAGGGGCCCCTCATTATGTTTTGCAGCAGAGGCCCTAGCATTGAGTTACCCCACTGTCCCCATGGTTGCTCAGTGGTCTGATGCATCCACTCCAAGAATTTGTACTTTATGGTCACAGATTCGAATACTGGCTTGTCCACTTAACCTTTCATTCTTCCATGGTCTATGAAGTTACTATTACTGAGTCAACAAGCGTCTGTTGTTCAGGGCCAAGATACCCCAAGTGGTGAAGGTGCGCTTTAGAAATATACGCACTATGTTATATTCTCTGTGGCAGTTGCAGGGGTAAATCTTATCCATAGCTGTGAAATCTCACCCATTATGCATCTATGATGTTGTAACTAGACCCTTGTCTGTGAGAAAAGGGACGAAATTGTCCTCTTCAGTGTAATTTCTATGTGGCTCTTGGTGTAGAGTTATGGGATCTGTTGTCGCTTTGGCTGAACCTAAAGGAGTGACATAATGAATGCACCTTATATCATATCTTAATGTAAAGCTGCATAAATGAGCCAAGCATTGCAATTTCAAGTTCACGAGAAAAGCAACCGCAATAGGGAATTAGTTCCCAAGCCACAAAGGAGCTGTTTATCTTTCAATTTTCATAAGACACGGCGCAGACTAGTCAGTTCACTGTTTGAAGACATTCTCAAAAAACGCACTGTGGCCATCACCATAGTTCCTGAGGTCAGACAGGGGCGCCTTTAATGTACTGCACAAAACTTTGCATCCCATTCATGCTGTTCTCATGTACATACACATTGCTTCAAGATTGTCACAGACCAGATGGTGAGGCTCCAATCCACAGTCATATATATGTCCCATCATGGGCTATTCAGTACAGTGGTCCAGAGCATCTATGGTCTGGACGGGTTCCAAGGCAACCTGTGCATTGCTTCATTTGTAAAGGGTGCCCAGAGCTGGCATTGTTGAATGCCACGGTTATCGTGTACCAATGATGCTATATCTTGGTCCCACCTCATGCTTCTTCCTTCCACCACCCTACACTTCCTTCCTCACTTGGGAAAGGTATTTTTGAACTACTTTCTCCCTTTGTCACTGTTTTCCTATCTTCCCTTTCTCTCTCCCTTTTTTTCTTTCCTCTGTCTTCCACTGGGTCAAAGTCTGATGGTGAAAATTATATCCTGGTCCACAAAATGAGTGCTGATCCCCACCGCCTGCAACTATCGGCACAGTTTAAGCACTAATACATGCCCCCTTCCCTGGAGACACCTAACAGCTTGAACTTGGCTCCTCACATCACCTTAACTGTGCATGCAGTAATCCTTTGTAAAGTGAAATTCGTCATATCAGCCTTATGTGAAGAAAATACAGGGTCGATCTCTGGGACATATTATTCAAAACGGAAACCTCAAAGAGACACACAGGCAGAAAGTACACCCACAAATGTAGGTTATTGCCCCTCTCATGTGCATGAATGCAGCAATGTTGTTTTCTATTTGATGCAGGAGGGGTACATCATGAATTTTAAGGATTGATAACCCACCACACATCCACCCATTAAACTAATGGGAGAGGATACACAACCTTGATGAAGCAGTGATCTTTGACACAAGAACAGTTCAATTTCCTTGGGAATGATTATCCCAGAGGTCAAAGGTGATGTAAAGGATGGAACAAAATGATCATAAGTAGGAAATGGAAACAGAAGCTATAGGGGCATATTATCAAGGAATAGCGATATTTATCGCTAACCACGCTTAGCGCGACTTTGTTTAACGCCGCCTATCGCTGGTAAATATCGCTGAGATAACACCCTATTAACAAGGTTTATCTCCATAGCGATAAAATTTCCAGCGATAGCGGCAAAATGTGAGAATATCGCTGGTAAAGCAGCGATATTCTCGCATTATCGCTAAGGTGGATTCAGCATTAGAATCCACCTCCTATACTTTAAACAGGTAAGTCATCCTCACTAGCAGGAGATAAAATCTAGCGATAAACGCGCTTAGTGCGAATTATTTTATCGCTTCACCTGCCTTGCTAATAGGGGGTAGTGGTGTTAGTGACTGTTTTCAGTCGCTTTTAGTAGGGAACGCCTTCCTTGCATGTCATTAGCGATAATTATCGCTGACATGCAAGGCGATGTGAATCCCGCCCGCTAACGCCTAAAAGCTGTCGCTAACGCCTGTTAGCGACAGCTTGCTAATGGGGCGATAAAAATATCTCCGCTTTAGCGGCAAAAAGTGCCGCTAAAGCGGCGATAAAGCCCTTGATAATATGCCCCATATTTCTTTGGACAAAAGGAATGCTGTTTGGTTGTTTAAAGAAGACAATCTACCTTCAGCAGACAGTAAAAAAATGCACGTTATGCAACATTTCGTTGCTTGTGTGTCATTCTCACAATGCGATTACATACTGTATTACTTCTTTAAACATTTTTAAGTGTTATAAAGTCAATACCATGTGTTTAAGGTAATATTTTAGAAATCTATCCTGTTGTGTGATTTACCTTGCTTCTGAGCGGCAGGTTTTCAGGTGGCATCAGGATAAAAGGTACATCTATAAATATTGATATCTGTGTGCAGACAAATCGAGATTTATGATTCCCCCAGGTCACATGATGTCCCAGATTTGCCTTAATCAATATTCTTTGAGCCAATAAATCTTCATATTGACAAAATAATTTAATACCTACTTAGGATATTTCGAGAGCGCTGGTGAAATATGTCGATGACCCTGGCGACAGCAGCAGTCACTTTTCAAAATCAGAACAAGAATCTAATCATCCCAAAATGCACTACAGTGACGACATAAGGAATACTGCTGATTTGTTCAATCTTTATTGATACGGCCATTGAAGCTTTAACACAACGGTTGTGCAACTCAGTATGTCTATTAGTATCCAAGACAGATAGAATATATCTCAGCATGTAGATTGAGGAAGAAGACACCATCTTTTCTGGTCCTTGTGATGCTAAGGAAACACACACATAAAGAGAAAGTGGGGCAGACGTACGAATCAACTTAACAGAACTATTGTGGTCCTCTGCAGAATGGGTAGCTTTGCAATAACGCAAGCTCAAATTCCATAAGTGCTGGAAGTAGAGGTGGGGGGGGGTGCTGCAACACCCCCAAAAATAACCAGGTTGGGGTTCAGAAGGTGAATGGGCAATAAAGGTGCCTTTAAACTTTGTCTTTATCTGATCACTTTTGCTGTGAATTTAAAAACAAAGGTCAAAGGTCTGGATATGTCTTCTGCCAATTTGCTGCTTATTCCTTTAACATGGATGTTGGTGTTTACATTTCATTCTATGACTACAAAGTGAGAGGATGTTTTTTAAAGTGAACTCTGCAGCAATCTTCCTGAAGTACAGGAAGTGTGAAAGGAAAGGCTATAGAGTGTTATTTTTTTCCAACACACAGCATTTAAATACCTAGTAAATGTACAAATATTTCAAAATATATCAGCAGTTAAGAAAGCATAAATGAAGCACTTTTTTATATTTCTGGAGTGACATAGAAACTCACATGTTTATTGGGATCAAAACAAAGCATGACACTTTACTTAGTGGTGTGCAAATGAAAATTACTCACTGAAACCAGATTTCCACACATTGTTATTTGTGCACTGTATAGTTTTTTCAGTAAAACTCCATGTCTGTGCAAATTTAGTGGCAAGCTTATGTCTTCCCATAAATTGCTGCATACTTTGGGGTCGATTCCGATCTCGGTCGGAGACGCACCCAACGCCATTCGGTCGGGAAAAAAGCCATGCGAATGCCTGTTTCCCGACCGATCCGCACATTAATCCGAACGAACAAGTACGATGCGCACAACAGCGCAGATTCCGACCGAGTCGTACTCACCCAATACAGGTCCTGATCCCCGACCGAGCCGGATCCGTAAACGCAGATACGAGTCGCCCGGAAGCCAAAAAGCAGCCCCGTCCGGCCGGACAAGTACTATGCGCTTCCCGTACGCGCCGAACCCGTCGCTACGCACGGCACGTCAAAGCATCAGGGAGAGGTGCACATAAGCTCCGATTCACGCCACAACACGATCCACGGCTACGAGACGAACACGCCTACCACTACTACCACCTCTACCCTGGGGGTGCCAGGTGCCTACCACTACTACCACCTCTACCCAGGGGGTGCCAGGTGCCTCCCACTACTGCCACCTCTACCCAGGGGGTGCCAGGTGCCTCCCACTACTACCACCTCTACCCATGGGGGGCTGGATGCCTGTCACTACTGCCACCTCTAACCAGGGGGGTGCCAGGTGCCTACCACTACTACCACCTCTACCCAGGGGGGTGCCAGGTGCCTACCACTACTACCACCTCTACCCAGGGGGTGCCAGGTGCCTACCACTACTACCACCTCTACCCAGGGGTGCCAGGTGCCTACCACTACTACCACCTCTACCCATGGGGGTGCCAGGTGCCTACCACTACTACCACCTCTACCCAGGGGTGCCAGGTGCCTCCCACTACTACCACCTTTACCCAGGGGGTGCCAGGTGCCTCCCACTACTACCACCTCTACCCATGGGGTGCTGGATGCCTGTCACTACTGCCACCTCTGCCCAGGGGGTGCCAGGTGCCTACCACTACTACCACCTCTACCCAGGGGTGCCAGGTGCCTACCACTACTACCACCTCTGCCCAGGGGTGCCAGGTGCCTACCACTACTACCACCTCTACCCATGGGGGTGCCAGGTGCCTACCACTACTACCACCTCTACCCAGGGGTGCCAGGTGCCTCCCACCACTACCACCTCTACCCAGGGGTGCCAGGTGCCTCCCACTACTACCACCTCTACCCATGGGGGGCTGGATGCCTGTCACTACTGCCACCGCTACCCAGGGGGTGCCAGGTGCCTACCACTACTACCACCTCTACCCAGGGGTGCCAGGTGCCTACCACTACTACCACCTCTACCCAGGGGGTGCCAGGTGCCTCCCACTACTGCCACCTCTACCCAGGGGGTGCCAGGTGCCTCCCACTACTACCACCTCTACCCATGGGGGCTGGATGCCTGTCACTACTGCCACCTCTACCCAGGGGGTGCCAGGTGCCTACCACTACTACCACCTCTACCCAGGGGTGCCAGGTGCCTACCACTACTACCACCTCTACCCAGTGGGTGCCAGGTGCCTACCACTACTACCACCTCTACCCAGGGGTGCCAGGTGCCTACCACTACTACCACCTCTACCCATGGGGGTGCCAGGTGCCTACCACTACTACCACCTCTACCCATGGGGGTGCCAGGTGCCTACCACTACTACCACCTCTACCCAGGGGGTGCCAGGTGCCTCCCACCACTACCACCTCTACCCAGGGGTGCCAGGTGCCTCCCACTACTACCACCTCTACCCATGGGGAGCTGGATGCCTGTCACTATTGCCACCGCTACCCAGGGGGTGCCAGGTGCCTACCACTACTACCACCTCTGCCCAGGGGTGCCAGGTGCCTACCACTACTACCACCTCTACCCAGGGGTGCCAGGTGCCTCCCACTACTGCCACCTCTACCCAGGGGTGCCAGGTGCCTCCCACTACTACCACCTCTACCCATGGGGGGCTGGATGCCTGTCACTACTGCCACCTCTGCCCAGGGGGTGCCAGGTGCCTACCACTACTACCACCTCTGCCCAGGGGGTGCCAGGTGCCTACCACTACTACCACCTCTACCCAGGGGTGCCAGGTGCCTACCACTACTACCACCTCTACCCAGGGGTGCCAGGTGCCTCCCACTACTGCCACCTCTACCCAGGGGTACCACTACTACCACCTCTACCCAGGGGTGCCAGGTGCCTCCCACTACTGCCACCTCTGCCCAGGGGGTGCCAGGTGCCTCCCACTACTACCACCTCTACCCATGGGGGGCTGGATGCCTGTCACTACTGCCACCTCTACCCAGGGGGTGCCAGGTGCCTACCACTACTACCACCTCTACCCAGGGGTGCCAGGTGCCTACCACTACTACCACCTCTACCCAGGGGGCTGGATGCCTGTCACTACTGCCACCTCTACCCAGGGGGGTGCCAGGTGCCTACCACTACTAACACCTCTACCCAGGGGGGTGCCAGGTGCCTACCACTACTACCACCTCTACCCAGGGGGTGCCAGGTGCCTACCACTACTACCACCTCTACCCAGGGGATGCCAGGTGCCTAACACTACTACCACCTCTACCCATGGGGGTGCCAGGTGCCTACCACAACTACCACCTCTACCCAGGGGTGCCAGGTGCCTACCACTACTACCACCTCTAGCCAGGGGTGCCAGGTGCCTCCCACTACTGCCACCTCTACCCAGGGGGTGCCAGGTGCCTCCCACTACTACCACCTCTACCCATGGGGGGCTGGATGCCTGTCACTACTGTCACCTCTACCCAGGGGTGCCAGGTGCCTACCACTACTACCACCTCTACCCAGGGGTGCCAGGTGCCCTACCACTACTACCACCTCTACCCATGGGGGTGCCAGGTGCCTACCACAACTACCACCTCAACCCAGGGGTGCCAGGTGCCTACCACTACTACCACCTCTACCCAGGGGGGCTGGATGCCTACTACTACCACCCCCACTCACAGGATGGCAAATACATGCCACAAGAAGCACACACCAGCAGAAAGAATGCAAACAAAGACATCCCCCAACACCATGACAAGCGTGTGTAGACTGTGTCAAATGCCTACAACACTGAACAGGACTGTGGACATACAATGTGACCCCCTATCACAAGTGCCACACATAAATGTGTGTGGCACCCACAATGCAAGCAGGCCATGACCATTGTGGCAATGGGGTCCAAAGCCCCATCATCACAGTGACCAAAATGTGAGTGTGGGGTCCATAGCTGAAGCACATATTGACCATTGTGGCAATGGGGTCCAAACCCCCATCATCACAGTGACCAAAATGTGAGTGTGGGGTCCATAGCTGAAGCACATATTGAACATTGTGGCAATGGGGTCCAAACCCCCATCATCACAGTGACCAAAATGTGAGTGTGGGGTCCATAGCTGAAGCACATATTGAACATTGTGGCAGTGGGGTCCAGACCCCCATCATCACAGTGACCAAAATGTGAGTGTGGGGTCCATAGCTGAAGCACATATTGAACATTGTGGCAATGGGGTCCAAACCCCCATCATCACAGTGACCAAAATGTGAGTGTGGGGTCCATAGCTGAAGCACATATTGAACATTGTGGCAATGGGGTCCAAACCCCCATCATCACAGTGACCAAAATGTGAGTGTGGGGTCCATAGCTGAAGCACATATTGAACATTGTGGCAGTGGGGTCCAGACCCCATCATCACAGTGACCAAAATGTATGTGTTGACAAAGAATAAGCTGCAACTGCCAAACTGCATGGATTATTCCTGGTCACAGAACAACAAACACATCAGTGGCAAAGTAGTGCTTGTGTCCCATACCAACACAGAATGGGGGAGGCAAACAGTGCAGTGCAAACAAGACATACCTTTGGCCATGTGCAGACAAACATCACCCATGGGGGCTGACACTGTCAACACTCATCAATGACTCAATGACAGAAGTGACCATCAGAATGCAGACCCACATATTTGCACCAATGGGCACACAAATTCAGATACCCAGTGGAGACTGTAGAAGGGAGGTGAACAGATACCATACCATGGCAGCAATGGGGGACACACACAATGATCATTGTGCTGACTGATGACCTAGGAGTCCCAGGGACAGCAGGGCAAACACACCAAACAACATACAGCCAATGGCACACTAAAGATATGCCAATGCAGTGGTGCAGATGCACAAACACAAACAGGCAGACCCACACTGCACATCAAACACAACAGGTGAGGGGGGGTACCAGTGTCCCTAGGCAAACACACAACACATGAGGAGGCCTGAATACCAATTACACAGACGTGCATACAGTGCCACACAAAGGTAACTCATGGATCCAAATCCCCTATGTGGGCAATCAGGCATTGTCAGATGAGTGGGAGCACAAATCACACATGTCACACAAACATGTAGGAACAGCAACTGACACAGCAAGACACACAGACACCACAACACCACACCCAGGGCCCCCACAATGTGGTGACCCTGGGCTGCATTACAATCCCACTGTGATGACAAAGCTAGATGTCGTTCACACTGTGAACCACAGTCATGTGTCCTGAGCAACAAACTACCATCACACCTACACAAGCACAAATCAACCAGCACGGCCTGTCAGCCAAGGCCAACATGGAGGCAGGGGTCTAGCCGGGCAACAACTCTCATCTGCACACACTCAACACCACACACCTCGATCTCCAATAATGTGCAGCAGTGAAGCTCACATGCACTGGTGACATTGCACATGCACCCATGACAATCCCAGGGGGGTGGTGGGAACCAAGGTGCAGGAACACATCACACATGGACACTCTACCAGACTCCTGAATGTCTGAAACACTGAGCACTACGCTGTACATGGACATGACAGCAATACCACACCAACCAATGGGATCCCAGCCACAGTCACACACCTATGAAGAAGCCAAGGTCACCCACAAAGGACACACATAGACAACTACCAACATTGCAGCCCTGAGGAGTGCCAGCAGTCACACACACAACGTGTCACAACCAATGAAAGCTAACACAAACCAGAAATCACATGACAGGTGTCAACAACAAGTGCAAAGGGGAATCCGGACTGTGACACATCAGCGTCTGCCCACAAACTCAGCCCTGACAGCAAACACACCTATGGGTGACACCCTGATGACCAGTAATGTGCCATGCACCCACATCACAGAGAACCCAGGGAGAAGACTTTGGGGGAACATAGCTCAACTCAGCAAGCATCACAAACAGGAACATCACTAGGGATCCCAGCATGCACAGCAACATGGAAGTGAACACACACACATGCTCATACAACACACACCTTGGGCGCACGAGATGTCACAGGAGTACACACTGCCATGAGGGGACTCCACTCCTGTGTGAGAAAGCTGTGCCATATGTCGCATCAGTAGGGCTCCATCATGTCAGCAGAACACTTGGTCACACAGTCAACAATTAGCACCAAATGAAGGCTCCCGTCACATCAGCCTGGTCATGGGAATGTCAACGAAATCAACAGCACAGATCCAACACACATGTATAGCAAGTTGCACTGACAACACAGAAGAGTCCTTCCCCATTGATGCCCAAACCTGCATGTCCAGTGGAGATGGCCACACGGTCAGGGAACTAGACTAATTGAACAATGGCAAACACAACAGATGTGCATGGGTGGAACCCACAGATGTGACATTGCTAATGTAAGTAGGAAATCCCATTGCCAAATATTGAATACATGACACCCTCAGATGCTGCTAAGGACGACATGGATTCACCACAGGATAGGACACTGTCCCCCTGGAACACATGGGTACATGCACAGTAACACTTCATTTTCATGAGTCCAAAAATCACCATCATTGCAGCAAGGGCAGGGTTAGCATCATCAACATCATGTACATCAGAAGCAAAACCACTAGAGAACAGAAAGTTGCTTTAGTCAGCATGTGGGTTCAAAACTTGGAAGAACTGCAAGGTATCAACAAAGGCCAATGGCCAGTCCATCAAGGAAGTCTATACAGGGTGACAGTGGCAGATGTCACCCTATGCATGCCTGCACTGATCACAACCGGGGACAATCCCCTAGGAGGGGCATACGGGGGCAGGCCAGGCACCGCAGGGACAGGATCAGGGCTCACCAGGAGGAGGCAGGGAAGGGGTGGTGGGTGCTGGAGAGCCACTGACAACTGCAGTGGAGGTGTCTGACATGGTGTGTGCCGGCACAACTGGGGGGCATGACTCAGATGTTGTGGGTGCCGGCACAACTGCAGTGGACCCTGCAGATGGAGTGGACAGGTCCGCCACTGCAGCGCCCAAGTCAGACAGGGTGATAGTGGACTCCACTGCAGTGCCCACCTCCAGGGGAGGAGAATGGGGATCAGGAAAGGTGGGCAGGACAGAGGGGGAGGACACCCTCACCACATCAGTGGTACAGACAAGCGCAGCGGGGGGTGGGGCCGGAAGAGCAAGTGGCAGGGGGAGAAGGCCTGACCCTTCTGGGGATGGTGTATCTGTGGGTGGGGGAACCTGGGGCAGGGTGTGGTGGGGGCACCTGTGGAGTGGGGGCCTGAGGGATGGAGGAAGGAGACTTGGTGCCTGAGCTGCAGGGCGGCGGCGGGGTCTTGCTCTTCCGGGACCGGGGGGACTTGCGGGTGGGGGCCTGAGTCGGTCCACGCCTGGGGGATGGTGTCCGGGGGCCAGGGGCACTCCGCTCCGTGTGGGTGGGCTTCCTCTTCCCCCTGAATGATGGATCAGCTGGGTCGGAGGGGGAGAGGCCAAGGTCACAGAGGAAGAGCCGCTGTGTGTATGGGGTTGCAGGTGAGGCAAGGGAGGGGTCTTTGGAGGGAGAGGCAACTGAGGACTGCGCAGTGCTTGTGGATGCATGTGTTTGTGCCTGTGCCCCATCCCCTGTGAGTGTGGTTGCAGTCCCCTGACGGTGCGTGCGTGTGCGTCTTGTTTCTGGCGTGTGTGTCCGTGTGCTGCATGTGTCTGTGCTGGTGTGTGCCTGTGCCAGTGTGTGTGTGCTTGGGACGGGTAAGGTGCTGGGGAGTGTGGATGGGGCAGAGGCAGGAGGGGTGAGGGACTGTCAGAGGAGGGACACTGCTGCCGTCAGGGAGGAGTCCATGGACCTATTGCCCCTCTGTAGGTCAGACATGCCCGATGAGATGCCCTCCATGAATGACACCAGCTGAGTCAACAGACTGGTGTGTGCATGGAGGACACTCAGCATCGCTGTCTGTCCTTCATGGAGCTGGAGGAGGAGGTACACAGACTCCTCACTCAGGGCAGCAGGGGACACAGGTGCAGGGGGTGCAGTGCCCGAACATGGGAGCCTCCACGGACCTCTGGAATGGGAGCCAACGGGAGGGCGGTGGTGGTGGTGGTGGTGGTGGTGGCGGGGACAGCAACACTAGCTGGGGTGTGGTGGCTGCTGACACCCGCCTCCATAAGGGAGTCATCGTCCGAGTTGCTCTGGTCCTCAGCTGAGGTGGATGGTGCTGAGGACTCCTCGGTGTGGCTCCCCTCGCCCTCCGTGCCACTGGGTCCCTCCGACCACTCCTCGGCTGCTGACCCAGTCTGGCTCTGCGGCTCCTCCTGGTCCGTGGAGCTGTCCCCTCCTGTGGCCGTGGATGTATCTGCAATCAATAGGGAAACAGACAGACATCAGTCACCTGCACCGAACGCACACACCACAGTAAGTACAGCACATTACAGAGCAAGCCCTGGCATCCTTAGTTGAACATTGCTAAAACTGCACAAACAGAACAGGAGAAGTCAATTGTCAGTCTGATGGTCAACCATGGCACTCACATCCCACCTGGCCTTGCACCCATCTGTATGGTGTCTGTGGGATGGCAATACCCTGGTGTGGACACATGCACCACCTACACAGTATTTGGACAGTGCAGAGAACCCGGTGAAGCATGTGGACATGCACACATCACAACTCTTGCCACTGAGTCAGTGCAGGTGTCCGGATGAAAGGGATGCCCAGAGTCAAATAGGAAATGCATGTGATGCATACCAGCGACAGACACCATGATGCACCCATGTCCTGATAGCCATTGCCACAATGGTGTGCATGTAGCAAATGTCACTCCCCTGCAGGATCACTAATAGGAAGTCACATGCCATGGCACAGCCATGCCTGCTAAGTCATACATAACTGTCTCCAGTCACATGGGCAGGGCAGCCAGACAACAACACTCTGCACTGTGTCACAATAGTAGATCATGGGGAATGCAAGTCCTGGAGCTGAACAAGTGCACATGTACATCCCCCACACACCACATCATCTGTACCCTCATCTGTCCAGGTTATACCCATTGTACATATGGGAGACCTGTAACACTACCCTCTGCACCTGAGCACATCACAATCTGCTGTGTATGGGAAACAGCTGGCTGAACCTCATATTCGCATACCCCAGTCTGCACGGTCAGGTGATCAAACACCTATGTGTCACACATGTATCATCTCCTATGGTCACATCTCCGGTGGCATGCGGAGCCCCAACCGAGGAACACCCCAGCAGACCTGACAACGAAGCCACAGCACACTGACACAGAGGCAGACACCTGAGGGGACGAATCACTGAGCAAAACGTGTCAACTGATACACGGCAGTGGGAGTACAGAGTGTATTGTATGGCCTGGAGTAGGCATGACTGTCCTGTCCCACATGAATGAGGGATGAGCCCTGGACAGTAGGCAGCTGGCTAAGTATGTGTGTCACACTTTATATACACACTCCTGGGGCACAAACATTGTTCCCACCCACAGCATGGGTGTGTGCCAGATACCCCAGGCACATGTGGGGGATCAGCTCAGCAATTGGGCCACATATCAAAATCACACGCAGAACACATGTCAGAACACAGGCAATGTGTAAGCAATGGACCCACCCATGATGCCCACCACAGAGTCAGGAAACAGATGCTGTCCCCCACCTTGAGTCAAGCAAACTGCAAGGACACAGTACCCAAGTGACATAATACCCTGACTGTAAGGGCCACACCTGGGTATCAGATGAGGAGTGGGCAGTGCACAATAGAGGGACATGGGTCCTGGACCACAAGACTGATGTACTGTGGAAGTTTAACCAGGCCAGAGGAGGGCACATAGCATGGCAGACAGTTCACAATGCAGACATGGACTCACCCCCTCCTTGCTGCTCTCTGGCCTTCAGCTGCCCATCCAGATCAGGGAAGACCACCTCCAGGATCCTCAGCATGTGGGGGTCAGGGTCCGGTGTCCGCCCCTCCTGCGAGGAGGCGACAGCTTCAGCTGGACCCGTGCGATCCTCCGGGTCCAGCCCCGAAGGTCCTGCCACCTCTTCTGGCAGTTGCGGATCCGGTGCTTGTAGACCCCACGGATCTCACTGCCCGGACGATGGTCAGCCATATCTTCTGCTTCTGGTGGGCATCAACCTGTGAGGATAACAAAGTGAGAATGCCATTACTACATGCAACATATCCGTGCATTACACAGTTGGATATACATGTCTCAATCACAGGGGCACATGATGTACACAGGCAGTGCAACGATGGCTATGGACAGTATGCCAGCAGTTACTACATGGTATCATTGCCTGGGAAGTAAAACCTAGTTTAAATGCACTGTCACTGCACTATACCTGTCCAGTGCATGTAACTACACCCTATGGGGGTGACAACTACTCAGTGAGCCTGCTAGCCAGTGGCGTGCAGACTGTTAGCCTTGCTAGTCAGACAACATGCACATTTAGAAAGGCAGTGGACAGAACACTCACCTGCTCCCCTGCTTTCCCATACAGCTTGCTGTACTGTGGAAGGAGGCCATCCAGCAGGGCCTGGTTCTCCTCAGTGCTGAAGGCTGGGGCTCTCTCCACAGTACGTGCCATTGCAGGGTCCAGAGGGTGCAGATACAGCAGCAGTGTAGTGGCAGATGTCGTCCTGGAGCATGTAGTGCAGGCAAGTGAGCTCTCAGGGGAACAGCCAGCATTATATGTGTGCTGCAGAGGCAGATACTGTCCCATGTGTCCAAAGTGATAGGTCCAAGTCGTTTGCATCATCTGAATCTGGCCAATCCATGGAATTGCAACACTTACACACGCCCCCAGCATCCTTCAAATGTTCAACTTCGTGACACCCATGAAATTGCAACATTGTTGTGGGTGACCAACTGAATTTACAGCATCAGACTCCTTCAAATTTTGAAAACGCGTCCGTTGCCAGGCCAGGCCATAGCCAATGGGTGCGCACCGATCGGACCATTGCTGTTCAACGTGTACATGGGAAACAACGCGTACCCGCACACATTGAATGCAATGGGCCGGCCGGGCACACCGATCGGACCATTGCTGTTCAACGTGTACATGGGAAACAACGCGTACCCGCACACATTGAATGCAATGGGCCGGCCGGGCACACCGATCGGACCATTTCTGTTCAACGCGTACATGGGAAACAACGCGTACCCGCACACATTGAAAGCAATGGGCCGGCCGGGCACACCGATCGGACCATTGCTGTTCAACGCGTACATGGGAAACAACGCGTACCCGCACACATTGAATGCAATGGGCCGGCCGGGCACACCGATCGGACCATTGCTGTTCAACGCGTACATGGGAAACAACGCGTACCGCACACATTGAATGCAATGGGCCGGCCGGGCACACCGATCGGACCATTGCTGTTCAACGCGTACATAGGATACAACGCGTACCCGCACACATTGAATGCAATGGGCCGGCCGGGCACACCGATCGGACCATTGCTGTTCAACGCGTACATGAGAAACAACGCGTACCCGCACACATTGAATGCAATGGGCCGGCCGGGCACACCGATCGGACCATTGCTGTTCAACGCGTACATGGGAAACAACGCGTACCCGCACACATTGAATGCAATGGGCCGGCCGGGCACACCGATCGGACCAATGCTGTTCAACGCGTACATGGGAAACAACGCGTACCTGCACACATTGAATGCAATGGGCCGGCCGGGCACACCGATCGGACCATTGCTGTTCAACGCGTACATAGGATACAACGCGTACCCGCACACATTGAATGCAATGGGCCGGCCGGGCACATCGATCGGACCATTGCTGTTCAACGCGTACATAGGATACAACGCGTACCCGCACACATTGAATGCAATGGGCCGGCCGGGCACATCGATCGGACCATTGCTGTTCAACGCGTACATGGGAAACAACGCGTACCCGCACACATTGAATGCAATGGGCCGGCCGGGCACACCGATCGGACCATTGCTGTTCAACGCGTACATAGGATACAACGCGTACCCGCACACATTGAATGCAATGGGCTGGCCGGGCACACCGATCGGACCATTGCTGTTCAACGCGTACATGAGGAAACAACGCGTACCCGCACACATTGAATGCAATGGGCCGGCCGGGCACACCGATCGGACCATTGCTGTTCAACGCGTACATAGGATACAACGCGTACCCGCACACATTGAATGCAATGGGCCGGCCGGGCACACCGATCGGACCATTGCTGTTCAACGCGTACATGGGAAACAACGCGTGCACCGCACACATTGAATGCAATGGGCTGGCCGGGCACACCGATCGGACCATTGCTGTTCAACGCGTACATGGGAAACAACGCGTACCCGCACACATTGAATGCAATGGGCCGGCCAGGCACACCGATCGGACCATTGCTGTTCAACGCGTACATGGGAAACAACGCGTACCCGCACACATTGAATGCAATGGGCCGGTCGGGCACACCGATCGGACCATTGCTGTTCAACGCGTACATAGGATACAACGCGTACCCGCACACCTTGAATGCAATGGGCCGGCCGGGCACACCGATCGGACCATTGCTGTTCAACGCGTACATGGGAAACAACGCGTACCCGCACACATTGAATGCAATGGGCCGGCCGGGCACACCGATCGGACCATTGCTGTTCAACGCGTACATAGGATACAACGCGTACCCGCACACATTGAATGCAATGGCCAATGTGTGCGCACTGATCGGTCCATTGCTGTCCAAGGCGTATTGCCAATACAACGAGTACCAGCGCACATTGAATGCAATGGCCAATGTGTGCGCACTGATTGGTCCATTGCTGTCCAAGGCATATTGCCAATACAACGCGTACCAGCGCACATTGAATGCAATGGCCAATGTGTGCGCACTGATCGGTCCATTGCTGTCCAAGGTGTATTGCCAATACAACGCGTACCAGCGCACATTGAATGCAATGGCCAATGTGTGCGCACTGATCGGTCCCTTGCTGTCCAACGCATCCCTGTACAAGTCACTGGCACATGTCACCATGCTTGTCACAGGTGAACATATGCCAGCCACATATACTTCCCAGGCAGTGAGGGGCACACCTACAACACCACAGCCTGTCCAAACTGTATCCTAGGGCATGTAAGGCTGCATTACCTATTCCGTGTATGGGGGTGAACATGTTGTTCTGTGGGTGTCACTTGGGGCAGCCACCCCCAGGCTGTGCACGTGTTTATGGGGACAGAATCCTTGGTGTTTCGTGTACATGACCACTGTGATGTGCAACTGTTCATATCTGTGCATGTGGCATGGTCACAGTTCACGGTGGTGTATGTGTATGTCATGTCACATACCCCCTGAGTCCCATGTGGGACGTTATGTTCAACCCAGGGTGACCCATTGGCACAATGTTGATGGTCCTCCACAGTCTGTGTGCATGTTGTGATTACAATGTCTCTGATTTCATGTGCACAATGGGAGGCAGTCTCCACATCCACGTTGTTTGTGCATGGACTTTGATGTTGTGCGTGTGTGTGTCACAGACGTCCATGTCTGTCCTGCCGAGGCAACACGGACCACTACCTGTGGGGCTCATGGTTGTTTTGCTGTGGTGTATACATGATACACCATGTCATGCCAGTGTCCATGTGGCAATACAGGGTCCCTGGGAATCTACCTGTCGTTGAGCTGTGATGTGACAGAGAGGATTCTTTGTGGCTGCCACACCCTTCTGCTTACCGACTCCAGAGAGCCTGACCCCTCTACTACTCGTTCACTTGGAAAGAAGAAACCACGGTGTAAAACAGTGACTTTTTATTCAAACAGTTCAAAGCATAAAACAATTCAATTTAAATGTTGCCCATCTACACATGAGCAGAATGAAAAATAAATGCATCGACAATGTTCAAACTCAGTTGTTCAAAGAAGCAAATATATGACTAAAATATTATGCTATAAGCAGCTGCTTAAGGGGCAACCCTAACTCTAGAGAGGATGGGTAGGCTAGTGCCTAGAAGGCTAATCTTTTCTTAAGAAAGCAACACCATTCAAGACTACGCAGTTTAAACTAAGTTAAATGCAATGGCTTGGGTTAGAATGAGCTGAATTAGATAGGCTGTCAAAGCCAAAAGGCTAAATTATTAAAGAGGCTGAATAAGCTAATAATAAAACAATCAGATAGGCTGACAAAGCCAATAGTGAAATAATCAGATATGTTGACAAAGCCAATAGGCTATGCCATCAGATGGGCTGTTAAAGCCAAAAGGCTAAATTATGAAGAAAAGAATATTACCACCTTGGAAGCTGAAGCTCTGGGCCCAGTCAAACGATCGTTCGGGAACCCTCTAAATGCAGTCAGGCTCTGATGCAAGGGAGAGTTCGAAGCTTTAGTCTGGGTGGGGCTCTTTTATATGGCTGAATGCAGAAACTATATAGTTAAATACAGAACTTACGCCTATGCCTGCACGGGGCTTGACACGAGATGTGACGCAGGCCACTTGACCGCCTGCCTACTGGAAAATTTTATATGAGAAGTGGTATCATGATGAAACAGAACTGGTGGCAGATGGTCAGAGTTCTCTGACCGCAAAAAGTAAACAAAGGATAACTTTCACCGTAAAAGATGCTTAGAATTAATATTAAATATATTAATTCTTGGTCAAGTTCCCTCCTTGGGTTCCAGTTTAATGCCAGCGCGGAAAGTCCCATAGCTAAGAATATCACAAATCTTGCATGTGACACTGCCAGATGTTCCATCAGGTTGTCATGTGGGTGGGGGCCACTCTTATTCTTGTAACTGTGGAAAGTTACAAGACAGGCTAATGTTGTATCTGGGTGGATGGGACAGATTTCTGCTAGCAGATCACTGAGGCCTACGAGGTCTGTTTTATTATTATTATAAAAATGAGAGCAAGAGTCACTTTCATTTGGGCCTACACTTTTGTATCTAAGAAGGTATGCTTGGGCCTATGTAAGATATGGTTTATCTAGGGAGCTGGGCTTGGGCCTATGTGAGATGTGCTACCAGGACAAGGGAAAGTGGACAATTTAAGACATTCTATCTGAGCCTGCCTGGTAGGGCCTATCTAGGAGTATCATGTTTGGTGGGTAGTGCAAAATCATTAATGGGTTTCTTGTTAAATGGTAATACGGGACTTTCGGGACCCTCCATCATCTCCCTGCTCTTGTTCAATTTTGAACACATTCCGGATAGAATACTGTGAAGGACTCTCAAGAATCGGGTGAATGCTGGGTGGGTCATTAACGTTGGGGCACGCAGCCCGGAGTTGCAAATCTGATGGTAGGGTAACATATTCTCCATCATCGTGGCTCAGTAATTGGTCATACTGGTGAGCGTTATGCTCCTCCCTCAAACTGTACCTATGTGGTGGAACTGGGGGAGCTGTGGATGTGTTGGGAGAAGCCTCAGGGGCACCTAGTTCTATAAGTTGTATGTGGACCTGGCCATCCCCATCCCCAGGAGCACGGTGCATGTCCTGATAGTCTGCATTGCTGTAAATTTCTGTTTTAACGTAGTTTATCCCAACTGCCTTGACGGTACATCTACTGAGGTACCTCATTAGTACCTGTACACCGCAACACATTAACATGATGACACAACAAATGGGTAACACAGTTTTCAAGATAGCAGATAGCCATGAAGGCATCCAGTCCAGGTTGAACCAGCCCGTAATAGGGTCTGCATCGACACCGCCCTCATCACGCATCTTCTTTCCCAAATTGCCCAAGTCCTCAATGGCCTTAGCGAGAGACCCGTTGTCCGCATCATTAGATGGTATGAAAGTACAGCAGCTCGATCCGATGGAACTGCATACCCCTCCCTGCATAGCTGTGAGCTGATCTAGAACATATCTTGATACATGGATAGTTGCTGACAGGAGCTGGATCTGGCCGTATATACGGCAAAGGAACAGATGGAGGAGACACTGGGCTTTTGGGGGTAGTATTTCTTTTGGGAAAATCATTTTGTCTGCGCCTACTGCATGGGGAATATGTGAACACACAAAACATGCTTCTTTTGTTGTCTTTTTCCCTATTTCGGACATGTGCCGGTACCATATGTTATCTAACAGGGCATCATGGGCTCCATGATCCGGATCGAATTCGTCCGGACGTGTGGAATGGAAATCGGGCATGGGATTAGGTTGTGCCATGTGAACCATTGTGTCCTGAAGAGCAGTGGCCCACTCTTGTGTAACCTCAAGTTTTTTCTTGTTGTTGCGGGCCGAGGCCCTTGCTCTACCTCATTTAAATCCTCTTTTAAATCTATAGTTAGTGCGAGGAGGGGCACTGCGGGACAACTGGGGACCTATTGTGATATTCAGAACGTCATCCCCTGGGGTGGTAGCACTACTTGGGATCAGATCAGTAACTGTGGATGTGGAGTGTGTGCTCGCGTGTGCTGCATCAGCGGTACAAGGTGGGAGTGGTGGACTTTTGATCCTATCTCTATCTCGTGGCACAACTGTCTGTCCTGAACATTGTATAATAGCATTAGAAAGGTCACATTGATCAGTGGTTGCAAGATAAAACATATACCAGGTAAGGGCCGCAATGGCCAAAACACAAATTAGTAAGACAAGTGGAATACATAATCTTTGCATCTCCTTTAGCATTCTTGACTGTAAGTACTCGACGCTCATCGTGTTCTTCATCATGGGAGGATGGAAGGCCGCTGTCTTCATGGAATTGTACGGATAAGAAATCCAGTCCTTCCCTTAGTCTATTGGCTGAGGTGGTGGCGCGTGGTCTAGGCGGACGTGTCTGCGATGGATCCATGCTTTTCTCTCAGTTATTCGCACTGCAGTTGGTGATGAGTCTATCACCTGGAAGGGGCCTTCAAACTTAGGATCCTTCCAACGTCTGACGTTTTTCCGGACGAAGACCAGTGTCCCGGGACGGATTGGTGGGAGCTCAGGATCGGTGGGGCCCTTGTCTCTCCTCTTGGATACCTGGAAGAAAGGAACTGCGCTGCGCTTGTTAGTTGGCACAGGTAATTGTAAAGTTCTGCCTTAACTATCTCAGGTGATGACTCACTATCTGTTTTGGAGCGTGTGGATGGAACTGTTACATTTATGGATCGTCCAGTGACAAGCTGATGGGGCGTGAGGTGGTGATCCGAACTTGGGGAGTTTCTTAGTGCAAAGAGTGCTATGGGCAGGCAGTAAAGCCATTTCTTTCCTATTGTGGCACTTATTTTGCTTATTTTATTTTTGAGCAAGCCGTTGAGGCGCTCACAGATGCCGTTGCTTTGTGGGTGATAAGCTGATGTCAGTTTGTGTTTAATGCCTAGCATTGTGGTCAGGGAGGAAAAGATGGCGTTTGAAAAATGACTTCCGTTATCGGTCCGGATGGCATCTGGAATGCCCCAGCGAGTAATGACATCACGGAGTAGGAATGTGGCAGCTGCTTTGGCATCACAATGGACGCAAGGTCCAGCTTCGATCCAGCGTGAAAATGGACATACTACTACAATGAGATAGCGGTAATTTTGGCAGCGATCGATCATGTCGACATAGTCAATGTGTAGCTCTTTGAAGGGGCCAGATGGTCTAGGAATGGTGGAAGCAACTGTTTTGAGAGTAGGGTTTGGAGAATATTGTTGGCAAATGAGACATTTATTAACATACAATTGTATCTGTTCATAGGCATTGGGGATGAACCAGTCTGTTTGCAAGGTGGTAGACATGTTATCTCGGGTGACATGTGTGGGAAGGTGGAGTTGGTCTAATGCCACTTGTAACAAGGCCTGTGGCATCACAGGTTTCCCTGTTACTGTCTGTCTGTATATGAAATCGGCGGAGTCCTGTTGTACTCCCCTCTTCTTCCATAACTCTTTCTCTTGATCTGGTGCACTTTCTTGCATTTCTCTGAGGTGTAATTGTGCTGTTTGATCATATTGTTGTGTCGTGTCAATGTCAAACAGTGTTGTTAATGGGGATGGTGTTTTTGGAATTCCTTCATTGCTATTGTCATGCTCTGTGGGAGGCAATGTTTGAGAAAGTAAAATGGGTGCAAGTGAGACTTCTGTTGTTGTTTGGAATGGGGGGCCTCTGGCTGCAGCCTTAGCTGCCCAATCTGCCAGGGCGTTACCTCTGGAGACAAAATCTTGGCCATTGGTGTGCGCTGCGCATTTGACTACGGCTACTTCAGCTGGTAGTGTAAGGGCCTCAATAAGTTCCTCTAGTAACGTTTTGTGAATGACAGGTGTACCATCTGATTTGAGGAAGCCGCGCCTTCTCCAGCGGAGGATGCTGGAGTGTGTTGTTGTGGTGACATATGCAGAGTCTGAATAAATTGTGACACGGTCATCAGCTCCAATGTGTAGGGCAGCTATGAGGGCTACTAGCTCAGCTGCCTGTGCATGACAAAATTGGGCACACAAGAGTTGTCTGTGGGCTGTCCTAGCTGGTGTATCCTCCAGGCTGATATTGCTGGATGGTGCCCTGGGTAAAGGGGTTGCTGGAGGCAACAATTGTTCCTCCTAGAGGGACACTGTTTTGTATTTGGGGGACCACCTGATAAGCAAGTGCTTGCTGTGGCTGTAGCTGTTGCATTGGAACCTGTATTTGTTGGACTGCTGGCTGAACCTGGGCCATTGGGGGCGCTTGGAGCTGCACTTGTTGTTGCTGTGCTGGTTGTGCATAAGAGTATATTATTTGGGGCTGTTGAAGGTGTTGTTGCGGATGCTGCTGTTGTTGGAATGGTATTTGTGCTTGGTAGCCAGTATTCATATATTGCTGACCCATGTCACGCTTTTTACTGTTACAATCTCTCTGTATGTGGCCTGGTTTCTGGCAATAGTAGCAGATGATTGGTGGCGTTCCCTGTCCTGGCTGTTGTGGAAACCTTTGTTGTCCCATCCCTCGCCCTCTTCCTGGTCCACCCGTGTTCCTGTTCATATTTGGTCTGTTATTGTAATAGGGCTGTGTGTTGGTGCTGTAAGCAGGTTGTGCTGGCATGTATTGTACCATTGGCTGTGGTTGCGGCTGGACATACTGTATGACAGGTTGGGGTTGAGCTTGTATGTACTGCACTGCAGGTGGTGCTTGAACTTGCTGTGGGGCAGGTTGGGCGTTGCCTGCAAGAGCATTCATGGCAGCCTGGGGGAAGGATGTTACTGCTGTCATTTGAGTGACTGGTGCTGCAAGCATGACTGTGTCAACATTGTCCTTTTTCTTATTTAGTTTCTGCTGTACCAATTTGGCAGCGGCATTCTCTATTGCCAGCTGTCTAGTCTTTTCCTGTTCCTGTCTCTTTTTGCAGTAATGTACAATGTGGTCTTGTATTTCTGCCCATGGCTTGCATTCCATTGCTACAATGCCATCTAATTTTTCCTGCACTTTAGTGGGTAGACCTTTCTTTACTGTATGGTAAAATAATCTCCCATACCCTCCAGCTGCGTCCCATCGTTGCCCTAACTCCTGGTGCCATTTCTCTTTCATTCTGGAAAGATAGTTGGCAGGGTCTTCATTTGGTTGCATAGTCTGTGACAACAGAGCCCCAATATCAGGAACATCAGGGAATTTCCTGCGCAACTCAGCCCATGTTAGTGTTCGGATGTCATTAAAGGAAACACCATCATGTTTGGTATTTGTTTTTGTAAGATTTGCATGAATACGTATGAAGAGATCTTCTGCGTCTTCTCCAATGAGGGAGATCAGCAGGCTTTTTACATCTCCTATTGCTATGTTGTTACCTGTGGTGCAATTTTCAAAGGCTGCAATCCATTTTCCCGCACCCTCGGTGAGGGGGAGTGCCTTTCTGACATTTTCTTTGTCTAGTGTAGACCATGGGATATAGATGGGGGATCCGTGATATTTTTGTAAAGCAGTGGCATTTGGCGCATGACCCCAGGGCGTTGCGCCGTGGGTCCTGTATAGTCATGCTGGCGGGCATATTTTTGCCAGACTTTCAGGCTCTCCCTCATATAGTCATAGTCCCAATCCTCACATCCTAGTCCTTTGAGGATACATTCAACTGCTGTTGCCATGTACTGAGGCTCAAAAGAGCCTTCTCTTGGCCAAGGGCGCATTTGTGGCGCTAAGGGCTCTGACCAGCCTGCCAAATCGTCTGAAAAGGGGTTAACTGCATAATCTGAACCTTCCCCTAATGTCACTATCTCATTGGGAGTGAGGTCATTGCTAGTTTTTGGTGGACATGGTCTGCTGAGACTTATGTTGTATCTATTTTTCATGCTAGTGGTGCGCAAAGAAGCAGAACCCGAGACGTCATATAGTATGTCGTCTGGGCGTCCATGTGTCCCCAAGACTTTAAGTCTTTGTGCTTCGGTGGTCCTGACCTTACTTCTTACCACTGGGTCTTGTTCCTGTGGGAGTCCACAATATATTGGGATGTCACCAAACATTGGATTGTGGCCTTCTAGCACCCGTGGGGGTGTCTTATCCCGTCCTACTGGTGTTTGGAATTGGTGGTCTTGGTGTGTGTTGGTGAGTGTTTGTGTTATTCCAGAGGCGGCAGCATCACAGGGGTTGGAGTGCTGATTAAAGAGAAATTGTGTATTCCCTTCCCCATTCCTACTGATAATTGTGTTTGGGTGATGTTGCACGAGGCGGTGCAGCGTGGGCGAGGGTGGTGTTGGTGTGTTGATCTTTGATATCATGTCTGTCATGCTTTTGTTCATGCTCTCCAATTTAAATGACAGGCGTCTTATTTTGTTTATCTGGTCTGCGTGGGAAGGTGATTGATGCGTGGGTGTCTGTTCGTCCTCATGCCGCTGTGGTGAAATACTTTCCAGGCTAGTGCTTTTGCTCAATTCTGCATTTTGTCTATAATTGTCATAAGAGGAGGGAAGACCAGTGAGAGGAACACACTGTCCCTCCGTCATGCACAGCAATGGTGCGTTAGAGAACTCAATGAGCTGCCGCTGGTCTGTCATAAGGCCAGATCCTGGTACTTTACCAGAAGGTGCAGCAGCCATGAAAGGCATGCTAGTTTGTGAGGGGAGATGCGAGCTTGGGAACGGGTGTGCGCTGGTGTCAAGGAAAGGGTTAAGGACAGGTGCTTGTTGAGTGTCAATGTCACGGAAGGGGTTAGTGACAGTGTCTTGTTTAGGGCCAATGTCACGGACAATGACAGGTGAGCGCAAGTCACGAGATGGCGCTTGAGAGACAAAGTCATGCGAGTGACGAGATGATGCTTGAGAGGCAGAGTCAGAGCCTTCCTCATCCTCTTCACCTCGGCATGGGTGTGCAGTATTGACTGTAGGTGTAAATTTTAGTGATAATTGTGCATCTATGAAGCCTGGGATACCTGATACTGCTGTCTCCCTTACTGTACCGTTGGGGAGAGGCAAATGTACACTGCGCAGTTCTGTCAGGTCGGGGTATACATCACTAGGGGGCGTGGATGGAGCCAGTGGTCTGTCCACGGGGTGGTACGGGTGGCTAGGTGATATGTGGGAAGCCTGAAATTCCTCAATCTGTGTGATGTGTAATTCTGGGCCGAGGTGCGGTGAGGTAGTTGCCTCATCTGGTAATGATTGGAAACCAGCAGCCGGAGAATCATTAGTGGTAACTGGCAGCTCAGGTTGTTCCTTGTTAGTGAGCTCGGTATACATACCGCTGACATGGTAAGGCGGTGGGGCGGAGCATTGGGTATAGCTGGGTGTGTGGAATCAGAGGGTGTTTGAACCTTGTCTATAAAAATGCGCCAGAGATCTAAAGTAGCCTTTCTTTTCTGTAACTTAGTGCCAGAGTACTTGGTGTCTAGAAAGGTGGTGGCATGCTCTAATATAATTGGATCAAAGCTTCCCTCTGAGGGCCAAGGATGAGTCATTTTCGCCGTACCCTTATGAAGCTCACGGCAGTGCTTTAGTATATGGTGCTCCTGCCCTCCGAATGTCTTTAAGACATGCTGGAGTGGAGTGGCCATGTTGATATGTCTAACACGGGGCGCTCTAGGCAAGGCCTAATTTACAGGAGCGCGCGTTTCAGGTGCTAGGGCCAATGTCTCTGATTAGTTCTTGTGCTACTGCCTGAATGACAATATCATACACACCGTCCTGTAAGTCTCGCTCTTGTGTTTGTGTGTAAAGAGGAAAGGAAAGCTGGCCGCCAAAGCAAGCTTCAGCAATGTGACTTTGGAGAGGGTGCCTTGGCCATGTGCTAGATAATATGGCAGTGAGTGGCGCTCCAGGGGGGTGTATGATAAAAAAGATGTGGAAGTGGGTAGACGTTTTATACACTATAGAGCTTATTATGCCATTCATGAGTGTTATTTTAAAGCACAATGCTTTGAGGGTGTGTGTCGCTTGTTTGGAAAGAAATGTGGTTAGGTGGTAGAAGAGTTTTCAGTGTCAGTAATATGTTCTGCGTCAGGAATATGTTCTGCGTCAGGAATATGTTCTGCGGCAGAAGTGGACTCAGTGGCAGAAGGGGGCTCAGTAGCAAAGGTGGATTCAGTGGCAGACGTGGAGGGAATAGCGTCTATTATCAGTTCCTCTCCTATTGCGCTACTGATAACGTGATACAATGCTTGTCTTAGTTCCAGTTCCTGTGGGCCGGTGTATATTCCGTTAGGGGAGAAGTCAGGAAATTGGAGCCGGCTACGAGAGAGACCAGCAATTACTCTGCTTTGTAGCGGGTTGCGTGGATAATTTGTAACAAATGTGGAGGGTATGTCCAAACCTGGCGCTATGAGGCGAATGCGTATGTAAATGTAATCTGAGTTCCTATGAACCGTGGTACCTATAATCCTGTTCATGGGGACCAGTAATTGTTGGGGGAGTGAAGTGTTTCCCTACGATGTTAGTGCTTGGACTGTTTTGGTTCTCTATGTTTAGCAACAATGGGATGCGGAAGGTGCAGGAAAGATGGTGCTAGTGAAAGCGTTATCTGCTGTGGCTGGGTATAGTCAATCTCTAAAATTTGGAATATAGTGAGAAGGACAGTGCTTGCTAAGGGTGTAAGGTGACAAAAGGACGATGGGTGTCCAGTGGAAAGGCCCACAACGATATTATTTACTAGATATATAAAAATGGGAGTAGCTGTACTGTCAGGAGACTGGGTAGTCATTCCTTATAGTGACTGAAAATGCGGCGGTGGGCTTGCCGGGGGAGGCACAATTAAGATGTCTGGGATAGAGTCCTCTAGATCCACTGAATAGTCCTGCAGGAGTGCCAAGAGGAATGGGGACTCGGTAGCCAGAGGCAGTGGTTGGTGGGGAGCAATAGTAAGTGCTGATGCTGATACCATAGGGGGGGCAGGGGCAGTAATGCTAGGGAGTGTTGCTTCTTCAGAGGATGCCGTGGACTGCGCAGAGTCAGTATTGGACTCGTAGTCTATGACAACGGTAGTGGGAGAATTGGCAAGAGAAACAGAAGACCCTAATGAAGGTGGGGAGCGCGGAGGTGAATTAGAGGAGTGGGCAGGCCACAAAAGATCCGGGCAGGTGGTGTCTGGTGGTGGTTGGGAAGATGCAGTGCCTGAGTGAGGTAAGTCTACAAGAGACAAGAGTGAAAGGCGAAGTTCAATATTGGGTGTAAAGTCAATCTCAAAGATGTCCCAAGTAGCAGCAAGAACTTCGCTTTGATGGCGTGTGAGGGGGATAAACTGGTCAAGACCGGTGTGGTACACTGCTGTGGCAGTACCACATACTGAATGAATAAGGAGACTAATAATTTGTGGGGGATCAAGGGACATACCGGAGGGGGGTTGTTAAAAGAGACTGACAAGTGGAGTGGAGATACACCTCCACCCCCCTTTGGCTACCAATTGACGTAGGCAAGTGGTAGGCAAAAAAGGTGTGAGAGACAGAAAAGAGGCGCAATGTACGTGCAATGTGTACTGCAGGTAAGTGCAACTACTTAGCGGGATTGCGGCTAGGAGGTAAAGACAAGGCAATCCAGACAACAGCTACTTAGCGCAGTTGCCGCTAATAGTGAGGAAAGGTGGGGGCAACTGAGTCAACAATAATAGCTAGCAGACAGCCACTCGGCTAAATGAGTGTGGAGCTGGCAGTCAGCAACAGATGTTGGGTGGGGGGAGGGAACCGCTGTTGAACAGAAGGGATACTAATGTTTAAGAAAACGAAGCACAAAAAACAGACATAACGAACAACAAATAAACAATAATTAAATAAATGAAATGCATTTCAAAAAATGAACACGAATTAATGTTAACAGTCGTTGCTGAGAAAGCAGCCTGGAAGGACAGGGGAAGGAGGGGCGAGGTGGGTCTACAGTGGAGCTGCGAGGCCTACTTCCTCATTCTGCGCAGAGGGAGAAATGAGGAAGGTAGATGGGAGGTCAAACTGAGCTAGAGACTTCAAAGTGGTTAGTTCCCCTTTTGGTAGTGGCCCAGTGAACAAGAGTGAAAGGCGCCGATGAGAGAGTGAGAGAAACTTAAGAGTTAAAAAGAGAAGGGCACCCAAGCAATGCAAAATGGAATCAGAGAGGGATGTACTAGAGAGAGCGAAGAATGGGTGTGTGAATAAACAGGAGAGACACCTGAGGAAAAAGGGGCGCATTGACGCCGAAAAGTAGAATGGTGTTGCAAGGCGGGAAGGAGGTTAGGAAAGAGAAATGTATGAAGAACAACAAATTGAGAAAGAAGGGAGTGAGTGAAGGAACAAAACTAAATATATAAAAAGTTACAGAAGACGAAAGTGTGAAGAAAAAACTGAAAAATGCACTGTTGAAAGAAGAATACAAAATGGCGGCAAGAGCATCAAAAATGGCGGCGGGACACACCCTAAAATGAAAGTGCGACAACACTACAGTCACGCGTGCCACTTGTGCACCGTGTCAAGGGCGCAACAGCCCACAACTAAATCCAAATAGTCAATTGAAAAACAACGTCAAAGACCTGCAATAATGATATACAAAAAATGTGCGCCAAATATCAAAACATGGGAAAGCCGCAAACGCATGTGCACAATGCCAGAATTCGAAAAACCACACAGAGGTGTTTTCCAGGACTCAAACCTCAAGCAGTACGAAGCAAATTAAACAAAAACCACATATAATAAATACGAAACCATAAAACGCTTCAGAAGCACTTGTGCACAATGCCAGAATTCGATCAACCACCACGTGATCCGGACTCAAACCGTAAGCATCAACCAGAAGCACATGCAAGGGAAAGGGCAAAGATAAGAACGAGGAAGTGAAAACGGCAATGAAAGTGATAGCACAATATTTTTAAAAAGGCAACGACAAAGAGGCCAAAGAAAGGATGGGCAAGAGAACGCAGCGAAAAGGAAACCACGACAAAACTAAAGAGCAGAGCACCAAAAAGCCTCGGAGAGATGTGACCAGCCAGAAAGAGGACGTCGTGGCATGTCAGTCAACCACAGGCGGGCAAAGGAGCGCACACAGAAAGGAGACCCCTGTTGGCAAATGCAGGCTGACCCACCACCCCACACACGCCACAACCTGAGGCAAATGCAAGGAAAAAAATAAAAATATCCCTGACTTACCCCAGTGGACGTGGGGAGAGGAGAGCCCGAGAGAGAGCCAGACAGGTGTAACCCCAGCATGCGTCCCAAGACCTCACCGCAGATGATTGCTTCACGAGTCCAGGATATTCGTGGTCGCCAGCTGACAGAGAGGATTCTTTGTGGCTGCCACACCCTTCTGCTTACCGACTCCAGAGAGCCTGACCCCTCTACTACTCGTTCACTTGGAAAGAAGAAACCACGGTGTAAAACAGTGACTTTTTATTCAAACAGTTCAAAGCATAAAACAATTCAATTTAAATGTTGCCCATCTACAAATGAGCAGAATGAAAAATAAATGCATCGACAATGTTCAAACTCAGTTGTTCAAAGAAGCAAATATATGACTAAAATATTATGCTATAAGCAGCTGCCTAAGGGGCAACCCTAACTCTAGAGAGGATGGGTAGGCTAGTGCCTAGAAGGCTAATCTTTTCTTAAGAAAGCAACACCATTCAAGACTACGCAGTTTAAACTAAGTTAAATGCAATGGCTTGGGTTAGAATGAGCTGAATTAGATAGGCTGTCAAAGCCAAAAGGCTAAATTATTAAAGAGGCTGAATAAGCTAATAATGAAACAATCAGATAGGCTGACAAAGCCAATAGTGAAATAATCAGATAGGTTGACAAAGCCAATAGGCTATGCCATCAGATGGGCTGTTAAAGCCAAAAGGCTAAATTATTAAGAAAAGAATATTACCACCTTGGAAGCTGAAGCTCTGGGCCCAGTCAAACGATCGTTCGGGAACCCTCTAAATGCAGTCAGGCTCTGATGCAAGGGAGAGTTCGAAGCTTTAGTCTGGGTGGGGCTCTTTTATATGGCTGAATGCAGAAACTATATAGTTAAATACAGAACTTACGCCTATGCCTGCACAGGGCTTGACACGAGATGTGACGCAGGCCACTTGACCGCCTGCCTACTGGAAAATTTTATATGAGAAGTGGTATCATGATGAAACAGAACTGGTGGCAGATGGTCAGAGTTCTCTGACCGCAAAAAGTAAACAAAGGATAACTTTCACCGTAAAGATGCTTAGAATTAATATTAAATATATTAATTCTTGGTCAAGTTCCCTCCTTGGGTTCCAGTTTAATGCCAGCGCGGAAAGTCCCATAGCTAAGAATATCACAAATCTTGCATGTGACACTGCCAGATGTTCCATCAGGTTGTCATGTGGGTGGGGGCCACCCTTATTCTTGTAACTGTGGAAAGTTACAAGACAGGCTAATGTTGTATCTGGGTGGATGGGACAGATTTCTGCTAGCAGATCACTGAGGCCTACGAGGTCTGTTTTATTATTATTATAAAAATGAGAGCAAGAGTCACTTTCATTTGGGCCTACACTTTTGTATCTAAGAAGGTATGCTTGGGCCTATGTAAGATATGGTTTATCTAGGGAGCTGGGCTTGGGCCTATGTGAGATGTGCTACCAGGACAAGGGAAAGTGGACAATTTAAGACATTCTATCTGAGCCTGCCTGGTAGGGCCTATCTAGGAGTATCATGTTTGGTGGGTAGTGCAAAATCATTAATGGGTTTCTTGTTAAATGGTAATACGGGACTTACGGGACCCTCCATCAGATGCCTGGGGCACATCAGTCCTCACATGTCACTGTGGCGTGTGTTTGTTATTTGGCAGCAGGAGATGGGTACTGGGACACGGCCTCATGGTATCCGATGGCATGACCTGGGACTTCTTGATGCCACTTGTTGGACTGTGATGTTAGATATTGGCCATGTATGTGCCATACATATCCGTACGGAACTGCACACATCATGTACTTGTGCCTCATTATGATGTATCATGTGATGTTGAGTGTGTTCAATGCCACATATGTGGGGTGACTGACAATCTTGCTTTCTTCACCTATGCACTGCAGGGCACCAGCTGTCCATAGACCATTCCCTGACCTGGCAACGATGGTGGAACGGGACAGCATCCGACGGTACCGCTTCACCAGGCAGCTGATTGAGGATTTGGCAGTGCGCTTGGCACCACATTTGCAACCTGGCCGTCCGTACCCTACAGCGCTGACCCCCAAGGTGAAGGTGATGGCAGCCCTACACTTCTTTGCCACTGGTACCTTTCAACACACTCTGGCGACTGCTGGTGGGATGTCACAGACCATGTTCAGCCGTGTGCTCCGGGATGTTTTGGAGGCTATGTTGATATACCTGAACCAGTACATCTATTTCCCTAGACTCCAACGACTCACTGGCGTGAAGAGTGACTTCTATGCCCTGGGGAGGATGCCGCATGTCATTGGCTCCATTGATGGGACACATGTGGCGTTGGTACCACCACAGGCCCAAGAGCAGGCCTCACCGTGAATCGCAAACACTACCACTCGGTCAATGCACTGGTGGTCTGTCTTGCAGATATGAGCATCACACACGTGTGTGCCCGTTTCCCTGGTTCTGCACACGATGCGTACGTGATGAGGAGTAGTCGCATCCCGAGGATGATGGCACAGATGCAGAACCAGCGTGCCTGGCTTGTAGGTGTGTACTGACTTTGTACCATTGTGTGTGTTCTGCTATGTAGTGTTCCACCCTCTTTTCCAACTCTGCTAATGTGCAATTGTCTGTATGTAGGTGACTCCGGATACCCCAACATGCCGTGGTTGCTGACGCCCCTCAGGAACCCTGTGACACCAGCCCAGATGCGCTACAATGAGGCACATGGTCGGACCAGGAGAGTGATTGAGCGGACATTTGGTCTCCTGAAGAGCCGCTTCCGCTGCCTCGACAAGACAGGAGGGTCCCTCCCATATGCCCCAGCAAAGGTGTGCAAGATTATCATCGTCTGCTGCATGCTCCACAACCTGGCAGTGCGGAAGGAGTTGCCTCTCATCCTGGATGACGATGACCAACGTCCACCACCTGTGGAGGATCCTGGCCTGGACCACGATGCCAGTGATGATGATGATGATGTTGAGGGTGATGTCCGCACACAGCTCATCACCAACTTCTTCAGCTGAATGTGAGTATCCAGAGATGGCATGTCAATGATGTGAGTTTGCATGATATGTGTTGGTGGTGCTCTGGTGCTGTTTGAGTGTGTCCATGGGCTACATGTCTGTATGCGTGTAGCGATGTGTCCTTGCAGGTAGTCTGTACTCCCCAACAGTGTTGACATGCTAACTTGGTTCTGGGTGGGTATCTTGTAACATGTATTGTGCATGAGTATTGCAGTTCTGTCCTGTTCTTCAGTACTTTTGACTGTGTGTCATTTCTGTCCTTCACAGGGTACTTTCAGAGTCGTTTGGTCAACTGTGATCCCCAACACCGTGATTCGACTTCCCGGGTGGTAGCTGTTGTGTCCCTACAGGTGATGTGCACCACACCCATGGACTTCCTTCCTTCTACACTTGTTGACTATGTGCCCGCTGCCAGGTGGGATTACCTTGCATCTGTGGTGGTTTCAACATGTTGCAAATGTGTAATAAACCTGTGCTTCACTATGTGATGTGCGTTGTCTGTGGTCACACATCTGACTGACATTTGCGTACTGCACCAGTGGGCTAGTTAACACAGACTGTGAATAGGTGTTGGGTCTGTGCAATGCAACGTATTTCCTGGCAACACCAGTGTAGGCGATGAGTCAGATGTCCATGGTGTGTATGTGTTGTGTAGCCCTGGTGGTGTGCCTCCCCCATATGTGTGAAGTCGCCATGACTCACATGCCGGTGTTGTACTTGCTGTAGCAGTCAGCATGCACAGTGTCATTTCCCCGATCATCATCGCAACTTCTGAGACAACATTGGAATCACAACAGAGGCAAGTATGGTGTATAAGTGAGTTTATTGACATACATGTGTGAGTATAGTGCACAGGTTGTTGGGTGCTGTACATTGTGATTGTGATCCAAAGTTCCTAGATAATTTGGAAGTCCTGGTAGCAGAAATGTCCAGAGTAAAGTCCACAGTAATCAGAGACATTGGTCCAACTTGAGCTCCCCATGTCATGTGGGAGAGTTGTGTTGCAGTCAACAGGGTGAACAGTATGCGCACAAAGGTTATTCTCCAGAACAGGTTTTGGCTTCCTGGGGTTGCACATGGCCATCGGCCTCTCACTTGCCCCTCCTCGGACAGCCCCTCTTCTTTGGGGGGATCCTCAAGTGCAGGCTGCTGCGGTGCAGGGGACTCTCCGCCAGAGTCATCCTGCCTCCCTGTGGCAGTTGCAGTTGTTTCAGCAGCAGATGTTGTGGGCACACAGGGGGTGTTGACTGGTTGCTGCTCATCTGGCGGAGGCATTGTAATATGTCCCTATGCACCGCCGTCATCTCTTGCAGTGTGTCCCACTTGGACTCCACGCGGGACATGTGTGAGTCCAAGCGGGCATGATGGGCAGCCTGCTGCTGTTTGATGTCCCTGAGGAGCCCCACTACCTGGCTGAACTCTCCGGTGCTGGACTGGTACGCATCGGCTATGCGTGCCAGTTGTGGGTCATCATGCAGTCCAGACCCCTCTGTGAGCAGCGACCTATGTCTCCCACCCCTCCCACCACCCCTGGCGACACGTGCAGTACCTGAGGTGGCAGGCACAGGTGACCCTGGGCCACCTTGTGGGTTGTTGGTGGTGGTGGTGTCCATGGCCCCACGTTGGTCCAGGGTCCCTTTGCTGGTGGTGGTGCTGCTCCTTGGTCTGTCCGTGTCTGCAGGGGTGGTATGTGTGTTGATAGTCGTTGGAGGGGTGGGTGCAGGGGGTGCAGCTGGTGGTCCTGCTGGTGCTGCATGATGACTTGCTCCGGAGGTGCCAGGTAAGTCTTCGTCATCCGAGGAGGGCAGAGGCTGTTCCACACCAGTGAGCTCCGTATCCTCTTGAGCCTGGGACGAGGACTCCTCAGCATCTGCTGCTGTGTCCCCATCATCACCTGTTTTTGGGAGACACACACAATGTATGTTATGTTTCTGCAGGCATCAATGGTTGACACACCTGACAGTTGTGACTGTGCCTCTGGATGCGGGCCTGTACAATGCATTGTCCTAAGTTGTCACAGTCAGGGGTTGATATTGGTGTAGCACATTGTCCTGCATTATTTGGGCATTTCTATGTGACTGTTGGGGTGTGTACATGGTCTGCATTGGTTGTATTTGGTTGTCATCCGCTCCTCCTTCCCACCCAGCCAGATATCCCACCATGGACCGTGCTTCCATTGCAGGGAGTGCAAGTTGTCTTTCAGGATGTCAGTCAGTGGTGTCCTGCTGTTGGTTGTTGCACAGTTGCCAGCAGGGCCTTGTGCTCCCCACAGCAGTAGCCAGTGTCAGCCATCTTGTCAGTTGTTTTCCACTCCCTGTGATGTGCGCATGGTTCAGGGTGGTGTTGATGGGACAGTTGTGGGGGTGACCAATATCTGTGACTACCACTCCCATCATGCTATTGCCTCCACCCCACTTCCCAGCATGCCCATACTTACTTGCTTTTGGGTGGACTTCAGTGTGTGTGAGTGTGAGAGCAATGGCAAGATGGCTGGCAGTGGTGTCCTGCTGTTGGTTGTTGCACAGTTGCCAGCAGGGCCTTGTGCTCCCACAGCAGTGCCCAGTGTCAGTCATCTTGTCAGTTGTTTTCCACTCCCTGTGATGTGCGCATGGTTCAGGGTGGTGTTGATGGGACAGTTGTGGGGGTGACCAATATCTGTGCCTACCACTCCCATCATGCTATTGCCTCCACCCCACTTCCCAGCATGCCCATACTTCCTTCCTTTTGACTCTGCTTCCCTGTGGGGTGGGCTGCCTGTGCTGACAGGATGGCTGGGAGTGTTGTCCGGGCAGTTGTTTGGCTAAATGTCACAGGAGTGTCCCTGTGCTTCACACAGCATGACCCAGGGTGGTGGTTCTTTGTGGGACCTTGAGTTAGGATGTGAGGCATTGCATTCAGCCAGGTGGCTTCTGTGGAGTATGTGTAGAGGGGGGGTGTGAGGGGAGGTGCTTGTGACTATGGTCAGTGCTGTGAGTCCTCCTTCCCACCCAGGCAGATATCCCACCATGGACCGTGCTTCCATTGCAGGGAGTGCAAGTTGTCTTTCAGGATGTCAGTCAGTGGTGTCCTGCTGTTGGTTGTTGCACAGTTGCCAGCAGGGCCTTGTGCTCCCCAAAGCAGTAGCCAGTGTCAGCCATCTTCTGAGTCCTTTTCCACTCCCTGTGATGTGAGCATGGTTCAGGGTGGTGTTGATGGGACAGTTGTGGGGGTGACCAATATCTGTGCCTACCACTCCCATCATGCTATTGCCTCCACCCCACTTCCCAGCATGCCCATACTTCCTTCCTTTTGACTCTGCTTCCCTGTGGGTGGGCTGCCTGTGCTGACAGGATGGCTGGGAGTGTTGTCCGGGCAGTTGTTTGGCTAAATGTCCCAGGAGTGTCCCTGTGCTTCACACAGCATGACCCAGGGTGGTGGTTCTTTGTGGGACCTTGAGTTAGGATGTGAGGCATTGCATTCCGCCAGGTGGCTTCTGTGGAGTATGTGTTGAGGGGGTGTGAGGGGAGGTGCTTGTGACTATGGTCAGTGCTGTGAGTCCTCCTTCCCACCCAGCCAGATATCCCACCATGGACCGTGCTTCCATTGCAGGGAGTGCAGGTTGTCTTTCAGGATGTCAGTCAGTGGTGTCCTGCTGTTGGTTGTTGCACAGTTGCCAGCAGGGCCTTGTGCTCCCCACAGCAGTAGCCAGTGTCAGCCATCTTGTCAGTTGTTTTCCACTCCCTGTGATGTGCGCATGGTTCAGGGTGGTGTTGATGGGACAGTTGTGGGGGTGACCAATATCTGTGACTACCACTCCCATCATGCTATTGCCTCCACCCCACTTCCCAGCATGCCCATACTTACTTGCTTTTGGGTGGACTTCAGTGTGTGTGAGTGTGAGAGCAATGGCAAGATGGCTGGCAGTGGTGTCCTGCTGTTGGTTGTTGCACAGTTGCCAGCAGGGCCTTGTGCTCCCACAACAGAGCACTAGTGTCAGACATCTTTGATGGGGCTTTCCACTCTCTGTGGGGTGTGCATGCTTGAGTGTGAGCTTGCTGGGCCATGTGGGTGGGGGATGTTGAGCTGTGACTACCACTACCATCATGCTATTGCCTCCACCCCACTTCCCAGCATGCCCATACTTACTTGCTTTTGGGTGGACTTCACTGTGTGTGAGAGCAATGGCAAGATGGCTGACAGTGGTGTCCTGCTGTGGGTTGGTGGCCAGTTCCCAGCATGGCCTTGTGATCCCCACAACAGAGCACCAGTGTCAGACATCTTTGATGGGGCTTTCCACTCTCTGTGGGATGTGCTTGCTTGAGGGTGAACTTGCTGGGCCATGTGGGTGGGGGATGTTGAGCTGTGACTACCACTCCAATCATGCTATTGCCTCCACCCCCCCTTCCCAGCATGCCCATGCTTCCTTCCCTTTGACTCTGCTTCCCTGTGGGGTTGTGTGCCTGTGCTGACAAGATGGCTGACAGTGTTATCCTGGGGTTAGTTTTGCTACAAGTCCCATGTGTGTCCCTGTGCTTCACTCAGCATGACCCAGGGTTGTGGTTCTTTGTGGGATATTTGATTGGAGTGTGAGGCAATGCATTCTCCCAGGTGAGTTTTGTGGAGTTTGTGTTAGGGGTGTGTGTAGAAACGCTGCTGGTAACTATGGTCAGGGCTGTGAGTCCTCCTTCCCACCCAGCCAGATATCCCACCATGGAACGTGCTTCCATTGCAGGGAGTGCAAGTTGTCTTTCAGGATGTCAGTCAGTGGTGTCCTGCTGTTGGTTGGTGCACAGTTGCCAGCAGGGCCTTGTGCTCCCCACAGCAGTAGCCAGTGTCAGCCATCTTGTAAGTTGTTTTCCACTCCCTGTGATGTGCGCATGGTTCAGGGTGGTGTTGATGGGACAGTTGTGGGAGTGAGCAATATCTGTGCCTACAACTCCCATCATGCTATTGGCTACACTGACTTGCCCAGCATACACATATTTCCTTTCTTTCAGTGGGCTTCACTGTGTGCTGGTGTTGTAGTGGTGGCTACTTGTCTGGATGTGTTTGTCAGTTATATTTGTGCCACTGCCTAGCTGTAGTTGTAGTTGTGTTTGTACATGTGATGACACAGTTAAATGTCACTTTGTGATGGCATGTGTTGTGTTTCTCTGAGTGACATACACATTTTGGGATGATTCTGTTCTGGTTGCTGTGTATTTGCTAAGAGTGCATGGTTTGACTCTCCCTTGACAGTGATGTGTGTGTGTAGTCGCAGAATATTGTGTACATTTGTTGTGTACTCACCAGGCTCTGGGATGTTTTCTAGTCCATAGACGCTCACTGGTGGTAGGATGGCCCGTACCTTCTCCTCCCAGGGCCTGAGGTATACTGGCTTGGCAGGAGGGCCACTGCCGGTGTATTGGCTCAAGATGTAGTCCTTCTTCAGCAGCTCCTTCACCCTCCTGCGCACGTCATACCACCTGTTCTGGATGTCTGTCTTTGTGCGCAAACATGGTGATTGTGCGTTCACCCTGTCGACGATCCTCTCCCACATCTTGGTTTTCTGTGACATGGATGTCTGTTGGACCAGTGTACCAAAGAGCTGTGGCTCTACCCTGAGGATCTCATCTACCAGGACTTCCAATTCACTATCTAGGAACTTGTGATTCTTCTTTGGGGGCATGGTGATGGGTGGTGATGGTGAGTGATGTGTGTGTTGGTGTGCAGGCGAAGGTGTGTGAGTGTGTGTTTTGCTAGGTGTATGTGAGGTTTCTATTTGTTGTGGTGCTGATGGTGTGTGGCTTGTGTGATGGATGAGCTGTGGGTGTGTGGTTACTGTCTGTTGAGTGCTGGCAGGTAATTTGAATTTGCAAAGGATCATGGTAGGGATTTGTGTCCTTTATATGGGTGGAGTTGTGGGTGTGTCTATGTTCCCTGCCCCTCCCCCAGTATTTATTGGCTTTGTAATTGCTTGTTTGGCCTTTTTTGTGTATTTTCCCTTTGTACTTTTCGTGCATGTAGGAGACGTTCTTGTGACCGAGTCGGACCCTGCAGTTGTCTCGTACGGGCTCGTCCGTTTCATTCACGCTGTGTTTGTGCTGTTTTCTATGCTGCGTACGCGTCGGTCACGGTGTTTTGGGTTGCTTCGGCTCGCAGTTTTGTATGCGTGGCGGTCGTACGGCTTGTCCTCCGTGCGACTCGGTCGTGTTTTCCACGCCTTGCATCGTACTTGGCGGGTGGGAGTCCGCGGGTACGTCTCGTTCGGTATTGTTCCGGGTGCGAGTCGGTCGGTTCGAATCGCGTGTTTTTCCGGCCGGATTGCTGTTTTCCACGCGGCTCGGTCCTTCCGCTTGTGTTCCGTACGAGTCGGTCGGGTTTTGCTCGCTTCTCATCGTACTTGGCGAGTCGGGCTGCACCGGTACGTGTCGGTCGGAATTAATTCCGGCTCTGAGTCGGTCGGTACGTTTTCCGGCCGGAATCGGAATCGGCCCCTTTATCGGGGAGATTGGTGTTTACTTTTCTTTCTTGGACAGCAAAGTTAGTTTTGTAAAGTGAACTGTTTTTGACAACCAGGCAGTCACAAAGTATTTAAATAGCTTGTAAATGATATGTACAAATATTTCAAAATATATTTCAGTAATTAGGAAAGCACATTTTTCTAAGTCTGAAGTGAAATGGAAATAAAGATTTTAATAGGATCAAACAAAATCAGAAAACTTTACTTGGTGATGTGCAAATATTAAATATTTGCTGAAACCTGATGTCTGCACATTATCATTTGTATGCTGTGTAGTTTTATCAGTAACACGGCATGTCAGTGGGAAAGTTTGTGGCAGACATGCTGAACTCACATATTGGAAGGTGCTCTTGTATCTCATAATGAAGAAAAAGGAGACTTGGTGAAATAAAATAGTTGCCTAGGATCACACAATTTGAGACAAGTTTATGGGTCAAGATCATTATAGGTAGGTCGAGTAGATTATTCTAGTTACTAGATCTGCAGATCTGATAAAAAATTTCAGATTTTTCGAAGCCTGGTAAACTGTTAGAGAGATGCCAGAGAGAGCTGACGACGATGACCACGAACTAGAACACACAGGCTGGCACATAACCAACAAACACAATTCACACGTACAGTTCCATACAGCACAGTTCCATACAGTAAGGCAACAGGCCATGTATCTTTGCTTTTGAGGAGAATCCCCAAATCTCCTGTACAGTTGTATTTTAATTATTTCCAGGTTTGGGTATTGTAAAGGGTCGAATACGCTTTGTGATATATCATCTGCCACAACTTTAGTCCAAACTCCTGTGGTGGACTTCCCAAAATTGCCGTAAAACATTTTGATCAGGGTGACTGATCTTACATGGTATATATGCACCACTGCAGATTAATGTTTCCCAAAACTCCTCGTGGAAAACCTATTCATCCTGCCTCATCCAGTAAAATTGTGATTTGCAATTAACATGCTTTAAAAGACATAATTTATTGCTAATTAAAATACATCATCTACTTTGAAAACACATACATGCAGCAGAATTTTTTTTAAGTTTAGGAAGCTTTATTTGAAACAAAAATAATTACAAAGAATAAGCCATAAACATAGCATCTTAAATATAAAATAGCAAAAGTGAAGAAGGCGAGCAATAAACAGAGTCGAAAGCTATATGCATTTTGACATTATCATAGGGAGGAGGGGAAAAAGGCAACAGAATATAATTGTAAAACAGAAGCTCGAGTATCATTACCTTCTAGTAGTGAATAAAGAAATAAATAAAATACCTGAAAAAACAATGCAATAATGAGAGATTGTGAAGTGGAAAAAGCAGAGAAAATAACAATTTACAGAGGTTTAACATTTTCAGAACGTTTACAGGATACATGCATACTTGCAGCTTTGTTTAAATAGTTAATGGTAACCAATATAAATCTCTATTTACAAGTGGATTGTAGGAGGAGGCGAAAGCAATATGGAATCTGTTATAATGACAACATTATTCCACCAAGATTTAACTGAGAGTTGAACTGAACATTTCCAATTTAGTGCAGTTTGCCGAAAAGCTAAAGCCAACATAAGGTCAAATAATCCCTTTTCATGTGAAGATAATCCCAAAGACTCTACCAGACTACCTGCAAAAAGAATAACATTAGATAAAGTAATATGCATATTAAAAACATTGGCTATACAAGACCATATATTCATCCAAAAGGAGGCTACATTGGGGCAGGAAAACAAGAGATGCATCAAATCAGCTAAAGGAGAATTACACGACCAGCAGGACTTGTTTTTAGTGTGTGAAAATTTAGCTATTTATAGAGGAGTAAAATACAACCTATGATATAGAAAAAACAGAGATTGAGTGGTGGATGCGGATCCAGAATTTTTTAACGATCTATCCCAGATCTTGTTCCAGAAGTCAATGCTCCAGACACAGCCCAAGTACGTCTTCCAGGTCAATTCCAAATTAGTTTTAGAACGGACAGAACCTGGGGTGAAAAGATGCTTATAAATCAGAGATGCTTTTGGAAGTAACATCAAAATTTTGAGAAGCAAATCTTCTGAAGATGTAGCGGCATCTGAAAAAAGGAATAAAAGACGTCTAAAATTATTTCCATAAGAGTTGAGAATTTATGCCAAAATGAACGTGGACACTTAAAGAAAGCCTGAAATTGAGGGAAAGAACAAGGAGTCATACCATCAAACACATCTTGGACCCAAACTATTCCCCGGAGTCTCCAGGACTTCCAATAAAGAGGTCTAATATTAATAGTAATGAGACGGTTGTACCAAAGAGGAGATTGTAGGAAAGAATCTCTAGAAATGATCTTTGACTGACAATGAGGTCTTAACAAGGAGCATGTATGACTAAATAAATGAAGAGACGTGATATTTGCCTTTGCAGTAAAGGCAAGAATATCTTTTACAGAAAAAGGTGCAAGTAAAGAATGTTCAACTATAACTCATAAAGGAGTGAAAGGGGAGAGGTCTGTAAGGAGCAATTTAGATGCCTGTCTAAGGCAAAAAGCCTTATGATAAAGTCGAAAGTCAGTAATTTTTACTCCTCCGTTAGATTTTGGTTTCCTGAGATGTGACAGGGAAATTTTAGCTTTCTTATAATGCCATAAAAATGTAGAAAGAAGGGAGGCAAATTTTTTTAAGTACATGGACTGAACATAAATGGTTATCATTGAGAGAATATCCAACAAAATAGGAGTGATCATCATCTTAATGGAATCAAGACGACCCCACCATGAAAGAAAAAGAGGGTTCCAGGAAGAGAGGAGTTTAGAGATACGATCGAGCCCTTCCTTCATATTGATTTTAACTGAAACCAATTTGGAATTATTAAACCAAATGCCTAAGTATTTAATTTTAGAACTATCCCATCGAAATCCAGTCACATCAAAATGTTGCTTAAGACAGAATTTGATAATGGGAAGAATTTCTGTCTTATCAGGATTAATTTTGTAACCAGAGAAAAATCTGAGAATTCTTGCAATAAAGAGGGAATAGAGGTTTCAGGATTGGATATAAAAAATAAAATATCATCTGCAAGGGCGGACAACTTCAAGTATTGATCGGCATAAAGAAATCCAGAGACAGAGGTATTCTGGCAGATACGAGAGAAAAAGGGTTCAATAGATAAAATAAACAAAAGAGGGGATAGGGGACATCCTTGAAGCACACCACGCTGTAAATAAAAGAATTGAGAAATAAGACCGTTAATTAAGACAGAAGCTCTAGGGGTCGTATAGCGCAAAGAGATAAATCTGGGACCAAAATCACGCCAATGAAGGGCTTTAAATAAAACAGACCAATCCACTCTATCAAATGCCTTCTCCACATCGATAGAAACTGCAACTAAAGAATAAGAAAGAGTGAAAGCCTTGTTCAAGACATTAAATAGTATCCAAGAACTGTCAGAGGTTCATCTGCCTTTAATGAAGCCACATTGCTCTGGACTGATTAGAGCAGGCAAGAGAGGCTCAAGACGCAGAGCAAGCAATTTGGCAAAGACTTTATAATCAACATTTACAAGGGAGATAGGGCAGTAACTCTTACATAGCTTAGGATCACGACCTTCTTTATGGATTAAACATATTGTGGTTTCTAAAAAAGTACCATCCGTCCTTGCCGGTAATAGAAAAGTGTTGCAAGAGTTTCGGGAGTAGTAGGTTTGAAAAATGTAAATAAAGTTTCTACTGTAAACCCATTTGAGCTTGGGGTTTTCTCTTTTTTAAGAAGACTTAAGGATTTAGACAATTCTGTAATTGATAAATTGTACTCCAGAGCTGCGAAGTCAAGATTCCCACGTGAAGGGGGGGGGGCAGCGTGACTAAGATAGTTATCAATAAGAGAGACAGATGCAGGGGATTCCGGAGTATATAGATGAATTCGTCTAAGATGTCTTCCTTCTGATGACTGGATAGAATCTATTAACACACGCTCTTTATGAGATTTGAGGTAATTATCCAAATGTTTACCTACTTTATTCCGTCCACCATAGTAACGAGCACTACTACATAGAAGAATAGATGAGGCATTATCAGTAGTTAATTTGTTCAAATTTAGCTTTGCACAAGCAAATTCCTTTAAAATAGAGTCAGATGAGGAGGAATAAAATTGGTGTTCTAGATGTTTAATGTAGGCTAATAGACTTTTATATTGATTAAGAGATTGCTTCTTTTTCCTGGAAACAAAATTTATAATAAAGCCACGGGCAGTGGCCTTAAAAGCATCCCATATCAATGTAGGGGAAGCATTCGGATCTGAATTCAAGGAAAACAATTCCTCAGCAAAGGAAATAATAGAGGAGGAGAAAACCGGATCCTGTAAGAGAGAATTATTAAACCTCCACCTAGGAGACCTGGGCTGCGATCGAAGCAAATCAAAATCAGCAACAACTGGGGCATGATCAGAAATTAAAATAGGTTCAATTTAAGAGGAGATGAGATTTTGAGATAAAGATTTAGAAAGAAAAATGTAATCTAATCAGTAGTTAATTTGTTAAAATTTTGCTTTGCACTAACAAGTTCCTGTAAAGTAGAGTCAGATGAGGAGGAAAAATATTGGTGTTCTAGATGTTTAATGTTGGCTAATAGACTTTTATATTGATTAAGAAATTGCTTCTTTTCCTGGAAGCAACATTTATAATAAAACCATGGGCAGTGGCCTTAAAAGCATCCCATATCAATGCAGGGGAAGCATTCAAATCTGCATTCAAGGAAAAAAATTCCTCAGCAAAGGAAATAAAAGAGGAGGAGAAAACCGGATCCTGTAAGAGAGAATTATTAAACCTCCACCTAGGAGACCTGGGCTGCGATCGGAGCAAATCAAAATCAGCAACAACTGGGGCACGATCAGAAATTACAATAGGTTCAATTGAAGAGATGAGATTTTGAGATAAAGATTCAGAAAGAAAAATGTAATCTAAACGAGTGAGAGAGCCATGAGGAGGAGAGAAAAAGAAAATTCAATTACATCTGGGTTACATAATCGCCAGGCATCTACAAGATGTGTCTGAAAAATTGTGCTGTGAAATTGTTTATGGGCTTTATGAGGGATAAAGCAAACTTGGGATTGGCGATCTATAAATGGATCAACAATCTGGTTGCAATCACCTCCTAGAATAAAAAATTCATCTTTATATTGGATACATTGTTTTGGAATATTAGACCGAAAAGAATAATCTGGTTGAGTCGGACCATAAACATTAAATACAGTCAAAGATATATTGTTAGCAAGTAATTAACTAATAACCATCTACCTTCCGAATCCATGTCTTGAGAAACAACAGAGCAATTTAACTTTTTGTGACATAGGATAAATACACCATTTTTATTTGTGGACTCAGGAGAAATAAGGACTAAGCCAACCCAATTCCGTTTGAGCTTCAAAGCCTCTGTCTCCGTCAAATGACTTTCTTATAAAACAATTAAGTCTGGATTATAGGAGGCTAAATGAGAAAGTATTCTCCATGTTTTTATAGGGTTAATAAAAAATGTCACATTCCAAAATATGACTCTGTATATAGAAAAATAGAACCAGATATGAAGCAACACGATCACCAGTAGTAAACAAAGGGTAATGAAGCAGTGAAAAAGGAAAAAGAACAGTGAGAAGAAAGAAGATAGAGAAGAAAAATAGGAAAGAGGGAAAGGGAATAGGTAAGATGTTAAGAGAGGACAGTACATGTCAACAGCTGACAATATGGCTGACTACAAAATAAGAATAAAAAGAAGAATGACGACTGTAATACGTACCTTCAGGGGGGAACAAGAAGAAAAAATACAGGGAGTGGCGACATAAATGAAGACGGCACATCCAACAAGGGAGAACGCACCACAGCGGGATGCCATATAGGACGAGCAGGAAACGGATAAACAAGAGATCCAAGAAATCTGCAAGAGTATGAAGGGAAAAGAGTAAAGTCAACATGTTTTAAGGCAATTATTAAAAAACAACCTGCAAAAGAAAACAGTAAATTAATCAAAGTGTACCAAACATGGCTAAAAGAAAAAGAAGAAAAAATCTAATTATAGAAGTCACAGACGAACCAGCAGCAGTTTCCATAGAAGATGCAGAGTGTGAGTGGATACATTTGCTAAGGTCCACAGGATCCTCAAAAGTTGAGGTGCTGTTTTGAAAAGTAACCTTAAACAGGCATGGCTGAAATAACCCATAGCGCGCACCCAATGCACGTAAAGCAGGTCGAAGTTCAAGGAATTCCTTCCATCATTTGGCTGTTGGTGTAGATACATCCTGGGAAATAAACAATTTAGTACTAGACCAAACTAGCTGTTTTTTAAGTTTAGCTGCATTCAGAACTTGCAGAAGGTCAGTAAATTTCAAAAATAGAAGGATCACACCACGTGGCTTCAATGGAGCAGATGAAGAAGACAAGCGGGGGCCCAATCTATGAGCACATTGAATATTCAAACTTGTAATGCAGGGAGGTCCAGTAGCTTTGGAAGAAAGGCAGTGAAAAAATGGACGTGGTCGTCACCTTCCAAACCATCCAGAAGACCATATAAGTGGAGATTATTGCGTCTGTTTCTGTTTTCAAGGTCTTCAGCATATTATTTTAGCAGGAGGACCTCCTTCTCTAAGGTAACAACTTTGGTAGATACATCCTGTAAATCACCAACATGCTGTTCCTCCAAGGATAGACGGGTTTCCATAGACTACCACTTAGTGACCAGAATTTGCAGGCGAGAATCGGTTTCCTCAATAAATGGATGTAAAGCACGTATTTCCTCTAAAACAGTGTCTAAGGACACAGGAGAAACAGACTTCGGTGGAGAAGGAGGGTCCTGTTTAAGACGTGTATTGGCAGAAGATGGAGTCTGCAATTTGACTGAAGAAGATGGTGACGCCATCAGCCGTGAAGAACCAGCTAGAACCATACTACTGGTATTGTGCATTGAAGAACCAGTATGGGAAGAATCAGATAAAGGAACGTGAGCAGTGTACTTCTTGTTAGTGAGCAACAATTTCTTACTTCTACCCATGCATCAAAGCAGAAGAGAATCTGCAGGAGCAAGAGGAATCCACAAGCAGATAAACTAAAAGTCCATAGAATCCCTCCAATAACCTTTCTCTCAATATGAAAGCCGTAGGGCACTATAAAGTTATTAAAGGACAATAAAAGAAGGGGTCCAGTAGACCGCAGCTGGAGGGATTTTGAAGAAATTGAAGAGAAAAGACAGAACCTCAGAGAAATAGCTGCGTTAGGATCCTCTGTGCAGAAAAGCTGTGCATCCGCTGAATACAACTGGTCCAAAAAATAAGGAAAAATTAGAAAAAGGCAACTGGTAATGCAGGAAAAAACAAGCTGTGCAGGATATTATAATAAAACTCCCTTCATTATTGATGTGCCTGAGGTAAACTCGCCATCACAGAAAAGATCCAAAATGGCGGCAGCAAGACAGGTGCTGGAGTTGTTCGGAGCAGGGCAGGGCAGGTAGCATTAGGAAAAATGCCAGTAGTAAGGACCCACACAGGGGGTCTTCCAAAATAGAAAAATCTCAGTTTCAAAGCGGAGAAGGTGCAGGACCTGCGAGTTTCACAGCGACATTTCCCGCTGCGGTACGGAGCTCCGGAGTCAGGTGCCCATCTTGGATGGCACCGATCGCGCTTCTCTCACAGCAGACGTTTTAAAACAACTTTAAGGCAATACAACCCAGCCATAACCTTCTCTTGGTGTTGAGATTATAGGGGCCATGCCCACTAACCAAATATTCCTGGCTATGGGCCTGCACTCATTTATTCATACAACCACTCACACAATAACTTACCCATACAGGTAAGTGCACAACCACACACTCACCCATATAGCCACTCACACATCTAATCACTGACACACCCACTCTCTCACCCATGCAGCCACTCACACACTCACTTACTCAAACATACAGCTGCTCACACAGCCCCTCACTCACTCATACAGCTAACAGATCTACTCACTCACCCATACAGTCACTCACAGATCCATTCACTCATTCAGAAAACCTCTTATATACCCAATCACACATCATAAAAGCCCTCATATGTCCACTCACTCACCTATACACCCACTCACACAGGCACTTACTGTGTAAAACAGCCACTCACACAGCCACTCAGTTACCCATACACCTTCTCAAACAACCATTCACTTACCCATACAACCACTTACATACCCACTCACTCACTCATAAACCCTTTAACAGAGCCACTCAGTCACCCATACAGCCACTCAGTCATCGATACAGCCGCTCACATGGGTACTCACCCACCCATACATCAACTTGCACACCCACTCACACACCCACTTACAGATTCATGCAACAACACATTTATACACAAGTACTTACACATCAACTTAGACACCTACAAAACCACTCACTCACACACCCACCCACCCACTAACAGACCTATACAGCCACTCATACACACACTCACCCCCCATGCAGCTACTCACACAGGCACTCACTCACCAATACAGCCACTCAAACAGCCACTCACTCACCCATACAGCCACTCAGACACCCACTTTTGCACCCATATAGCCACTGACACACACACTCACACACCCATACAGCCACTCACACAAACATTCACACACTCACACAGCCACTCACATAATATATGTTAGAAACAGTATCAATCATTACTAGTACACAACATATACTAGTTTAACCTATGTAGTAGCTTAGTATATATGTTTAACACTCATAAACATTTAGAAAACACTCACAATCACTGGATGATGTCATCAGTGATGTTATCGGGGATGCCACTGACCATGTCATGAGTGATGTAATATGTGAGGTCATAAGCAGTGCATTCTGGGGGCGTAAGTTATAGTTAGCTCAGGTAACTGTAACTGTTGAATTTCACTGGTTTTGTACGAGCTTAACTATAAAGTCCCTGTACCCTGTAACCTTTGTTTTTTTCAGTGAATATATAGATATATATACATATGGATATACATATAGATATATATAGATATATATATAGATAGATATAGCAAATATATATAGCAAATACATACATAAATGTTTATACATTTTTAATTGTTATTCTTATTCAAATGTGTTTGAATTTAATTAATTTTGTTAATTGTTTAAAAATGTTCACATTTTTTAAGTGAATGTTTTAATTTTTTAATATTTTGTTTTAAGTTTTAAAATATTTTATATATTTACTTGTAATGGTATTATTTAAAACGATAATTCCTAAACTTATTTCAATATAAAGCTATAAATAGTGAAATTGATATACATTCACGTTTTTTGACAATATTCTGGTCCATAATATTTTTGTTTTCATATTTTTGTAGTTTACATACAAATATGTAAACACAATATTTTTGATCCGGATATTTTTTGATGATCCTTAGGTATTGCAATATTTTTGTTGTCAATATTTTTTGTATACAACCACCTGCAGATTATTCACTCAATCAAATGAATGAGGTAATTGATAGTTTGACATAGTGTTGAGTAGCTTATTAACAGGTTCACAGAATGAACTTGTAATATTATTTCTGTATTATTGTAAACATCTCTATAACATGTCAAAAACAGCAGACATATTGTAGCAACCACATTATCTATCACCTAGCGGAAATAAAGTAATATTCAATGAAGAATACCTGGCATACATGGCAAGTCAATCCTTAACTAAACACAATGGGGCATATTTACAAGAAAGTGGTGGAGTGCGGTGTTACGGCAAAATTGGAAATGCCGCACTCTGACAGTTTCAAAATGCAGGGATGCACCGTATTCACAAGAATGCGGTGCACCTCTGCGTTACCCCTAGCACTGGTGCCAAAAAAGCTGCCTAGCGTCAGTGCAGGCACCCTAGCACCATTTTGCTAGGGTGCCTGTGCTGCAGGGGCAATTTTTTATGTGCAGGAAGGAACACCTTCCTGTACATAAACAATCTTTACAGGCTATTTCTTCTATCTATGTGTGCTACAGAATGCAGCACATGTGGAAAGAGCAAAATACGAGGAGAAATTAAGCATTTCTCTTCGTATCGCCTGCTTAAGACCAGGTATTACCTGGCGGTATTTTTGGTGCTGCCCAATACCTTGTAAATATGGGGCAGCATCAAAAAGCAATGGGTGTTGTGGCGGAAGTCTTTCTTGGAATAAGGGTCAGATCCTGATCTCTTGAACTCTGAGACATGTCAAACCTCTGCTCATAAAACAGATGACCCAAATCATCTTGAGAATTTCAATTGCATCACAGGACTACCATTCCTGATGAAAAGCATGGAAAACTATTTTTCGTTTATTCAGATTAATTGGAAGCAAACAATGTCATTGGTGATTTTAAATTAGGGATTTGCTCTGGACACAACCTTGAAACCTCGAGTGGCAGAGATAAGTGACACCCTAAGCATTTTTGATTAAATTAAAGGTATTTTTGCTATTTTATTTTAATTTTTCTTAGAAATTTGACATTTTGAGCCAGAAAACTGTACCCTCAATGACAGGCTCACAATTAATAAAACTGTACTACACTCAATTGAATCCTATCTCTGTAACAGTTGTTAATGTGTAAAGTTTAGTGAGAGTCTCTTTAACTGTATTCCTGTAATTTTTATTGTACCTCAGATCTCAATATTACACCCTTGCTGCTTATTTATGTTGAACCTCTTGGGCCCTAGCAACCAAGCTATGGATTTAGTATCATCTCTAGGCAGATGATGCTTTAAAGTGATCGCAAACTCTAGCCACTCACTCCTGTCCTTCTGCTTAACCAACATTAAATATTCACTGAAAACTAGACAACAACAGATAAATGAACTAAAAACAGAAGGACTTATTTACAAGCCCCTTGCATGGACGTGATTTACTTTTTATATAGGAAAAAGTGATGCACAGGCGGCGCAAGGGGCTTGAAAATAAGCCCCCGAGTTTATAAACCTTGACTTCAATTGAATGAGAAATTGGTAAATGCAATCATGACTTTGTTCAACTTCAGATTGTTGAGTTGGCCAAAAGGTTTGGAGTCAACTTAGGTAGCAACTCAACCTTAAAGCCCACATCAAAAATGTAGCTAAAAGAACATTTCCCAAGATGAAATTACTCTTTCACACCTCAACTATAAAAATACCCTTCAGACTGGACTTCCGAAGCAGACACTGACGCCATCAAAAGCTGGCCTACATGCTGCAGCTAGGATTCTCCAATTCCCCTATAGAACTATGGGGCATATTAGCAAGACCGGCGATAAAATTATCGCCGTTTTAGTGACAGAAAACTGCAGCTAAAACGGCGATAATGGGCTTGCTAATATGCGTTATAGAATTCAATAGAAGCCCAGGTTAGATGTGCAGGACATCTAACCTGGGCTTCTATTGGAATTCTATAACGCATATTAGCAAGCCCATTATCGCCGCTTTAGCGGCAGTTTTCTGCCGCTAAAACTGCGATAATTTTATCGCCGGTCTTGCTAATATGCCCCTATGTCACCCTGGTCCTCTCCTCCCTAAATGGTCCCCAATCGAAGCAGGGTACATTCATGAAAAAGCCAGTTTAATATACTTACATCAATTCCTAAATATCTTTCACAGAAACTGAGGGGCATATTAACAAGGCGGCGATAAACAATTATCGCCGCTTTTGCGGCCGTTTTCGGCCGAAAGCGGCGATAATTATATCGCCTTATCAGCAAAGACACGCTATCGCGTGTTTTGCTGATTTTGCTCCCGTTTCCAGCACGCCTGACTTCGCATCGATAATGAGATGCAAAGTAGGCGTGTCTGTGGAAACAACATGGGTAAATATCGCGAAGGCAGCCTCGCAATATTTACAATGCGGGGAAGCGATTATTTTAATCGCGTTAAGTATGTCCTAACGCAGGAATTTAACGTCTGTTAAATTCCTGACTAAGGCATACTTAACATGGGGGTGGATTCTGTGGCTAAGACCACAGGCCCTATCATCTAGGATATCGCCGTTTTCCCATGGAAAACGGCGATATCCACGCTATCTCTGACATTTTTATCGCCTCGGCGATGCGCGTTGTTAATAACGCGCTAACCGGGCGATAAATTCCAGAGATAGCCGGCGATAAATATGCAAGCGCTAAGCGTGCTTTGCGATATTTATCGCCGGCCCTTGATAATATGCCCCTGACTATTTTTAGGGGCATGGTTAGAAGCAAAATACAGAGCTGCCAAGTTTTCCAGGCTCATGTGTGGGATGCTGGTCCAGTCCAGGTTTTTTCTTTGCATTCTGGGACTTGCAGCACTAGTTTTATAATGGGATACATCAGCCTACAAGTCCCGGAATGCAAAGAAAAACGTGGACTGGAGCAACTAGTCACACATGGACCTCTGAAATTTTGCAGGGCTGAATGTACATGTCCAACAGTAAAAAAAAATCCTCTATTACTCGATCTTTTGCAGGCCATGTACTTATGTTATGGAATTCTTTACCAGTCTGCAATAGAATATATAACTCCTTAAAACTATTGAAGCACTCTCTTAATGTATGCCTGCTGGAGAAATACCCTGATACGTGATAGTTTCAGGGCTCAGTTTGCACACAAAAAAGGTGTCAGTGCCCAACGATTTCTCAGAAGCCTAATGTGAGGGTTACCCGCGCAGCTTAATGTCAGGGATACTGAATACGAAGTCTTCGGGGTCTGACGCTGCTTCATGCCTTTTTCCTCCACCAACACTCTTTGCCCCTTTATCTCACTCTTGCAGGCACGTTTTTCTACATTGCTTTCTTCCTTTGTCAGTTTTTCCATCTTTTTCTGTCTACTTCTTACAAAGTGGGTGTCTGGTTGTCAGAGTATGCACCCTGTACAAGCAGGAACCACAATCCTAGTAAGGGTAAGCTAGATACTACTAAAAGATAATCTGTGCTCACCCTCTGGTAGCTTGGCACAGAGCAGTCAGGCTTAGCTAAAGAGGCAATATGTAAAGTATTTGTGCTACACACACAGTAACATAATGAAAACACCACAAAAAGACTCCACACAGGTTTAGAAAAATAGATTATTTTATTTTGAACAATACAAGACCAAAACGAAAAAATCCAATAAGTACACATCGAGATATGAATTTTGAAAGAATAAGTGTAAAAATAGTGCTTAGAAGCAATAACGCTTTAGGGGTTACTTGAGGTCATGCTGGTCCAGGGTACTGTCAACAGTTCAGGCCGACTGCAATGGAGTGCAAGCCGGGGACAAGAGCCAAGCAGGCCCAGTGAACAGAGTACCTGGATACTGGTTGCAAAAGCGAGATGCAGGGTGCAAATGAGCGATGCGTCAATGTCGAGCCCGCAGTCGAGATGATGCGTCGATTTTCTTCATGCAGTGGTAGTGATGCATCAGGATCTGTTGAGTGAAGTGCCAGTTCCGAGTGCGATGGTTCTGAAGATGATGCGCTGGATCAATCCACGCTGGAGGGACAATGCATTGATCTTCTGTATGCAGTGGCGGCGATACGTTGGTTCCGAAGCGGTGCTTCTGGATGCGATGCGGCGGTTCCAAGTGCGATGCGCCAGGTTCTACTCCCGCAACACGGTCGATGTGCCGGTTCTGCTACATGCAGGCTAGAGATGCGATGATTTCCGTGATGCAAGTATCTGGATCCACTTCCAGTGAACCAGGCACAGGAGTAGGGGTAGAGACTTTGATATCCGTGAGTCTCAAGCAGCAGGATGCCAGCCAACCTGCCCTTGGAGATCACTTCAGTTGCAAGGCAGAATCCAGCTCTCCAGAGCAGGGCCAAAGAGCAACATGCAGCAGGGCAGCGCAAGAGAAAAGCAGGCCTTCCAGGTCAGCAGTTCAGCAGAGTGTCAGTCCTTGATGCAGCACAGCAGTTCTTCCAACAAAGTCCAGTTGTAGGTCCAGAAGTGTCAGATTTGGTGGGGTCAGAGACCCAGTCCTTATACCCAAATGGACCTTTGAAGATGGGATGCCTTCAAAGAAGGGTCTTTGAAATGCACACAGGTCCTTTCTTCCCAGCCCTGGCTCCAGATTATCAGTAGGGGGCAATCGGCCTTTTGTGTGAAAAACAAGAGCCTACCTATTCAGGTGTAAGTGTGAGATCCCTCCTCTCTTCCTGCTCAGGAAAACCCATCAGAATGCAGATGAGTATGCAGACACACCAAACCTTCTGTTGTTTGTGGCTGTCTAGAAGGAATGCAAAGAGTATAGCTGTCACCCACCCCTATATGTATTGGGGACAGGCTGCAGGCACACAGAGCAGAACAATGTCCACTTTCTAAAAGTGGCATTTCTAAAATTGTAATGTTAAATCCAACTTTACCAGTAAAAGGGATTTATCATTACCATTCAAAAGATATAAAACATGATTCAGCTACTCCTTTCCAATCAGGAATTACAGCTTTAAAGTGTTTTAAGGAATTCCCGATGTTAACCTATGAGAGTAGTAGGTACAGTAGTGAAAAACACATTTGGGTGTTTGTCACTACCAGGACATGCAAAACTTAAAAGTACATGTCCTACCTTTTACTTACACAGTACCCTGCACTATGGGCTACCTAGAGCCTACCTTAGCGGAGACTTATATGTAATAAAAGTAGAGTTTAAGGCTTGGCAAGCAGTTTTAAATGCCAAATTGAAGTAACAGTAAACTGCACACACAGGTCCTACAATGGCAGGCCTGGGACAGGATTGAAAGGCTACTTGTGTGGGTGGCACAATCAGTGATGCAGGCCCACTAGTGTCTCAGCTGGAAACCATTAGAACAGGGCAATAAAAACAGTGATATAAATCACAAAGGGTAGGGGTAAAAAAGGGAGATCACAAAGGAAAGGGTAAGGTTAAAAGAATATTATTTGTAAGTAGTTATAACAGCACTACAGTACAATTAAATATACAGTGACCATATCACACAAGTGAGCACTGGGCGTGCTAGTGATAGTGAACGGCGAGTGACACAGGGGTGAAGAATAACAGCGTGAACGGCGAAAAAGGAGTCAGGAAAGTAACAATGTGGTCAAAATTACAGAATAATTATATACAATGTTGGTATTTTAGATTCAGGATAAATAAATTGACCACAACAGCGCCAAAGTTCTGTGCTGGGTAGTCGACGGCGTTTCAACCTGATTGATTTCAGGTCATCATCAGGACAATGGTCACTAGTTTTGGAATAGTGCTGCATAGGGGGAAAGGGAGAGGAGAGTAGAGTAAGCGGCTAAGTGGCCCAAACAAGACAATAAAGAAAAGAAAAGGTCCAGGTAATGGACAAATACCTGAACTTAGCATAGGATAGGTCATGTGTCCAGGCGTGAGAGATCAATCAGAATGTTGGCAAGGCCAGAAGAGGCGAGGCGTAAGGCAAGCATTATTCCACTAAATAGAGAAGGGGGACAAGTACTGTGTAAGTCCAGTGCCTATAAGAATGCCTATAAGAATGCCAAAGGAAGGCTGTGGCTAGCGCTAGGTACGAGCTCGGAATAATTACCTAAATGGGTGAATTAATCGGCATGGGAAGTTGGAGGGGTCCGCCAATCCCCGTGATGTATCCGGGCACCGGGCGATAGGAATGATCTGTGTGGCCGGGAGGATTAAAAAAAAAGGCATCAGGTATTGAACAGCCCTTGGAAAAGGCTCTAATGAGGGCGTCTAGAGACTTACCAAGTTGGGGGGGTCCAATTTTGTGGAAAACCGGACTGGAGCCGGCTGCGGGGTCGCTTGGTAGCGATCGTATCACGGGCGAACTGCTTGAGAGGAACCAATCCTCCAAGTAGCAGTCAGGCGCGGGACGAGTCAAGCGTCTGGGAGCTCAGGGCATAATGGAGAACGACGATAAGTGCCGGGCAGAAGGGTCAAGTGATGGAGGTCACGTGGGGCTGGAAAGACTAGGCCGGGACCAGTGGAAGCCTAGTCAACGGCCCCAGGGGGGACCAGTGGGCGCAGCCAGGTCAAGGGATAGGGAAAGGAGAGGGAAAAAAAGGAGAGGGAAAAAGAAAAAGAGGGTGAAGGGTTCAAGACTGCAGTTTGACTCTTTTTACACATATTTATGCAAACAAAGCCATTGCAGTAATTAGAAGGTTAAAACAATTACTTCAGGGTTTAATCAAAAAACAACAATTGCAATCAAGTCATAGTAACAAATAAAATTATATTTTGCTTCAACATCGGTAAGACTGGGCCGAGTGGAGTGTAAGTATTCAACAGTAATATCCAATCAATGCGATTACAGAAATTACATGGTTACAATATTTACTGCCGGGTTTAATAAAGAAGATCAAATGATCAGAACTTAAGTAGCATTAAAAAATTATATTTTAGCTTCAACCTCGGCAAGATACGACCGAGTCGGGTACAAGTGTGAATAGACAACTGGCAATTCAACAGCAAAAGCAAGTGAGAACAAAAGGTCTTTCCATTGTTTCAGTGCACACATAGTGTAGCATATCGAGGGGGCAGTTGTGCATTAATCTATACCCATGCGGTAGCAGAGGCAATAAACTGATGTTCACATGTGTATATTCAGCAGGTCCACCAAGTTAATTCCATGTGTGTTATAAATGAAACTTGCAATTTATATACTCAGATAAGGAAAACAGGTGGCATCCCCTGAGTGGGGGAGGCTAGCCAACAGGAGCATGAAGGCATAAGGATAAGGGGCAGGAGCGGTCAAGTTCAAGGTGCAGCGATGACCGTGTTCCACTCATTGAATGTGTTTAACCCATTAGTGACAGAGATGCAGCGTGCAATCCATCTGCACTCACATTTATTCAGCAGGAGTTGTAGGTTCCCACCCCGGAGCGGGAGTTCCTGGCGGTCAATCACTTGCAAGGTTAGGTCTGTTTCGGAATGTTTTTTTTCTTTGAAATGTCCGACAAGAGGTGCAGTCTCAACATTACATCTTATGCGACTTTGGTGCTGGAAAATCCGCTGCTTTACCATCTGTGTGGTTTGTCCGATGTATAGTAGATTGCAGGGGCAGCATATAGCGTAGATTACATTTGATATGCGGCAGTTGGAGAAATTTTTGAGTTGGTAAGTGTGTCCTGCAGCGACAAATTCCTTAGTATTGTTGGTGAGATTGCATGCTGGGCAGGTTTGGCATTTGTAATGGCCGAGGATCGGTGGTAAACCCCACAAGGAGGTCACAGTTTGGGCTTTCCTTTCATTTTTGGGCCAAGTGATGGCATGGACCAGTTTGTCAGATAGGTTGCTGCCCCTCTTATATGAAAAGAGGGGGAGTTCCTTGAAGGGGGCATGGGTCCGCAATATGGGCCAGTTTCTTTTTATAACCCTACTAACCAAGTTGCTAGAAGGACTGTATGTAGATACAAACGGGATGCGTAGGTTGGTCCGCTTGGGTGAGGGGGAGAGAAGTACCTCCCTGTGGCAGTACCATGCCCGTTTGGATGCACGGGAGACAATGCGTTTGGGGTAGCCCCTGTTTATCAATTTCTCGGAGAGAATGGCAGCTTCTCTGAAGTTGTCCTGGTGCCACTTGCAGTTTCTCCGGATGCGAAGAAATTTTCGTAGGTTAGGCCATCCCTCAGGCCTCTAGGATGGTAACTTGAGTACATTAGGAGGGTGTTACGTTCTGTGGGTTTGCGGTATAGGATGGTGCCTATGGCTCCTTCCTCTGCGTGAAGAGTGAGGTCGAGGAAGGGGAGGTCGTTGATTTTGGCAGTTGTTGAGCCAGGAAATAAAGGATGCCAGATCTTCGTGTTTGCAGTGCCAGAGTAGAAGAATGTCGTCGATGTAACGACGCCAGAGATTAATGTTATTTAGAAATGGGTTTTGTGCAGATAGGAAGTGAGTAGTTTCAAGATGGTGTACATAGAGGATGGCAAAGTTGGGGGCGAAGCAAGCACCCATGGCGACACCTTTGATCTGTAGAAAAAAGGTGTCTTTGTAAAGGAAATAGTTATTCGTGAGTGCAATGCATAGAAGGTTAATGAGAAAGTCAGTGGGGATGCGGACTGGTCTAGGTCATGAGTCCAGGAGCTGTTTTATAATGGTGAGGCCTTCAGAGTGGGGTATGTTGGTGTACAATGATTCGATGTCTAGGCCTGTCATTAGGTCGTTGTCATTATCAAAGGGTCTGTCTTCGATGATGTGGATGAGGTGTGTGCTGTTCCTCACAAAGGTGTCGGTCGAGGGGACATAATCCTTCAGAAAGGAATCAATGTATTTCCACAGTGGCTCCAGGATGGGGCCACAGCCAGATACTATGGGTCGTACCGGTGGGTTAGTTGAGTCTTTATGAATTTTCAGCAGTACATAAATGACTGGAGTGAGAGGGTGTGGGTTATTTAAGAAAGCATGTTCTTTTTTAGAAATGATATCAGAGTGCAGAGCTAGGGTTGTGACTGTTTGTATTTGTTTGCGAATGTCCGGGAGAGGGTCTGTGGGTAAAGGACGGTAGTGGGAGGTGTTATTGAGTTGGCGTAGGACTTTGGTGTCATATTTGTCCACATCCATGACCACTATACCGCCACCCTTGTCTGCGGGTTTGATGACTATGTGTGGGTTATCACGTAGGCTGTCTAGGGCCTGCTTCTCACTCATAGGTTTATTGTACGGGACAAATTCAGATTGGGCCTGTAACTCCTTAACTTCATGCATGACTAACCTTTCGAAAGCCAAGATTTCGGGTGGTATAGTAGATGCAGGGGGAGAAAAGTAGAGGCTGGATGGAACTGTCTCTCATAGAGTTTGTTAGAGTCAGGTTTATCAGAAAAGAATTGTTTGAGGCGGATGCGTCTGAAGAATAAGAGTAAGTCCTCTTGTAGTTTAAAGAAGTTGCTGCGATCTGCTGGGACAAAAGAAAGGCCCTTGCTGAGGAGTGAGATTTCCTCTAGGGACAGGGTATGTTTGGACAAATTGAAAATTGGAATAGGGGAGACATTAGATGTGCTCAGATCTGTACACGTGTTGATGGTATGTTGCGTAGTGGGCAACTGATCTGTTATGGGACCCATCTGAGGCAGGGTAGTGTGGTCTGAATTGGTCACCATCTGGAATGCTTCGACGTCATGTCCTACATTAGGAAGAGTGGACATCATTGGGGGCCCCGCTGATAGAATTTGCGGCGTGTTTGTCGCTCGCCCGCATACTGATATTGGTAGTTGGGTCTTGTTTGTCATCGACCGCGGCCGCGGTTTCCTCCTAAAAAAATGGATGGTAGTAAAGGTTGTGAATGGGGTCTGTTCTGTGGGCGTTCTGCGCTGGGGCCTTCCCCAGGATCCGAATCCTGTATGGATGTATTTGAGTAATCCGAGAAGGTAATGGCTTGATTGTTCCTGTAACTACCCCAGTTCCTATTTCTAGGTGGTTGGTAAGGTGTGTTAAAAAATGTGTCAAGCAGATAGGGGTAAGTCGTGTCCTTGTTGTAGTTTTTTATATCTTTTTGTATTTTGTTTATCTTCTTGTTCTGTTCAAAAGTGTGGAAAGTAGCGATGGTATTGTTGACTTTGTCCAGTAGAGCCCTTGCGTCAGCTATGGATGTGTCTGATAGGATTAATTTTTCAAGTTAGGCAATCTCTTCAAGTTCCTTCCGACTATACTCTATGGCTGTGTCAATGCCTAACACCATCCAGTGTCTAGAGCAGGTAGTGGAAAGGTGGCTGAAACCAGTACGGAATTTTGGGTCTTGCGTAAAAATGGCTGGGGTGTTGCGTATTTGAAGACCCAGTGGTATTGTATCAGATTTGAGGTATTCTGTTAGCATGCGTGCGTGTAGATCTGTGCAGATCTGCTTCTTCTTTAGGTTCTCGAGTTTCTCTAGTAAAGCCCTTGAAGAATTAGGGGCTGCTGAGAGAGGGGTTGATGTGTGTGAGAGTAAAGAAGGGCCACTTAGGATGCATTGTATATAGTTATCCGTGTACGTAGGGGTCTCCCTAGAGGACATATTGTGTAGATTAATAACACATTATGTGACAATTTAATGTGTAAAGTATAAGAAATACTCTCGCAACCCAGCGGTTGCTCAATAACAAGGAAACAATTACAGGAGTAAACCCGTTAACCCAGGTGAGACCGGGCAAAGTTTGTAACAAACAACAGTGTCTCAGCTGGAAATCATTAGAACAGGGCAATAAAAACTGGGATATAAATCACAAAGGGTAGGGGTAAAAAAAGGGAGACCTTTCCTGACTCCTTTTTCGCAGTTCACGCTGTTATTCTTCACCCCTGTGTCACTGCGCCGTTCACTATCACTAGCACGCCCAGTGCTCACTTGTGTGATATGGTCACTGTATATTTAATTGTACTGTAGTGCTGTTATAACTACTTACAAATAATATTCTTTTCACCTTACCCTTTCCGTTGTGGTCTCCCTTTTTTACCCCTACCCTTTGTGATTTATATCACTGTTTTTATTGGCCTGTTCTGATGGTTTCCAGCTGAGACCCTGTTATTTGTTGCAAACTTTGCCCGGTCTCACCTGGGTTAACAGGTTTACTCCTGTAATTGTTTCCTTGCAGGCCCACTAGTAGCATTTAGGTTACAGGCCCTGGGTATATGGTATTCTACTTTACAAGGGACTTATTAGTAAAGTAAATATGCCAATTGCGTATACACCAATGTTATCATGTTTAGGGGAGAAGCACATGCACTTTATTAGTGGTAAAGTGCTCAGAGTCCTAAGGCCAACAAAAAGAATCAGCAAAAACTGGAGGTAGCAGGCACAAAGTTTGGGGGAAGACCAGCCTAATGATGACAGGTCTAACACTCCTTCTTTCCCTTTTCTGTGTTTTTTTCTCTCTTGCTCTGGATCAAAGTCTGATGAGTAAAGATAAGTGCTGTTGTCCAAAAATGAGTGCTGGTGGACACCACCAGCAAGCACTGACTCAAATTAAGCCCTGGATATTTTATTTCTCTATTTTGAATTGACCATGACACACTTAAAGAGCCATTCAGAACACATATCCTGAAAACTGTTGAGCTGTTTACTTTGTGAAATGAAAGGTCGTTGTCATGACTTTCCAAAATATTGCTACAATAAATAAGTTTAGGAAAAAGCCATTGAGTGATACTGGGCCTCCCTATGTATTCTGCCACTTGTCTTGAAACTACTTTTAAACTAAGTTATGTGTTATATATCTATTTATGAGTTGGAAATAATTTTTAATGCACGCTGACGCCCCATAACCCAACAAAAAACTAGAAGAATATAAAGCTTCAAAAATACGAAATAAATAAACCTTATAATGGATGAGTAAGAGGCCTGTTGGGAGAGTTGGACTTGCCTTTTGGACAATTTGCAGTGCCAGAAGGCTGGTCTGACAAGCCAGTGTGTGGACAATGGCTTTATGGCTATTTGCGGGCATATGTTCTGACCTGGGTTTTACTGTTGAGTTCCTTGATATTACCACAAACATTTCCTGCAGCAAACACAAATGCATGCAGTCTCCCAAACCTTGCAAAACACCTATCGAGCGAGTCTTCACAAGTTCAAAACGGTCCAGATTTGCAAACGTGGGCCACTTTTTTAGCTGCCTGATTAAGTAATGTGAGCCACTTTTCTGTCTTAGTCCGACCCTGCCTATTGGAGGTCATGGATTCTCATTGAGGCATTAAAACATCCTGGTTGTTAAACCGTTCTGTGGTGATACGAGGTGTGCATGCAACGAAGCTGCAAATGAATTAATTTTCTTCATACCCTGTCATTCATCTTCAAAATCCATTCACATATCTGAAAGACATGGATAGTTAGTCGACTTAAAGGACTCCTTACTTCCCACCACAACTGATCCTTATCCAATCATTGAAACGTTTTTACCTGTTTTTGTGTCAATTGGTCTCCGCACGGTGCAACAATTATAATTTGTTTAGCTTTTCAGCCTAAAACACAGGGGCATATTAGCAAGACCGGCGATAAAATTATCGCCGTTTTAGCGGCAGGAAACTGCCGCTAAAGCAGCGATAATGGGCTTGCTAATATGCGTTATAGAATTCCAATAGAAGCCCAGGTTAGATGTCCTGCACATCTAACATGGGCTTCTATTGAATTCTATAACGCATATTAGCAAGCCCATTATCGCCGTTTTAGCGGCAGTTTCCTGCCGCTAAAGCGGCGATAATTTTATCGCCGGTCTTGCTAATATGCCCCACAGTGTTATGTCATTCCAAATACACTCTCTCTCTCTCTTCCCCCCCCCCCCGTAGTTTTATATAGCGCAAACTTGACCCGAAGGTAGCAGGCGCTTTACATGAGCACCAGGCCCATTACACAAGTACACATTTACTTTTGTTAGGTACGACAGATTAAGTGATTTGCCCAGAATCACAGGATGTTGAGCGTCAATGCCGAGACTCCACCCCGGTTCCCCAGATTTGAGATCGACCACCCTAGCCAGCCGTTAGGCTACATCCTCTCCCCCATTTGTATTGTATTGGTTGTATGTCGTGACTTCGGCCCACAACGTATATATTTTAGGGAACGATCTTGTTAACAGAATAATGATAGATTGTGTATGTAGCACTAGCTGCCAAGCCTTGTAGCCTGGTAGGTCTGCAAAAATAGGCGCTACCCATGCCCCATTCAATGGTACTCCTTTTATCAACCTCGGAAATATGAAAGACCGTCTGGAGCCTATGAAATTTGTGACATCGATCTTAGCAGCTGTGCCATCATTCACTGCACCTCATTAATGGTAGGAAGACTGACATACCTAACCAATGCACCAACAACAGAAGTCATCGACGTGAAAGGCGCTATTTCAGAAGTACTAAGGGGTATATTATCAAGAACGGTGTTAAAAATTATCGCCGGTTTAGCGGCAGAAAACTGCCGCTAAAGCGGCGATAATGGGGTTGATAATATGCCCTTGAGAATTCCAATAGAAGTCCATGTTTTGGTGTGAACATGGGCTTCTATTGGAATTCTACAGGGCATATTATCAAGCCCATTATCGCCGCTTTAGCGGCAGTTTTCTGCCGCTAAACCGGCGATAATTTTAACGCCGTTCTTGATAATATGCCCCTAATTAATAATTTTAATTCAGTGCTCCAATACAAAATTCTTTGCAGCCAAAATCATGGATCATTCACAGGAAGCTGCAGTAATTACCGTCATTCTAATATTCCCATGTAAATGCTTTGACTGCTGATTAGCTGAAGGCAGTCCTTTGCACAGAGCAGACATGGCAGATGCTTAGTATTTATGCAAATGTGAGAGGCATTTTAAGCGAAAGGTTAGAGGTGAGGCGTGGCTTGACTTGGAAATGACTCTTCTTCTTTCTGTAGTAAACCTATTTCTTGTTCCGGGAAATGGGTACATTGAAGCAATACAACCTATACCTCATGTCAGGAGAGAGGGCAGGCCATAATCAAAGCAAATGAAATATAACGCAGTCAAAAGTAACAATGACATTTCTGTACCTTTCAGAGCACTGTGTGTGCGCTCAGTTACTCAGCGTATGTAGAGCCGGACTTTTGAAACCATGCAAATTCTTGAAACGATACCCTTTTTCCGTCTGGTGTTAGCCAACACCTTTTGATTTTACTAAAATGATATTAATAACATACTTACGCATAGGGGCATTTACCAGGTTTCTTCTTCCGTTGGTCTGTTGTTGTGTCATTCACAGTGCTTTAAATGGAAAAAAATAAGTGCAGGTACTCACCAAAAGGAGCAGTGGGCGGAGTTTAGGGCGGGCACAAGGGCGGTGCTAAGGCAGAACAAGTGGCGGGGTTAGCTTTTTGACCGTGCCAATGTTGTATGCACGAAATCGGCATGCATTGTTAGAATGTGGGATGTATCTGTCCATTAGTCATCTCACAAATAACTATATATATGGCACTTACTAATAAGTGTTTATTACTATCCAAAGTAACCTTTTTATTTAGCAACTTTAAAATAAGAAAAGATTGAGGAAAAAACAGCAAGTTCTAAATATATGCCTTCTTGTTTGCAGTCAGGTCCTTGCTACAGGTTCATAACTCACTAAGCTATAATACAGGGATGTTAACTTTTGACCTGCAGGTAACACAAGGCTCTATGCAACAAAAACAGTAATCAACTAAGATATCTACATAAAACAACTAGTCTGTGATTTACATGTTGCATGATGTGCTTTCCAGCAGACACATTGATCCTCTATGCAATATTATGGTGAGTTGAACCTTTGATTAGAATGTACACAGATCTTTCAAGCAAGTGCATTACCTCCAGAGTTATCCACTTTATTGTTACTTATATGATGCCCCAAGCTCACTTACTTATGGTAAGTGCCTCAGCTTTCTGGTTCTCATGATTGGTGAAGGCGCAACTGCAAAAAACGAGGAATTCATCAATCAGTCTTTTCATTCACACCACTAGTGGGTGTTTCTGTCAAACCTGGAAACCAGAGTTGCTTTCGAAGAGGCATAGTTTGTATAACTTTAGTGAGCAGCACATTCTCTCTCTCTGCCACTGGATGAGAAATGCTAACACACAGACAATAGCGATATTGCTGTTGGTGGCTCAGCCTTTCAACATTCCGTGTTATGTGATTGAAAGGAGTGGTGGAAGGAGTAAACACGCTGCAGATGTGAAATCAGAAAGAATAAAGTATCTACTGGGCTGATCTGGCTGCACTATGTGTAATACAAATACACACCATGATCCCACATGTGTTAATTCAGCTAATAATTGATATTATATGCCTTATATACTCACTATAATAAATGTCAAATGCATTCTTGCATTTGCAATTGTCGATGAAATAAATATTAAAAAGAAAAGGAACAGGCTTTCAAGTCACATTATAAATGGCAAGATGGTCTTTCTGAAAATATGACCAATGACATGAAGTGCTGGTTAGGAGATGGGGCTTATTACAAATGAAATATGTTTTCTGTGCTTGCACCACGTAACTTGTACAGACAACCACCTGGGAGCGCTAAATAAATGAAAAATGTATGTTTTCCTGCTTTTGGTATTCGATCACAGTGTGCAATAAATTTCCACCATGAGTGTGAATAACACCCACATACCAAACCATGCAACACATCTACTGGCTTTTGATAAAAATACAGCTGTGTACATCCATGTGGCATGCAGACCCAGGTAGTTTAACACTGGCAGGGAATATCTCTGTTCAAAGAGCATTTCACATTTTTCATTGGACTTACAGTCTGTCCAAGGTTGATAAAATAGGGATCCGCGACTTTGGTAACAAGATCCCTTCTCATTTACACATGCAAGAAGGCAATTCAGATGCGTGGCGATGGTGAAAGCTTTAGCAAACGTTCTTTTGTTCTGTCCATGAAATATTCTATCCTGAACAGTGCGTCCCACCACCACCCATTAGATTTTACAACCCCCTCTCAGCCCCACTGTGAAAGATCAATGGATACCCTAATCACTCTGCAGACACACCCCTGCCCTGATGACTTCCAAAGTAGCTCACGCTGTGTCCTGGTGACAAGAGCTCCTGTGATTAATTCTGTGCAGTGCTTGTTAAAGGTGCTGCTGTGGTATCACTTGAGGGATGAAGGGAGCGCTGCCTGGGTTAAAGTCAGGTCCCCATGAGTACCGGTACTCTCTTAGTTCTAGAAAAAGTGCCGGTACTCAAGGGGAGAAAATGAAAAAGTGCCGGCACTCAGTACCGGTGAGTACCGACCCATTTAAAGCACTGGTCATTCACATTTTTCTTCTGGCCTCTACAGCATACAACGTGGGGCAACAGGTCAGCCTTCCTCAGCAATTGGCAACATCACTATGAGTGACAGCATTTTGGTATTTTATAAGAAGTACATTCACACACAAAGAAGTTCCTTATATTACTGCCAGCGACTACTATGGCAATGTGCTTTCTGAGATCAACATTTTTTTTTGCTTTTAACCAATGTTTTCTATTTTCATATTGCCGAAGGTGCAGCAACTCCCACCTCAAAAAAGATTTACAAAAACCATTTTAAAATAAACATTGAAAGTCTGCCAGCCAACGCCAGATCTATTGGCATTGCCTATGATTGTTATAGTACGCATAAAGCAAACTTAGGTGGATGTCATGGATCATTATTCAGAGCGCATCACAACTTTCTTTGGCACGTAATAACTTGTTACTATTAGAGATCTTAGTAGCACTCCTGTTATCAACATCGTTAGAATGAAAGATTGAGCCATCCATGCCAGAACTGAAATGAGACACTTTTCGGGTGCACAGTACCTTTGTAGTGTGGGCTCAGGCAAATATCTTATGAAAATTAGCAAAGATCTTCTTGAAGATAGATGAATGTTAACTGTGAATCCTAAAATGTAGGATGACTCTTGAACTAAAAAATTCAGTCTCACACCTTAACTGCAGCCAAATCAAAAGTATGGCACACTTGAGCAAAGAGTCATTGAGGGTATAAAGTCGGTAACAATATTATAGCACTATTGATCATATAAGTAATGCAACTCGCTTTTCTCAAAGACTTACTAATAAAAGAGACTAGCAGTTTAGTTATTTAAAAAAAAAAACTCATCGAAAAAATGAGCAAATACTGCAATACCATATTTTTCAATAAGTATTCATTTTTTCCAGATCGTTCATCAGCATAAATCAGATATTACAGGCTTTTGGATATTTTCCATAACAATGTTTGATCTGTACCAGCATAAAAATCAGGTCACAAATGACTTGACAATCATATTTTTCCACAAGCCGTTTAAAATAAACTAACAACACAAGTAAACACCTGCAATATAAACCTAACCCCACGAATAACCAACCACAGCCCTCCACATTAGAGGTATTTGTAAAGTGAGATCTATAACACAAATTCAGCAAGTAGGTCCTAGAACCGATGGAAGCTGCTGAGTCTCTCTAGGCACTTTAATTAAGTATTTTATTCATTTAAAGAAGAGCTAAACCCAAAACTGACTTTTAGACGTTTGGGATTGTTATGTCTATTAAGTACCTAGCTCATTGGCCTTATGCTGCATGGTTCCCCCCTGGTCACAGTTGTACACCGACTGTAATTAGTCTGCTCAGCTGCATCTCGGTGCTACTTCCTTACAGCGTTGCTCCTCATCTGTATTGCACTTCTAGGCAAATGGCCATTTCAGTACCTCAACCACTTCTCAGAGTTGAAGGCGGCCTGAGTCA